>SJXQ01006492.1:0-86947 GCA_006408695.1 Aepyceros melampus
GGTCGCAAAGAGTCGGACACGACTGAGCGACTGAATTGAACTGAGCATATAAGAGAAATAAGTATTAACCTTTAATCATGTTAACCTTGGGTTAAATAAATTCCTTTCTTGATTGTAACTCACTACACCCTCACCCTATAGGAATGCAACTTTATTTGAGAGTGGTGCCTGGTTTAAGAAAAAACACCCGTGGAAAAAATAAGTTTTTTTGGTTATCAGAAAGAAAGGGTCATAAAGTTCAGCAGGCCTCATGGCCAGAAGATGATGTAAAACCCCTAAGACCTTTTTTTATGTAAAGCACCTGACTTTGATAAAGGTCAGGACTGCTGACCCCCACGTGACTCTGTATTCATCCCTATGTGTAAAAAAAGGTATATAAGCAAACCTGAAAATAAAGAAAATGGGATCAGTTTCTGGAAAGGCTGATTCCCCCCGTGTCATTCTTTCTTTCCCCTTCTGGTTGAATTCCCATCTGGGGAGTGGGTACTCACCAAGCCTACTAATTATGCCTGGGCTTCTAAGATCGGACCGGGGAAGCCTCAGTGCCTCCTCTCCTTCAGGAGAACGGAAAGACGCCTGTGGCCTATGTAGGTGGTGATTGGTATTCCACATAAACCAAGCTATTCAGCCTCTTTTTCTCCACTAATTTTCCTACTACACTATCCATTTCTAATCTCTCTCTATATCTGTAATTGAATAAGTTTTTTCCTAGGACGCCTGCTCCGTCCCCACCTTCGAATCACCCTGGATCCACCAGGGCTGGACCTCGGCATTTTACTACTTATTCATATTAAATGCTTTTATCTTTCCTATGTTTTTTAATAATGTAATTTTTGCTTTTTCCTTGACATTTCATAATTAATTTGTGGGTTATAGTGACAAAATTGTACCAAATTTAAAACATGGGGATATATTTTATAAAACACTTCAATGTTAAAATTTAGGATATAATCCATCAGATGCATTTGATTTTTTAAAAATAAATTTAATCATTTTAATTGAAGGCAAATTACTTTACAATATTGTAGTAGTTTTGCCATACATTGGCATGAATTAGCCACGAGTGTACATGTGTTCCCCATCCTGAACCCCACTCCCACCTCCCTCCCCATACCATCCGTCTGGGTCATCCCAGTGCACCAGCCCCAAACACCTTGTCCCTTGCATTGAATCTGGACTGGCGGTCCATTTCACATATGATAATATACATGTTTCAATGTCATTCTCCTAAATCATCCCACCTTTGTCTCTCCCACAGAGCCAAAAGACTCTTCTATACATCTGTGTCTATTTTGCTGTCTCGCCTATAGGGTTATCATTACTATCTTTATAAATTCCATATATATGTGTTAGTATCCTGTATTGATGTTTTTCTTTCTGGCTTACTTCATCCTGTATAATAGGCTCCAGTTTCATCCACCTCATTAGAACTGATTCAAATGCATTCTTTTTAATGGTTATGATCAACATAGATAGCATATTGAAAAGCAGAGACATTACTTTGCCAACAAAAGTCCGTCTAGTCAAGGCTATGGTTCTTCCAATGGTCATGTATGGATGTGAGAGCTGGACTGTGAAGAAAGCTGAGCATTGAAGAATTGATGCTTTTGAACTGTGGTGTTGGAGAAGACTTTTGAGAGTCCCTTGGACTGCAAGGAGATCCAACCAGTCCATTCTGAAGGAGATCAACCCTGGGATTTCTTTGGAGGGAATGGAGAAGGCAATGGCATCCCACTCCAGTACTCTTGCCTGGAAATTCCCATGGATGGAGGAGCCTGGTAGGCTGCAGTCCATGGGGTCGCTAAGAGTCGGACACAGCTGAGCGACTTCACTTTCACTTTTCACCTTCATGCATTGGAGAAGGAAATGGCAACCCATTCCAGTATTCTTGCCTGGAGAATCCCAGGGACGGGGGAGCCTGGTGGGCTGCCATCTATGGGATCGCACAGAGTCGGACACGACTCAAGTGACTTAGCAGCAGCAAAGATGCTAAAGCTGAAACTCCAGTACTTTGGCCACCTCATGCGAAGAGCTGACTCATTGGAAAAGACTCTGATGCTGGGGGCAGGAGGAGAAGGGGATGACTGAGGATGAGATGGCTGGATGGCATTACGGACTCAATGGACGTGATTCTGAGTGAACTCTGGGAGTTGGTGATGGACAGGGAGGCCTGGTGTGCTGCAACTTATAGGGTCGCAGAGTCGGACACGACTGAGCAACTGAACTGAACTGAATATTCCATTGTGTATATGTACCACAGTTTTCTCATCCATTTGTCTGCTATGGACATCTAGTTTGCTTCCATATACTGGCTATTATAAACAGTGCTGCAATGAACATTGGGGTACACATGTCTCTTTCAATTCTGGTTTCTTCAGTGTGTATGCCCAGCTGTGGGATTGCTGGGTCATATGACAGTTCTATTTCCAGTTTAAGGATCCTCCACACTGTTCTCCATAGTGGCTGTACTAGTTTGCATTCCCTACAACAGTGCTTCATTTGCTATTATTTTCTCCCATTCCGAAGGTTGTCTTTTCACCTTGCTTATAGTTTCCTTAGTTGTGCAAAAGCTTTTAAGTTTAATTAGGTCCCATTTGTTCCTTTTTTTGCTTTTATTTCCATTGCTCTGGGAGATGGATCACAGAGGATCCTGCTGTGATTTATGTCAGAGAGTGTTTTGCCTATGTTTTCCTCTAGGAGTTTTATAGTTTCTGGTCTTACATTTAAATCTTTAATCCAGTTTGAGTTTATTTTTGTGTATGGTGTTAGAAAGTGTTCTAGTTTCATTCTTTTACAAGTGGTTGACCAGTTTTCCCAGCATTAATTGTTAAAGAGATTGTCTTTTCTCCATTGTATATTCTTGTTTCCTTTGTCAAAGATAAGGTGTCCATAGGTGCATGGATTTATCTCTGGACTTTCTATTTTGTTCCATTGATCTATATTTCTGTCTTTGTGCCAGTACCATACTGTCCTGATGACTGTGGCTTTGTAGTATAGCCTGAAGTCAGCCAGGTTGATTCCTCAAGTTTCATTCTTCTTTATCAAGACTGCTTTGGCTATTTGAGATTTTTTGTATTTCCGTACAAATCTTGAAATTATTTGTTCTAATTCTGTGAAAAATAACATTGGTAGCTTCATAGGGATTGCATTGAATCTATAGATTGCTTTAGGTAGTACACTCATTTTCTCTATATTGTTTCTTCCAATCCATGAACATGACCTATTTCTCCATCTATTTGTGTCTTTGATGTCCTTCATCAGTGTTTTATAGTTTTCAATATATAGATTTTTTGTTTCTTCAGGTGATATATTCCTAAGTATTTTATTCTTTTCATTGCAATGGTGAATGGAATTGTTTCATTAATTTCTCTTTCTGTTTTCTCATTCTTACTGTATAGGAATGCAAGGGATTTCTGTGTGTTAATTTTATATCCTACAACTTTACTATATTCATTAATTAGCTCTAGTAATTTTCTGGTGGAGTCTTCAGGGTTTTCTATGTAGAAGATCATGTCATCTGCAAACAGTGAGAGTTCTACTTCTTCTTTTTCAATCTGGATTCATTTTATTTCTTTTTCTGCTATGATTGCTGTGGCCAAAACTTCCAAAACTATGTTGAATAGTAGTAGTGAAAGTGGGCACCCTTGTCTTGTTCCTGACTTTAGGGGAAATGCTTTCAATTTTTCACCATTGAGGATAATGTTTGCTCTGGGTTTGTCATATATAGCTTTTATTATGTTGCAATATGTTCCTTCTATTACTGCTTTCTGGACATTTTTTTTGTTGTTGTTGTTTTTTAATCACAAAGGGATGTTGAATTTTGTCAAAGGCTTTCTCTGCATCTATTGAGATAATCATATAGTTTTTATCTTTCAATTTGTTAATGTACATTGATTTTCAAATACTGAAGAATCCTTGCATCCCTAGGATAAAGCCCACTTGGTCATGATATATGATCTTTTTAATATGTTGTTGGGTTTTGTTTGCTAGTATTTTGTTAAGGATTTTTGTATCTATGTTCATCAGTGATATTGGCCTGTAGTTTTCTTTTTTTGTGGCATCTTCTGCCAGGTTTTGGTATTAGGGTAATGGTGGCCTCATAGAATGACTTTGGCAGTTTACCTTCCTCTGCAGTTTTCTGGAAGAGTTTGAGTAGGATAGATGTTGCTGCTGCTGCTAAGTCACGTCAGCTATGTCCGACTCTGTGTGACCCCATAGAAGGCATCCAACAGGCTCCTCTGTCCCCTGGATTCTCCAGGCAAGAATACTGGAGTGGGTTGCCATTTCCTTCTCCAATGCATAAAAGTGAAAAGTGAAAGTGAAGTCGCTCAGTCATGTCCTACACTTAGTGACCCCATGGACTGTAGCCTACCAGGCTTCTCCATCCATGGGATTCTCCAGGCAAGAGTACTGGAGTGGGTTGCCATTGCCTTCTCCAAGATAGATGTTAGCTCTTCCCTAAATTTTTAGTAGAATTCAGCTGTGAAGCCATCTGGTCCTGGGCTTTTGTTTACTGGAAGATTTGTTATTACAACTTCAATTTCTGTGCTTGTGATGGGTCTGTTAAGATTTTCTATTTCTTCCTGGTTCAGTTTTGGAAAGTTGTACTTTTCTAAGAATTTGTCCATTTCTTCCAAGTTGTCCATTTTGTTGGCATATAGTTGCTGATAATAGTCTCTTATGATCCTTTGTATTTCTGTGTTGTCTGTTGTGATCTATCCATTTACATTTCTAATTTTGTTGATTTGATTCTTCTCCCTTTGTTTCTTGATGAGTCTGGCTAATGGTTTGTCAATTTTATTTATCNGTTGGCATATAGTTGCTATAATAGTCTCTTATGATCCTTTGTATTTCTGTGTTGTCTGTTGTGATCTATCCATTTACATTTCTAATTTTGTTGATTTGATTTTTCTCCCTTTGTTTCTTGATGAGTCTGGCTAATGGTTTGTCAATTTTATTTATCTTCTCAAAGAATCAACTTTTAGCTTTGTTGATTTTTGCTACAGTATCTTTTTTTCTTTTGCATTTATTTCTGCCCTAATTTTTAAGATTTCTTTCCTTCTACTAACCCTGGGGTTCTTCATTTCTTCCTTTTCTAGTTGCTTTAGGTGTAAAATTAGGTTATTTATTTGACTTTTCTCTTATTTCTTGAGGTAAGCCTGTATTGCTATGAACCTTCCCCTTAGCACTGCTTTTACAGTGTCCCATAGGTTTTGGGTTGTTATGTTTTCATTTTCATTCATTTCTATGCATATTTTGATTTCTTTTTTATTTCTTCTGTGATTTGTTGGTTATTCAGCAGAGTGTTGTTCAGCCTCCATATGTTAGAATTTTTGATAGTTTTTCTCCTGTAATTGATATCTAATCTTACTGCATTGTGATCAGAAAAGATGCTTGGAATGATTTCATTTTTTTTTTTTTTTTAATTTACCAAGGCTAGATTTATGGCCCAGGATGTGATCTATCCTGGAGAATTTCCATGTGCACTTGAGAAAAAGGTGAAATTAATTGTTTTCGGGTGAAATGTCCTGTAGATATCAATTAGGTCTAACTGGTCTATTGTATCATTTAAAGTTTGTGTTTCCTTGTTAATTTTCTGTTTAGTTGATCTATCAATAGGTGTGAGTGGGGTATTAAAGTCTGCCACTATTATTGTGTTATTGTTAATTTCTCCTTTCATACTTGTTAGCATTTGTCTTACATATTGTAGTGCTCCTATGTTGGATACATATATATTTATAATTGTTATATCTTCTTCTTGGATTGATCCTTTGATCATTATGTAGTGTCCTTCTTTGTCTCTTTTCAGCCTTTATTTTAAAGTCTATTTTATCTGATCTGAGTATGCTACTCCTGCTTTCTTTTGGTATCTATTTCCATGGAATATCTTTTTCCAGCCCTTCACTTTCAGTCTGTATGTGTCCCTTGTTTTGAGGTGGGTCTCTTGTAGACAACATATATAGAGGTCTTGTTTTTGTATCCATTCAGCCAGTCTTTGTCATTTGGTTGGGGCATTCAATCCATTTACATTTAAGGTAATTATTGATAAGTGTGATCATGTTGCCATTTACTTTATTGTTATGGATTCAAGTTTATACACCCTTTTTGTGTTTCTTGTCTAGAGAAGATCCTTTTAGCATTTGTTGGAGATCTAGTTTGGTGGTGCTGAATTCTCTCAGCTTTTGCTTGTCTGTAAAGCTTTTGATTTCTCCTTCATATTTGAATAAGATCCTTGCTCAGTACAGTAATCTGGGTTGTAGGTTTTTTTCTTTCATCACTTTAAGTATGTCCTGCCATTCCCTCCTGGCCTGAAGAGTTTCTATTGAAAGATCAGCTGTTATCCTTATGGGGATCCCCTTGTGTATTATTTGTTATTTTTCCCTTGTTGCTTTTAATATTTGTTCTTTGTGTTTGATCTTTGTTAATTTGATTAATATGTGTCTTGGGGTGTTTCAACTTGGGATTATCCTGTCTGGGACTCTCTGGGTTTCTTGGACTTGGGTTACTATTTCCTTCCTCATTTTAGGGAATTTTTCAACTATTATCTCCTCAAGTATTTTCTCATGGTCTTTCTTTTTGTCTTCTTCTGGGACTCCTATGATTCGAATGTTAGAGTGTTTAACATTGTCCCAGAGATCTCTGAGGTTGTCCTCATTTCTTTTAATTATTTTTTTCTTTTTTCCTCTCATATTAATTTATTTCTACCATTCTATCTTCTACCTCAGTTACCCTATCTTCTGCCTCGGTTATTCTACTCTTGGTTCCCTCCAGAATGTTTCTGATCTCATTTATTGCATTATTCATTATATATTGACTCTTTTTTCCTCTTCTAGGTCCTTGTTAAACATTTCTTGCATCTTCTCAATCCGTCTCCAGGTTATTTATCTGTAACTCCATTTTGTTTTCAAGATTTTGGATCATTTTCACTATCATTATTCTGAATTCTTTATCAAGTAGATTCCCTATATCTTCCTCTTTTGTTTGGTTTGGTGGGCATTTATCCTCTTCCTTTACTTGCTGAATATTTCTCTGCCTTTTCATCTTGTTTCAATTGTTGTGTTTGGGGTGGCCTTTCCTTATTCTGGTGGTTTCTGGTTCCTCTTTATTGTGGGGGTTCCTCACTGTGAGTGGGGTTGAATGGGTGGCTTGTCAAGGTTTCCTGGTTAGGGAAGCTTGTGTCAGTGATCTGGTGGGTGGAGCTGGATTTCTTCTCTCTGGAGTGCAATGAAGTGTCCAGTAGTGTTTTGAGATGTCAGTGGGTTTGGTGTGACTTTGGGCAGCCTGTATATTGAAGCTCAGCCTATGTTCCTATGCTGCCAGAGAATTTGCATGGTATGTCTTGCTCTGGAACTTGTTGGCCCTTGAGTGGTGTTTGGTTTCAGTGTCAGTATGGAGGCGTTTGGATGAGTTCTTATTGATCAATGTTCCCTGGAGTCAGGAGTTCTCATGTGTTCTCAGGTTTTGAACTTAAGCCTCCTGCCTCTGGATTTCAGTCTTATTCTCACAGTAGCCTCAAGACTTCTCCATCTCTTTTTGAAGACAATGGGCTGCCTTTCTGGGTGCCTGATGTCCTCTACCAGCATTTAGAAGTTGTTTTAAGGAAATTTCTCAGCGTTCAAATGTTCTTTCAATGAATTTGTGAGGGAGAAAATGGTCTCCCCATCCTATTCCTCTGCCATCTTTGGACCGCCCCTCCATCAGATGCATTTGAAATAAAATTTGCCATTTATCTTATTTATATGAGAGATGGTCTTATAAATACATTTAATTCAGGGATATGAATATAGTGGTTTTATTCTTCATAAATTGTGAATTATTTTCTTTAGTTATTTCATTCAGTTCAGTTCAGTTGCTCAGTCATGTCCGACTCTTTGCGACCCCATAAATCGCGCACGCCAGGCCTCCCTGTCCATCACCAACTCCCGGAGTTCACTCAGACTCATGTCCATTGAGTCCGTGATGCCATCCAGCCATCTCATCCTCGGTCGTCCCCTTCTCCTCCTGCCCCCAATCCCTCCCAGCATCAGGGTCTTTTCCAATCAGTCAGCTCTTCACATAAGGTGGCCAAAGTACTGGAGCTTCAGCTTTAGCATCATTCCTTCCAAAGAAATCCCAGGGTTGATCTCCTTCAGAATGGACTTGTTGGATCTCCTTGCAGTCCAAGGGACTCTCAAGAGTCTTCTCCAACACCACAGTTCAAAAGCATCAATTTCATTACAGTGTTTATTTACATATGTAATAGAAAGCTACTATATTATCAATGAAATTATTTGCTACAGGTTTCTATAGATTTTAAGAATAATTTTTGGACTGTCACTAGCATATTGTTTTTAATCATGGTAACTTCCAAAAAATATATATTATACATACATCACAGCATCTATGTTAAGAAAATGTAACTATTTGTAAGTCCTGGAATGTCACTTTACATATATATGTACCCACACACCTATATATGCATGCATGCATGCATGCATACCAAGTTGTTTCAGTCGTGTCTGACTCTTTGCAGCCCCATGGACTGTAGCTCATCAGATTCCTCTGCCCATGGAATTATTCAGGCAAAAATACTGAAGTGGGTTGCCATGACCTTCTCCAAGGGATCTTCCTGACCCACACATCGAACCCAGGTCTCCTGTGGCTCCTGTGTTGCAGGTAGATTCTTTACTGCTAAGCCACCAGGGAAGCCCATACCTATATATACATATAAATAATGCACATTATATATGTTGTATGTATATTAAATGTATGGTATATTTTAAAAGTATTCTATGTATGTGATCAATTTAAAGAATGAAGTATATGTGTATATTATAGGATAAAACAAATTACTAATTCTGTCAGTTTCTCATTGACATTAACAACAAAAATATGATTTTTCACAGTTTCAGATTTTCCATTAGGATTTTGTATTTCTTTTTTTTTTTTAATCATCATGTCCATATTCAATCTAAAATTTTCTTGATTACATAGGACAGTTCTGTTTGTCTACTTGAATCTAACTATATGTAATTTGAGGATTCAAGTTTGTGTTTGAGTTGCTGGCACTTGCTTGGGGAGATGATTTCAGTCTTTGGAAATGTCAGGTTCCTTGCACTTCAGGCTATCTAGGGAAGACAGTACTTATTAGAAACATGAGTTGTGGAGCTCAATATAAATACTGGTATCTGTTGTGTATATCGTTATTTGTGGTGGTGTGTATGATTGACACATTGTAACTGAATATGAAACTTCACTGAGTAATTAGACTAAAAAGTAGAAAAATATCAATATAATAAAAGTAACAAGGAATCACCAAAGATGGAGAAAGATTGACAAAAGTGGAATTTGAGAAGCAATATTCATATGCTAATATAGCAAAAATTGATGTAAGAGGTGATCATTAGATTTAGTAATTGAAAGTTAATTAGTGATTTTAGTCACCAAAAACCAAACTGGAAGCCAGATTTTGGTGAATACTAAAATGAAAGGAATTGACGAACTTAAATAGTAAATTTAATCTATTATTTTTACTTGCTCTGCACTGTGTCAAAATTCTGTAGTAGTAGTCAAACTGTAAATAACTTAATCTCTTTGTGCTGTAAGTTACATGAAGCTTTTTAATGTGTTATAATGCTGTAAAGTCAGTTTATTTTTCTTCCTCAGTTCTTGTCTCACTGCAACAAAAATTTGAAATGATGGACTAAGGCTTTAAAACAACAGACAAGTTACACCTCAGTTCGTCTCAAGCAGACAGATCTTTTATTAGACAGACACTCCCAAGATATGGTAACAGGCCGAATCCAAAGGAGTTCTCTTCTCCCTCTTGGCTTCCCCTTTTTATACTTCCCATTGCCTCCTTTTGGTTGCCCCCTGTGCAAAATAGGGCTTATACACACAACCAGTCAATGAAAGTGAATGGAAATGGGCATATGTTCAAGGCCAATTGACAATTCAAGTTGTATAACAGCAGGCAGGCAATGCGAAAGAATGCTCAAACTACCGCACAATTGCTCTCATCTCACACACTAGTAAAGTAATGCTCAAGATTCTCCAAGCCAGGCTTCAGCAATATGTGAATGGTGAGCTTCCAGATGTTCAAGCTGGTTTTAGGAAAGGCAGAGGAATCAGAGATCAAATGCCAACATCTGCTGGATCATGGAAAAAGCAAGAGAGCTCCAGAAAAACATCCATTTCTGCTTTATTGAAGATGCCAAAGCCTTTGACTGAGTGGATCACAATAAACTGGAAAATTATGAAAGAGATGGGAATATCAGACTACCTGCCTCTTGAGAAACCTGTATGCAGGTCAGGAAGCAACAGTTAGAATTGGACATGGAACAACAGACTGGTTCCAAATAGGAAAAGGAGTACGTCAAGGCTGTATATTGTCACCCTGCTTATTTAACTTATCTGCAGAGTACATCATGAGAAATGCTGGACTGGAAGAAGCACAAGCTGGAATCAAGATTGCCAGGAAATATATCAATAACCTCTGATATGCAGATGACACCACCTTTATGGCAGAAAGTGAAGAAGAACTAAAAAGCCTCTTGATGCAAGTGAAAGAGGAGAGTGAAAAAGTTGACTTAAAGCTCAACATTCAGAAAATGAAGATCATGGCATCTGGTCCCATCACTTCATGGGAAATAAATGGGGAAACAGTAGAAACAGTGTCAGACTTTATTTTTCTTGGCTCCAAAATCACTGAAGATGGTGATTGCAGCCATGAAATTAAAAGACACTTACTCCTTGGAAGGAAAATTATGACCAACCTAGATAGCATATTCAAAAGCAGAGACATGAGTTTGCCAACAAAAGTCCATCTAGTCAAAGCTATGATTTTTCCAGTAGTCATGTATGGATGTGAGAATTGGACTGTGAAAAAAGCTGAGTGCTGAAGAATTGATGCTTTTGAACTGTGGTGTTGGAGAAGACTCTTGAGAGTCCCTTGGACTGCAAGGAGATCCAACCAGTCATTCTGAAGGAGATCAACCCTGGGATTTCTTTGGAAGGAATGATGCTTAAGCTGAAACTCCAGTACTTGGCCACCTCATGCGAAGACCTGACTCATTGGAAAAGACTCTGATGCTGGGAGGGATAGGGGACAGGAGGAAAAGGGGACAACAGGGGATGAGATCGCTGGATGGTATCACTGACTCAATGGACATGAGTTTGGGTGAACTCCGGGAGTTGGTGTTGGATAGGGAGGCCTGGCGTGCTGCAATTCATGGGGTTGCAAAAAGTCGGACATGACTGAGCGACTGAACTGAATGGAACTGAATAGGCGTCTAGCTGCCTAAGGTTACTGGTAGAAGCCCCTGTGGTTATTTTGAATACTCTGTGTTCCTAGGGTGCATGTTTAGGTGTTGGAAAAGTCTCTGTGGTTAATTTGTAGCATATCTCTGTGCTCTCCTGGGTGTGTCTGGGTGGGATATAAAGATCATCTGCATCCCTTTCAGCCAGGCCACCCCTTGTTGCTCATGCCTAACTTCCTACCTAATGGTACCTTCACAAATACCTCAAAAGCTAGATACTGTAAATTTCATCTCATCTGTCTATAAGCAAAGAGGAGTTTGGGAACTTACTCAAGAATTTATAATGAGGAATGAAGTCTAACTCCAGTGTTTTTGCCTGTTAATACTAAATTCAGCCTTCTCTAGTATACTGGCTCTCCTCTGCTGGGCTCTCTAATTTACCAGAATTCTGAATTGGAAAAAGTACTGACTACACCATGTTGTTATTTTTAGGAAAATAGCTCCTTATTCTGTGTTTTTTTTCTAGCAAGTCAGTGTCAGTGGCTTCCTCAGTTAATAGTATTAATTCTTTACATCCACTGAGTAGGAAGCCCTGAAAGAATAATTTTGAAAATATTTAGTTTTTCTTCAGCCACTCCACTCTCTGCCAAATACAAATATACTTGACTTTATATTATTCCATGTTCTAAGCAACCTTCAGATTACCTGTTATCTGCTTGGAACCTTCTCAGTCTGTGCTTCTTTTTTTTTGCATGATGCCTTTGTTGTGAAAACAAAGAAAAAATAGATGTTCATTTGTTTTTGTTATGACACTGGAGCATTTTGAATGTAACTCATTATTTCAAGGTCCTACATTAGTTATATATGATACATTGCCTTGAGATAGTTTGATGATCACCTGTCATTAGTTTTCAAAACAGAAAGCTCTTTTGAGGCAGTAATTCTGAGCAACGATTGGTCTCTCCTCACTGTATATTGTAATGTGAACTAAGAAGAGGCATGTGGGTGCCTGTCAGTGACCTTTCTTGTGCTTGTCTTCAACTGATGCTTTTGATTATCTTTCTTCACACAAAGACACTGAGATTGTTTATTCATTTACAGTTATCTCTTTGCTAATGTTATTCAACCTGCTACACAAGCCATATACCAACCGTTTTCCCCAAGATTGAAAAAGGGAAATAGAATTAAAGTGTATGTAGGCATATTCCTTGGGGCTTTCCAAGTGGTTCAGTGGTAAAATACTCTGCCTGCCAGTGCAGGAGACACAGGAGATATGGGTTTAATCCCTGGGTGGGGAAGATCCCCTGGAGTAGGAAATGGAAACCCACTCCAGTATTCTTGCCTGGAAAAGTTCATGGATGGAGGAGCCTAGGAGGCTACAATCCAAGGGGCCTCAAGAGTTGGGCACAACTGAGCTACTGAACATGTATGCATAGGCATATTCCTTATGTAATTATTTTAGATTTTAAATTATTCTTTTGCATCTTACTCAGCATTAAGGCCTAGAAGTAATGGCAACCTGGACTTCACAAGCTGAAATCAAGATTTCCGGGAGAAATATCAATCACCTCAGATATGCAGATGACACCACTCTTATGGCAGAAAATAAAGAGGAACTAAAAAGCCTCCTGATGAAAGAGGAGAGTGAAAAGTTGACTTAAAGCTCAACATTCAGAAAACTAAGATCATGGAGTCTAGTCCCATCATTTCCTACAAAATAGATGGGGAAATGGTGTCAGACTTTATTTTTTTGGGCTCCAAAACACTGCAGATGGTGACTGCAGCCATGAAATTAAAGGATGTTAACTCCTTGGAAAGAAAGTTATGACCAACCTAGATAGCATGTTCAAAAGTAGAGACATTACTTTGCCGACTAAAGTCCGTGTAGTCAAGGTTATGGTTTTTCCTGTGGTCATGTACGGATGTGAGAGTTGGACTGTGAAGAAGGCTGAGTGCTGAAGAATTGATGCTTTTGAACTGTGGTGTTGGAGAAGACTCTTGAGAGTCCCTTGGACTGCAAGGAGGTCCAACCAGTCCATCCTAAAGGAGATCAGTCCTGGGTGTTCTTTGGAAGGACTGATGCTAAAGCTGAAACTCCAATACATTGACCACTGATGCGAAGAATTGACTCATTGGAAAAGACTCTGATATTGGGAGGGATTGAGGGCAAGAGAAGAAGGGGACGACAGAGGATGAGATGGCTGGATGGCATTACCAACTCGATGGACATGAGTTTGAGTGAACTCCAGGAGTTGGTGATGGACAGGGAGGCCTGGCATGCTGGGATTCATGGGGTCGCAAAGAGTCGGACACGACTGACAACTGAACTGAACTGAATTGAGGAGCCAGTTTGCTTTCTCAATTCTAATAAGTCTCTCTATCTTTTTTTTCCATAAAATCAGAACCAACTGACACCTTCCCACAGGGCTCTGTGACCAAATAGCCAATTGTGGCTATAAATGTATGACACATTCCTATGACATTGGGATATCTTAGTGAAGGGTGAAAGCCTACATTTTTTTACATAAAGCAATTATAGGAATTAAGAAGAAAGTGAATTCTAATGAATATATAGGAAAACACAGAAATGAGATGCTTCTATATACTGTTAATGATTTTCAAGAGCCTGATGACAGCAGCCTGTCATCTTATTCAGAAATGAAAGTACAACATCCTGAACATGAAAATACCCAGCTGATTCTAGAGTGCCAGTAGTATATTACATTCCAGAATTTGGGTCTGTAGAAACCCAACCTTTCAAAAGGCTTGCTTCATCCAACATCACAGAAAGAGAATGACTGACTGAGAAATAGTCAAGAGATAAGTATGGAAAGTGTAGTTAATGGATATCGGTATATTTGCAGACATGTGGTAGAAAGCCCCAGCAATGTCACTCACAGAATTTGTGGGAGATTGTGGGGGAGGGCTTTCAAGGGAAAGATTAATTTCAGCTAACTGCATATAAATATGTACAATGAACAAAAAGATCTGCAAAAAAGAAAAGAAAAAACAAAGTAAAAACAGAAGAAACCATCCATCTTCAGGATTTTTCCAAGCTCTCTCAAAGAACAATACACTTTACAGAGAAGATTGTGTTTGTAATTGTTCATGTCAGAGTCATAGTTTTCATGACTTTTTGCTGTAAAAAAAAATCTTGTTTGATGTGCTTTAATTAGTGGAATTTGTTGAGGGTTTCTATTGTTTCTCACGTTCTCTTTTCTTATGTATAGTATCATTATTTATATAAATTTGTATATAAATATGAATAACTATTGATGTTTATATCAACATACAGGTGGATTCCATTTCTTTTTCCAGAACAAAGAAAATATTAATTTGATACTTTAAAAGCAAGTAATAAAGATTTGCTGTTTATGTGATTTTCTCAATTGAGAACACAAAAGTCTCTGAAGAAAACTGTGTGAACAGTTTACCCACCTAGTATGCTACATTCTAATAAGATACTCATAAATACAGAGATACATATAAATGTATGAGTTTAACAGAAACAAAAACTATTCAGAAAGGGCTTAAGAAAAGGAAGATACAGTACTCAAGGGTGTTGACAACAGGAAGGTGTACAATACCTCTCAGCCTAAAATTAGAAGGAGAAGCAGACTTTTGACATAGAGGCATAGCTGTATGGATAGGGCATCCTACACACAGAGCTGTCGTTTACCCTGGAAAGGTAAAACCTATGCACAGGAATTCATGAAAGGGGTCTGGTAACAAATACCTTGATCTTATTCTTCCCATTTTCTTAACTTCTGTTACTGCCTTTAACAGGGAAACCGAATTGAAGACAGAAGCAAGAATGCCCCCAGAGCACAGATCAAAGCTGAGAAGTGGGTTTGGGAGAAAAGAAAAGAAATCTAGTACAGAGGTAGAATGCATTTTCAGTGAAAGTCGACTCTTCCACACATTACCCAAGTGAGACTGCATTAAAAAATCTGCACAGTTCCGCCTCTCAACTATTGATAATGCTTACTAATTGCAAGTGAAATTGGGTAGGAGGAAGAAAGCACTTTATGTAACGTCGAGGAAAAGAAGGAGTGAAGCAGGGGGATAAGGGTCATTTTTAGCTTATTTTTGATAGTTTCAGTGTCTACCAAATTTCCCATATAAATAAACATTTAGTTTGAAATAAAAACTGAGATCTAATAAAATGTTAAAATAGTGCCTAAATTGATATTTTACAAATTCGATTTAGTTCCAACATAGAATAAATGCATCACTATATTTATCATTTGGCAAATTCAGTTCTTTTAACCAAGGATTTTAAAAACAAATCATACATAAATAATTCACATCATATATCTCATTCATAGATTTAAGAGAAAAGAAGAGAAAGTCACGTTAGGATCTTCCTATATGCTAAGAAATTTGTTAAATGCTATTACATTAATTATCTTAATGTATAAATCAATCTTGGATGGTAGGTATTTAACTTTTCTGTTCATTTAGATGAATAAATTAGCTTGTAAATAAAATACTAACATAGTGATAGAATTATTACATTCTATTTAACATATATTTTTGGAAACTTACTATTTATCAAGTATGGTTCTAAGCAGAGAACTTAACTTTTGGAATAATAATTCCAAAAGGATTAAGACCACATACAGTGATTTTTATCCATTATGTGCATTTTTTATTTTTAATAAGCAAAATATTTAAATTGAAAAAATGCACAAGAGACAATAAAATATTGGAATATTATCACTGATATGATATAAATAGGTTTTTGGAGAAATAATAGTTTTGTAAAATCTTGTTAGTCAGTTGAAAGATTGACAAATTATTTTAGAAAATAGACATAAGAGTTGTGTTTGCAAGAGTTTATAGTCTATAGATATAATGACTATAGGGGAAGAAATTATTTGGAAAAATTAATATGACTTACTTAGAACTTTTCTGCATAGATACCCTACAGATCATAGTAGTAGAAAAAGCATTTGATTTTGAAGAATCTATATTATTTTAATAGTTTAGTATTTGTAATATTTATGTTTTATTTGCATGTGATTCATAGGCAAGATAGAATTGAGTGTATTTTATAGAAAATTTTTGCATCAATTCTTAAAATCAAAGGATCATTAGAGTATTTAAGGATGAATTTTAGGAAGACCATGAGTAGTTTTTAAAAGTACAAAAAAAAATGTGTGTAATTTGTGTTTGTGTATACATGTGTATATGTAAGATTATATGCTTTTTTTCTAAGATGATGATTCATAGTTTTCAAAACATATTTTAGTGTGAGAGTTGGTTTTTCTGTTTTTGTAATGCAGATGCTGACTCAAACTTTGATTGCCAAGGCATCCACTTTAAGATGGCTGGAGATCTTGAATAATAATATTGTCAGTTATAGGACAGGATAAAGAAGTAGGCTCCCTGCCATTCTAGGCTCCTTATATAACTGACCATTTAGCCCTCTTGTATTCTTTCCTTCTGTACTTTAAATTTCTGCTTTTGTGCTTTAAATTCACTAATAAATAATGAGTTTGTCAAACCCTAGGCTACCAATCCATGACCCCAATAAAAGTAGAAGCTCAGACCCACATATTTTCAATCTCTCTCCACCTGTGCCCTTGATATGTGGCTCCAGGTATGCCATGTAATTTCCAGGACTTATAAGTAATAAAGCTTGTCTCTTTCAAAGTTTCCTGATGGTTATGGCTGAGGGTGTCTTGCAGTCATAGTAAGAACTACATGGGCCAGTCCAGCCACACCACTGGTTAGCAATAGGATGAGGCTGGCACATTCAAATGGTTATAATATGCATCAGCTCTGAATTTGGGGAATGTTCGTTAGCAACAAATAACTGATTCTGCCATATTTATATTTTAAAATGTTAGAAAACAAAAACAAAAAAGAATAAATTAGAGCAATATATCATGCTGAAACTCAAATTGTTAAATATCATTGAAGTGAAGTGTCTCAGTTGTGTCCGACTCTTTGCAATCTCATGGACTGTAGCCTACCAGGCTCCTCCGTCCATGGAATTTTCCAGGCAAGAATACTGGAGTGGGCTGCCATTTCCTTCTCTAGGGGACCTTCCCAACCCAGGAATCGAACCCAGGTCTCCCGCATTGCAGGCAGAAGCTTTACTGTCTGAGCTACCAGGGAAGCCATATCATTAAATTACTGTAAGTTTGAAGCTAGAACAATCTAGGCAGACTGGGACCAAATCAACAGTATGAAACACCTTTGGATGTACTAAAGCAAAGAGACTATCTGGAAAATGAATGATGCCCTAGAACAAAATTAGTGTTCTTGTATCCATAATTGATCTGCTGTACATGAATTGCAAAGAGCTAATGACAGGTTGCAGTTTTGAACTTTAAATCAGTTCATCATTTACATTTTCCTCCAAAATTTTCAAACTTTAATTAGTGAAATGTAGCCAAAATATAATCTGTTCTTATATTGTTTGGAGTTTCTTCCCTTTTCTAATATCATAAAATATATTGTTATTTTCTTTAATTTTCCTTTAGTTTTATCTCTTTAAATTAGTTAGTATTTACTTTTAGTATATAGGATGGAGGAACCTGTGCCATCAATTTTTTCTGTAATCCATGACAACCCATACACAATCAGCCCACGTGAAGATTTTCCATGTTATCTTTAGTGTAATTTTTTTCTGCTCTGCTAATGTCTTTTTTTTTTTTTTTTTAAGGGAAAGGAGGCAGTCTAATGTCTCAAGATAATATTGGGAGGATTAACATACATCAGAACATCTTGCCTAGACCAAGGATTAGCACAGATTTCTCTTATCAAAGAATCATGCATAGAAAAATTGGCCCAGCTTCTTTTGACTTTTGCAAATTATACACTGTGTTATCCTTTAACTAATGCACTAAATTCTTAAAGCTGCATAACAAATTACTACAAAACTGGTGACTTAAATCAACATGAATTTATTATCTGGCAGTGCTGGAGGGCAGAAATCTGAAATCGAGGTTTCAGCAAAAGTTGTTCATTTCTGTGACTCTCTTCTAGCATCTGGTGGTTGGCAACAATGTTTGGCATTCCTTTGCTTGTAGCTTGGCCACACTAATCTCTGCCTCCATCATCAGGTGACTTTCTTTCCTGTGTGCCTCTGCTTCCCCTTTCTTCTTAAAAGGGGACCAGTTATTGGATTTACAGCCCAGTATGATGCAGTTAGTCCTCATGCTAACTGATTACTTCTGCAAAGACTCTTATTTGCAAAGAACTCAAAATCTGAGGTTTCAGGTAGACATGAATTCTGAGAGGACATTCCTCAACCCATTGTAACTAGGAATTGTTTAATTTGATCAGTAACTGAATATCTATTTCTATCATTTGTACAATTTATAGAATAAGGAACAAAAGCCTACTTATTTCCTTCCCTTATCTAACTTTGTAACAGAATTTCAACATGTGTATTTAACTTGATGGAATTTTAAAATTCCCTTTCAAATGTAAGAACTGTTTTCTAAAAAGCCAATTATTGTTCTCAAACTCATGCTTCAGATAAACCCTGAATCGACATAATTGAAATATCCATGTCTGTCTTACTCACTTAATTGAAAACACAGAAACTATGAAGTTATTTGGGGGAGAGTAAGGCAATAGATTTGGATATAAATTCTTGAGGAATATTTGAACATGGCTCAACCTTGTCATCTGTTAAAACAGCAGCAATGTTCTTCCTAGCTCTGTGCTTGGTGGTGGGTTTAGTTGCTAAATTGTGTGCAACTCTTGCGACCCCATGGACTGTAGCCTGCCAGGCTCCTTTGTCCATGGGATTATCCAGGCAAGAATACTGGAGTGGGTTGCCATTTCCTTCTACAGGGGATTTTCTGACCCAGGAATCAAACCTGGGTCTCCTGCATTACAGGCAGATTCTTTACCAACTGAGCTACAAGGGAAGCCTGCTAAGTCGTGTCCGACTCTGTGCGACCCCATAGACGGCAGCCCACCAGGCTCCCCCGTCCCTGGGATTCTCCAGGCAAGAACACTGGAGTGGGTTGCCATTTCCTTCTCCAATGCGTGAAAAGTGAAAGTGAAGTCGCTCGCTCAGTCATGTCCCACTCTTAGCGACCCCATGGACTGCAGCCAACCAGGCTCCTCCATCCATGGGATTTTCCAGACAGGAGTACTGGAGTAGGGTGCCATTGCTACAGTTCTTTAAAATATTTATTCTTGGAAGTGAACTATAGAATAGTCCAATGAGAAATTTTCACTGTATAATTTTTTTTCAAGTTCCAAAACTTGGCCACCATTTTTCATATTTGTCAATAGCCCTCACATATTTTGACTCTCCTTTAAAAGCTGCCCTGTAGCTTTGTTTCAGAAAAAGTCTTTGAGTACTTAAGAGAATTTAGTTGAAATCTACTGTAAGACCTGTACAGGAGTAGGACAGAAATCCACAGATGTAAGGAGAGGCTCTCCTGTTAAGGGAAGCCCAGCTCTGTGCTATTATGTGAACTCTTTTTGAATGATTTCTTCAATGAATTTACACACTTAAATGAGAGTACCAGCATCATGCCTGACTCCTCATTTCTTCTCACCCTGACTCCATGTGTCCATCTAGACGATGTTAATTTTAGTGTCAATACACATAAAATAATAATGTATGGTTAATTTGTGAGTTTGCTACCCATGGTGGCTGAAATTTCACTTTGGTAGATACATCAGTACTTTTTAATTTGAGATGCAATTCAATGCAGGCTACAAAGTCTCCTCACTTCTCCAAAGAATCCCTACTTCTTTCAGGAATAGATGATTATTCACAAATTCTGAGTATGTAACTGGGAAAATACGTGGTTGCAACTAGGGAAAGGTGATGGTAAATGTTTCCCCAGCAACAGAGAGTTTCTCACGCTCTTCTTTCCCAATGTGAAAGAGGAGCATAATGTAGCAAGACCTCTAGCTGTTTAGTTCCTCAGGACATAATTAAGCCATGTACTTCTGACTGTTTCTGTTCCTCAATAATGTGCATTCTTTGGAAACACATTTATTGTCCTCTAAAGTACATTCCAATTATGCGGAGGAAAATGGTGAGAGTATGAAATTTAAGTCTAAGCCCCTTTGTTGGTTGGAAAATAAATGACTCTCATACTATTCATATTGATACTTCTATAAATACTGTACTTATTTAACATTGCTCTTCGATTCGATTTTGTCAATGACATTTGTCACATTTAAGTGCAATATATTCAAGAGTCCTAATATGCATTGTACCTAGAAGAAAGGCTTCAATAACATATTTATAATATAAAATATAAAGGCAAGATCAAATGTTAAAATGGTAATTAATTCTATACTTCAAATCTAATGAAACTATAATTGTATATTAATAACTACAATTGGCTTTGGGTCTGATGGAAATAATTTAATTTTTACGATGAAGATTGTTTCCAGAAATAATGTTCCTTTTCACTGGGGTCAAACTAGCATAAGTACCTTAACAGTTATGATGTTTAACCTGTCATTCTAGGCAAGTAATGGCAGAGCTCATATCTTCAAATAAAGATTGCATATAAAGTCCCATGAGAACATAGGAACTTATAATTCCAGAAAGTATTCCTTTGACAGTAGATGATAGCTCTTGTACAAAATATAACTTGTGGGAATTCTCTAGTGGCCCAGTGGTTAGGACTTCATGCTTTCTCTGCTAAGGACCCAGGTTCAATCCCTCATGGGGAACTAAGAATCTGCAACCTGTGCAGTGCAGCCAATATGTGTATGTATGTGTATATACTTGTGTGTGTAGAAACAATATTGCTGCTTCTGCTGCTGCTGCTGCTAAGTCGCTTCAGTCGTGTCTGAGTCTGTGTGACCCCAGAGACGGCAGCCCACCAGGCTCCGCTGTCCCTGGGATTCTCCAGGCAAGAACGCCGGAGTGGGTTGCCATTTCCTTCCGCAATGCATGAAAGTGAAATCGCTCAGTCGTGTCTGACTCTTCATGACCCCTGGACTGCAGCCTCCTAGGCTCTTCTGTCCAACGGATTTTCCAGGCAAGAGTACTGAAGCGAGGTACCATTGCCTTCTCCGAGAAACAGTATTAGCCTGGTTTATATCTACAACTTCTTTTTTTAATTAATTAATTTATTTTAATTGGAGGATCATTACTTTACAATATTGTGGTGGGTTTTGCCATACACCAACATTAATCAGCTACCCCACCCTGAACCTTCTCCCATCTCCCTCCGCACCCCATCCCTCTGGGTTGTCCCAGAGCACCTGCCTTTGAGTGCCCTGCTTCACGCATCAAACTTGCACTGGTTATCTATTTTACATAAGGTAATATACAATGTTTCACTGCTATTCTCTCAAATCATCCCACCTTTGCTTTTTCCCACATAGTCCAAAAGTCTGTTCTTTACATCAGTCTCTTTTGCAGCCTTGCATATAGGCTTGTCGTTATCATCTTTCTAAACTCCATATATATGCATTAATATACTATATTGGTGTTTCTCTTTCTGACTTACTTTACTTTGTATAATAGGCTCCAGTTTCATCCACCTCATTAGAACTGACTCAGATGTATCCTTTTCTTTGGCTGAGTAATATTCCATTGTGTATATGTACCACAACTTCCTTATCTGTTTGTCTGCCAATGGACATCCAGGTTGCTTCCGTGTTCTAGCTGTTGTAAACAATGCTGCAAAGAACATTAAGGTATGTGTGTCTCTTTCAGTTCTGGTTTCCTTGGTGTGAACGACTTTATTTTGACTCCTTCAATGACCTATTAAATCCAAAATGAAGTGTATAGGGAAAGAGAGAGAGAGGGAGGCAAGGGGGGGAGGAATTGGTTTAAATAAACCAAGATGTACAATTGCTAAGCTTTATTCAGACAAATTCAAATAGTTCAAAGATTGGAGCTAAGCCAAAAGAGTAAAGTTATGGTGATAATGGCCTATTTTACCCTTTCTACAACCAAATTAAATCCCATTGTATGTCTTCAGTGACAATCATTGTCCTGTGGCATATTTCAATCTTCCCTTGGCTCTTGAATCTTCTTGGTATCTAGGAAAGCAGGCAATTTCCAGAGCTTAGAATCGTAACTTTAACTGAGACTGACTGTCATGAAATTAATACAGACATTATCAAACCAAATAATTAAAAATGTTTAGTTGAGATATAGTTGATTTAAAATATCATATAACTTTTAGTTGTACAAAATAGTGATTTAAAATTTTTATAGATTATATACCATTTATAGTTTTTATATGATATTGGCTATATTCCCAGTACAGTATATCTATGTACTTTATTTTATGCATAGAAGTTTGTTCTTAATCCTCTACCCAAATCTTGTTTCCCTAACCACTGGTTTGTTCTCTATACCTGTGTCTGTTTCTTTTTTGTTATATTTAGTTAGTTCGGTTCAGTTCAGTTGCTCAGTCTGTCCGACTCTTTGCGACCCCATGAACCACAGCACACCAGGCCTCCCTGTCCATCATCAACTCCCGGAGTCTACACAAACTCATGTCCATTGAGTCAGTGAGGCCATCCAGCCATCTCATCCTCTGTTGTCACCTTCTCCTCCTGCCTCCAACCCCTCCCAGCATCAGAGTCTTTTCCATTGAGTCAATTCTTCGCATCAGGTGGCCAAAGTATTGGAGTTTCAGCTTTAGCATCAGTCCTTCCAAAGAACACCCAGGAATGATCTCCTTTAGGATGGACTAGTTGGACCTCCTTGTAGTCCAAGAGACTCTCAAGAGTCTTCTCCAACACCACAGTTCAAAACCATCAATTCTTTGGCTCTCAGCTTTCTTTATAGTCCAACTCTCACATCCATACATGACCACTGGAAAAACCATAGTCTTGACTAGACGGACCTTGGTCGGCAAAGTAATGTCTCTGCTTTTGAATATACTATCTAGGTTGGTCATAACTTTTCTTCCAAGGAGTAAGCGTCTTTTTATTTCATGACTGCAGTCACCACCTGCAGTGATTTTGTAGCCCCCCAAAATAAAGTCTGACATTGTTTCTACTGTTTCCCCATCTATTTCCATGAAGTGATGGGACCAGATGCCATGATCTTAGTTTTCTGAATGTTGAGCTTTAAGTCAACTTTTTCACTCTACTCTTTCACTTTCATCAAGAGACTCTTCAGCTCCTCTTCACTTTCTGCCATAAGGGTGGTGTCATCTGCATACCTGAGGTTATTGATGTTTCTCCTGGCAAACTTGATTCCAGCTTGTGCTTCATCCAGCCCAGCATTTCTTATGATGTACTCTACATATAAGTTAAATAAGCAAGATGACAATATCCAGCCTTGATGTACTCCTTTTCCTATTTGGAACCAGTCTGTTGTTCTATGTCCAGTCCTAACTGTTGCTTCCTGACCTACATACAGGTTTCTCAAGAGGCAGGTACTAGTTTGTCTTATTTTCATAGTCCACATATATGTGTTAACATACAGTATTTGTCTTTTGTGTCTAACTTATTTCACTAAGCATAATACCTTCCAGAGGTATCCAGGCTGTTTCAAATGAAAAATTTTATTCTTTTTTTGGCTGAGTAATGTTCCATGTCTTCTTTATCAGTTCATCTGCTGATAGATATTTACATTGCTTCCATATCTTGGCTATTTTAAATATTGCTGCTAAGAATAGTGGGGTGCCTATATCATTTTAAATTAGTGATTTCATCTTCTTCAGATACATGCCCAGCAGTGGAATTGCTGGATCATAGGTTAGTTCTACTTTTAGTTTTTTGAGGAATTTCCATACTGTTTTCCACAGTGACTGCACCTATTTATATTTGCATAAACACTGTACAAGGGTTCCTTTTCCTTAATATCATCACCAACATCTATTATCGGGGTCTTTCTGATAATAACTATTCTGAGTATGTGAGGTGATACCTCATTACAGTTTTGATTTGTAGTTCTCTGATAATTAGCAGTGTTGAGCATATTTTTATGTGCCTTGTGTCTGTACGTTTCCTTTGGAACAGTGTCTATTCGGGTTTTGGGCTGGTTTTCCAGTAAGGTTGCTTTATTTTGCTTTTGTTTTCTGAATTCAGAATTTATTAGCTGTTTATGTAATTTAGATATTAACCTTTTATAGTTATATAGTTTATAAATATTTTCTCCAACTCAGTAATTTGTCTTTTTATTTTATTGAAAGTTTCCTTTGCTGTACAGAAACTTTTAAATTTGATTAGATCCCATTTGTTCAGTTTTGGTTTTGTTTCTTTGCCATAAGGGACAAATCAAAAAATACATGGCAATATGTCAGAAGCTGTTCTGCATATGTTTTTTCTAGAAGTGCTATGATCTCAGGTTTATACTTAAATCTTTAATATATTTTTAGTTCATTTTTGTATATGATAGGAGAAAATGTTCTAATTTCATTCTTTTATGTGAAGCCATTCAGTTTCCTAGCTCAACTTGTTGAAGAGATTGTCTTTTCTTCATTATATGTTCTTGTCTACTTTGTCATAGACTAATTGACCATAAGTGCCTGGGTTTATTTATGGGCTTTCTATTCTGTTCTATTAACCTATGTATCTATTTTTTTTTTTTTTGCCAATTTCTTACTGTTTTCATTACTGTGGCTTTGCAGTATAATTTGAAGCCTAAGAGCATGATACCTCCAAGCTCTTTCTCAAGATTGTTTTGGCTATTCAGGGTCTTTTGTGTTTCTATACAAATATTAAAATTATTTTTTCTAGTTCTGTGAAAAATGACATTGGTGTTTTGATAGTAATTATGTTAAATCTTTACATTGCTTTGGGTAGTATGGACATTTTAACAACATTAATTCTTCCAGTTTATAAACACCTTATATCTTTCTACCTGTTTGTATCATCATCAGTCCCTTTCATCAATCTTATAGTTTTCTCAGTACAAGTCTTCTACCCCTTTAGGTAGGTTTATTCCTAGGTATTTGGTTTTTCTTTATGTGACTGTAAATTTAATTGTTTACTCAATTTCCCTGATTATCCATTCTTAGTGTATAGAAATGCATACATTGCTTTGGGTAGTATGGACATTTTAACAACATTAATTCTTCCAGTTTATAAACACCTTATATCTTTCTACCTGTTTGTATCATCATCAGTCCCTTTCATCAATCTTATAGTTTTCTCAGTACAAGTCTTCTACCCCTTTAGGTAGGTTTATTCCTAGGTATTTGGTTTTTCTTTATGTGACTGTAAATTTAATTGTTTACTCAATTTCCCTGATTATCCATTCTTAGTGTATAGAAATGCAATAGATTTATATATATATATATATATATATGCTGTATATACATACATTTTGTATTTGCAACTTTATCAACTTTATGGAATAGCTCTAATAGTTTTTTGATGAAGTCTAGAATTTTCTGTGTTTAGTATGTCATCTGCAGACAATGGAAATTTTATTTTTTCCTTTTTCAATTTGGAGTCCTTTTATTTTGTTTTCCTTTTCTGATAGTTGTGGATAGAACTTCTAATACTATGCTGAATAAAAGTGGCAAAAGTGAACATCCTTGTCTTGTTTTTGATCTTAGAGGAAATGCTTTCAGATTTTCACTATTTAGTATGAAGTTAGATGTGGGCTTGTCATATATAACCTTTATTATGCCAAAAGATGTTGTCCCTATGTCCACTTTCTGGATAGTTTTATATTGATGTTGAATTTTGTCAAAAGATTTTTTTTTCCTGAATCTATTGAGAAGATCTATTGCGATGTTTTTCATTTTTCAGTTTGTTAATGTGGTGTACCACACTGATTTGTGGATACTGAGAAATCCTTGTATCCCTGGGATAAATCCCACTTGCTCATGGTGTACAATTCTTTTAAATATATGCTGAGTATGGTTTGCTAGTTTTTTTTTTTTTTTTTTTTTTTTTTTTTTGAGGATTTTTGCAGCTGTGTTCATCAATGATATTAGGCTGCATTTTTATTTATTTGTAGTATTTATCCAGTTTTAATACAAGGATAACACTGGTTTTGTAGAATGAATTTGGAATTATCCCTTCTACTTCAGTATTTTTGGAATAGATTGAAAATGTATAGGTGTCAACTTGTCTAAATGTTTTGTATAAAATTTGCATGTAAAGCCATCTCGTCCTAGACTTTTGTTTGTTGGGAGGTTTTGTTTTGTCTTTAACTACTGATTCAAATTTATTACTGATACTTGATCTGTTCATGTTATTTATTTCTTCCTGGTTCAGTTGTGAAAGATTGTACATTTCTAGGAATTTGTCAGTTTCTTTTAGATTTTCCACTTTGTTGGTATATAGTTCACTTCAGTGTCTCTTAAGATTATTTGTATTTTTATGGTATCAGTTGTAACTCTCCTTTCCATTCTTAGTCTTCATTTGGATCCTCTTTTCTTCTTGATGAGTCTAGCTAAAGGTTCATCCACTTTGTTTCTCTCTTCAAATAACCAGTTTTGGGGTCTGTATTTCATTTATTTCTGCTCTGATCTTTGTGAATTCTTTCCTTCTACTAACTTTGGGTTATGTTTGTTCTTCTTTGTCTGATTCCTCTAGGTGTAAGTTTAGATTGTTTATTTGAGATTTTTCTTATTTCCAATGGTAAGATTGTATTGCTATAAATGTTCCTCTTAGAACTACTTCTACAGGTTCCCATAAAGTTTGGATAATTGTGTTTTAACTTTTCTCTATCTCCAGGATTTTTAAAAAATTTTCTTTGATTTCTTCAGTGAGCCAGTGGTCATTTAGTGGCATTTATTTGTTTATCCATCTAATCTGTTATGTCATTTAAGGCCAATATTTCCTTATTGGTTTTTTGTATGGAAAAAATGTAAGTGTAGTGTTGAAGTCCCCTACTACTATTGTATAGTTTTCCCCTTATATCTGTTATACTTGCTTTATTAGGTGCTCCTGTGTTAGGGTTATATATATATACAATTGTTATATCTTCTTTTTAGGTCAATTCCATAATCATTATGTAATGTCTTTCTTTGTCTCTTACAACAATTTTTGTTCTAAAGTCTCTTTAATTTGATATAAGCACTGATACTCAAGTTTCCTTCTGATTTCAGTTTGCATGGAATACCTTTTTACCTCCCCTGACTTTAAGCCTGTGTTTGTGTTTATGTATTTATTTTTAATTTATTTTATTCTTGATTGTGCTGGGTTTTCACTGCCACACGTGGGCTTTCTCTAGTTGTGGAGAGCAGGGCCTGCTCTGTAGCTGTGGTGTGCAGGCTGCTCATTCTGGTGGCTTTTCTTGTTATGGAGCACAGGCCTTAGGCACATAGGTTTCAGTAGTTGCAGTTCACAGACACAATAGTTGTGGCTTTCTGGCCTAGGAAGCATGGGCTTCAGTAGTTGTGGCACGTGGGTTAAGCAGGTGTGACTCACAGGCTCAATAGTTGCAGCTCGTGGGCTCTACAACATATCAGTAGTTGTGGCACACCAGCTTAGTTGTTCTGCAGAATGTGGACTATTTCTGGGCCAGGGATCACACTCATGTCCCCTGCATTGCCAAGTAGAATTGAATCTAGTCTCCAACTGATATAAAATAACCTATGAAACCCCAGAAATTTTAAGGTTGAATCACAGCTTACAACCACTTGAAGTTCAATCCTCCTAGGCACATAAGGGGATTCCTTGGTGGCTCAGTCAGTAAAGAATCCACTTGCAATGTAAGAGACCACCTGCAATGCAGGAGACCTGGGTTTGATCCCTGGGTCAGGAAGATCACTTGAAGAAGAAAATGGCAACACACTCCAGTATTATTTCCTGGGAAATCCCATGAACAGAGGAGTCTGGTAGGCTACAATCCATGGGGTCATAAGAGTTGGACACAACCAAGTGATTAAAACACCACTAGGCACGTAAAGCTAGAGAAAAAAAAAAAAAAGAAAGAAAGAAAGAAAAGAAAGAGACCAAGAAAAATGCAATCCTATTATTAAACTAAAAAATCAAAAGTCAATTTTTATAAATTAATAATTTGTAAAACCGTGGAGGTAGGGAAGATTATGGTGAAACCAATCTTTACTACCTTTAAAGAAGTTTTAAATTTATATTTCATTAAAATTCAGTAACTTTTATTGAAAATTTTATTTTAAATAGAGAAAAAGACAATTATTTGCAGTGTATCATAAAATTTTTCCAAGAATATAAAGTTGAAAAAAAGACAAAATACCATTCAGTTAGTTTTAACTTACATATTATTTTCATTTGTCTATCCAGTAAAAGTACAGAAAATCTTGTGTAGGAAAAGCACTGGCTCCCAACTATTAATCATTCAGACTGGAAATACAGAAAAGCAATGCCATACCTAATTAAATTAGCTAAATGTTGCTGTCTAGATTTATCTAGCTGTTGTAATTTAATCAAAGCTAAATGACATCATCACTTAATTAAAATTGAAGCTAATTAATTGTTCCAGTTGTTGTTTCTGTGAAAGATGCAATTTCTTAACAAAGCCACTTTGATGAAGTGAAGAGATCTTTTGGAACATTGCCTTAGGACTGTTGCTGTGAATTGAAGTCATTCACAATATAATATCTTCTTACTTTGAATTAATATATAGCATTGAAGAGGAAATATTTACTTTCAGTATTGGGCCTGCTGACTGTATTTTTTAATACATGACATGTAGTTATTTCTTAGAATAATCTTTTGAGGAAATACAGTAGAAACTAAAACAATGACAAGAGTTGGATTTAAACTTATTCACCCCATCCCTTTTCATTGTCTGACCCAAACTGATCTGATTTGCATTTCTAATATACTGCTTATAGATTTTTCAGTTTTAATTTTACACAATATTTTAGCATTGTTGACTTGATGTATCCTTCTCTCTAACTTAACATGATTTCCATTACATTCCTCTCTCCTGGTTTTTCTTACACTAAATCTGCTTTGATTAGACAGTGTTCATCTTAATCCACTGAAGTGTGACATTTCTTTTCATTTCTACTTTTCATTGATGGACCAGAGAGGTGGCTCAGTGTTCAGGCGCATTCTTGACATCTGTGGCAGTTTGAGCAAAGCAATGATGATAGTCACTAGCATGTTTAGGAACCTACAAGTACTTCATCTAGAAGAGGCTTAGGTTTAGAAAAAACAAAGTGAAAGTGATAGTTTTGTTTTCTAGTCTTTCTTCCCCATCTCAATAAATTGAAAGAACTATTACTGTTTGGTGAAAGTGAAAGTTGCTCAGTCATGTCCGACTCTTTGCGACCCCATGGACTGTAGCCTACCAGGCTCCTCTGTCCATGGGATTTTCCAGGCAATAGTACTGGAGTGGGTGCCATTTCCTTCTTCAGGGGATCTTCTTGACCCAGGGATCGAACCCAGGTCTCCCACATTGTTGACAGATGCTTTACCCTCTGAGCCACCAGGGAATTCCCTGTGGCTCAGTGCTAAAGAACTCATCTGCTAGTGCAGAAGATGCAGAAGGTACCTCTTCTGGGTCTGGAAGATCTCCTGGAAGAGGCAACGGTAACCCACTCCAGTATTCTTGCCTGGAGAATCCCATGGACAGAGTAGCCTGGCAGACTACAGTCCATAGGGTCTCAAAGAGTCAGACACAACTAAACAATTGAACACACTATGACCAGAGAAGGAAACACATTTCTTATTCTGTTTTTCCTTAGCACATTTCATTATTACTCTGTTGTTATTTCACAGTCAGATCTAGTATGCCTTTCCACATCACCATGGTGACAAGGCAAGCAAGACAGATATGCAATACAGAATTGTCTCACTCTCCACTGTACATGAGCATTCTAGTCCTGTGTGCCTGAGCTCACCAAAGTGTCAGTGTCCATACCATGGCTGAGAAAAATAGGGAGCTGGACTCATGAACCCTAAAGGCATGGTGGGGCTATCTTTTGATAATCACTCTTCCCCTGGCTAAAATCAGGGGTGGTGAAAATTATTTTTGGCTAAATGTCAGCCTATCCAAGTGAGTAAGTTTTTTTTTTTTTTTAAAGAAAAATATTCAAGCATAATATAAAATACCAATTTTCTCAAGGTAGAAAATGGTTTAAGATGTAGAAATCTTCTTTTTCCCTCATGATTTCTATTCAACCTGCTAAGTGTATTCATGGCCTAAGGGAAAGCAAGAAATATATTGATGTTAGGATCCTAAGAAGGCTTTTGCCCTTAATTTATATGCAGTCTCTGGGCTCTCATAATCCTTTCAGAAACTCAACAACTCCTCTCTTTTGTTCAGGTTGTGACTGCCTGAGGGGTAGAGAAGTTGAAACTAAAGCATATACCTAAAGGACACTGGATGGTGACAAAATTCATAAATTGGCCATGGGAAAACCAGTCTCATCATTTTTCTGATGCCAGTTGGCATTATGCTCTTGGAAAATTATATGACCTTTTAGAGGATTTCCTCATCTCTGAGTGAAAGAAGTGGCTGGGTCATCTCAAACACACCTTCCTTTATTTACTATTACTTGCTTTTTATTCCAGAATGCACGGAAGGTTGGTGCATGCTCTAACATTGCCCATATTGGGCTAGTAGCTGGCAATAGAGACAAATCCAATTCATCTAGTGCTTCCAAAGAGTCCACATTGTAATGGGAGAAGAAAAATGCATGAATAAGAAATGGCTTCCTAAAGGTCATTTTCTAATTTTTTAATTGGAGGACATTTGCTTTACAGTGTTGTGTTGGTTTCTGCTGTACAACAATGTGAATCAGCCATAAGTATTCATATATATCCTCTCCCTCCTGAGCCACCCCATCCGACCCCTTTAGGTCTTCACAGAGCACCAGACTGAGCTCCCTGTGCTGTACAGCAACTTTACACTTACTATCTATTTTACACATGGTAATGTATGTTTCAATACTACTATCTCAATTTTCCCACCATCTTTTTCCCCTGCTATGTCCATTAAGTCAGTTATGTACATTTGTGTCTCTATTTCTGCCCTACAAATAGGTTCCATCTGTACCATTTTTCTAGATTCCATAGAAAATGTAATTTAAAAAGACACATGTACCCCAGTATTCACTGCAGCACTATTTACAATAACCAGGACATGGAAGCAACCTAGACATCTGTTGACAGATTGATGGGTAAAAAAGTCATGTTATATATGTACACAGTGGAATTTTACTCAGCCATAAAAAGGAACGAATTTGAATCAGTTTAGTTAGGGTGGACAAACCTACAGCCTGTTACAAAGAGTGAAGTAAGTCAAAAAGAGAAAAACAAATATCATATATTAATACATATATATGGAATCTAAAAGTACTTTTAAACAGATTTCATATGACTTTTATATGGAAATCCATTAGATGCACAAAAGTGGGAATACCAAGACAATTACACAAAGTCCCTATCCTTAAGCAGGGTATTATCCAATGGAGGCTACAACATGTTAACAGATAAATTCAGTGTGAAATGACATTTTCTAAGATATAGGTATATAAAATTTTCAGTAACATACACGTGAGGGAGATATTGGTCAAATTAGAAGGTCAAGAAAGATGTATTCTGAAGCATTGGCTTGAGACAAAGCATAAATTTGTAATATCAGTTATTTTTTAAGGAAAAACCCTCCAGACAACCAAAGACAACTACCAACACCCAAGATACTGGCTCAACCACTAAGCCACAGCTCAGTGAACAAAAGCAGCCAGGAGAGAGAGATGTGTCTTCTCAATAATCATCTAAATACACAACCGAATGTCAGTATGTGTGTATTTTTTAACTTAGACACTGAATACTATATTCCAGACAGTGGACATAGTGCACACAAGTTGCATTGGCCCTTATTTAAACTCACAGTTATGGGGGAGACCAACAAAAACCAAGCAAGCAACTAATATAAAATCGCCAGTTGCAGTTATTGTCATATAGAAATTAAATAAGATGTTTTGAGAGAAAATACAGTCTGGCTATTCATTTTAACTTGGTGGCTAGCAAATTCCCCCTGATAGGATTACGCTGGAGCCAAGACTTGAAGGAGACGCAGGAATTTATAGCTGTACAAAAATGGTGTCTGTGTGATAGTATATGTGAATGTGTTTAATGGGGGTAAAATAGAAGGGGAGACAAAATGTGCTATTACTCAACCTGCTAGTCTACAGCAGATAGACCAGAGCATTTCATTAAAAAAAACTTTGCTAAAGTTTTTGCAAAACAAACAAACATCAGCTGAGCCTAGTAAAGTGTTTGACTTACATTCAAAGTACTTAACTGTTTGCTGCTCTTTGACATGCTATATGCTGACTAGTAAGCAGCCCACTGGGGAAGGGAATAACAGTCCACTCCAGTATTCTTGCCTGGAGAATTCCATGGACAGAGGAGCCTGGTGGGCTGTGGTCCATGGGATTGCAAAAGAGTCAGACGTGACTGAGCAACTAACACTCAAGCAATCCATTCCACTTGTCTACAGTACACCAGACCTAGAAAATAAAATATGAAAAAGCCTTTGAAAAAATTTTCATGCTCCTTGAATGGACAATGAATCATTGTATCTGGTGTGTAGCAAGACTGCTGGGACAGGATATGAAATTATGAAGGGATAAGATTTCTCAAGACTTAATTGGATAGATCAAAAAGTCTGGAATTGTTATTATATATAACCAAATGGTACAAATGACTTTTCAGAGGGAAAATATGTATTGCAGTTTATACTTTTGGGGTATTAAAGAAGTAACAAGATTTGTTTATTCAGGCTTTTCTGTTCAAATTCCCTATCTCTGACAATAAGAGTGTCCTTTTACCTCCATATTCTAGGAGTACACTTTTCACATGAGAGATTTATTTTCTACTTTCATGGGACAGAAAGGAGGGTCAGAATGTCCTTTTTACACTCTCCATTCATAAGTAAATTCAACTCAAAATAATCAGTATGGCTATTGAGGCACATGTTGGGGTGGCTTACCTTGGACCCCATACCTTTATGCTTTTATTCCTGTTTTATTAAAGTATTAATCTGAATACTTTTATATTTATGTGTTATATCTTTAGGCATTATTTTAATTTTAAGCAACTTCTTTAACAATGAAGAAAGTTAGAGGAATGTTAGAGGAATTCAAAGCTTAAAGAATAAGTTCAAAGGAGTTTGGGATAATGGACACTAAAATTTTTCTTTTAAGTAATCAAACTTTTACTTAAGGTTGGCCCTCCATAGTGCTACAAGTAGATAAGTATATGCAAAAGGCTCTAGCTAATAAAGAAGCAGTTGAATTGTCTTACGATAAAAGAGCTTAAATACATTTTAATAAATTAGAGTACATTTAGAAATCATATTTTGTTTCTTTCATTCAAAAGCATATTGCACATTAATGAGATGTTGAATTACCTGAAAATACATCTCAGATTATACAGAAACTGAACACCAGATGAAAATTCTGCTATTGCTGAAGTGACTGTTAAAGAAATTACTAATTAACAAAAAAAAAACCCTCTTAATTGCCACTATGCTTCTGCTTGTCTAACAAAAACAGGAACATTTTTACAAATATATGTATATTTATAAAATTTATTTAAATTGTATATATTTGTAAAAATGATTATTAAACCATTAATATATGTAATTGTAGAAATGGTTTTTTGTTATTAATATATTATTAATAGCAGAAGTCTAGTGATGATTAAGAATATGTACACAAAATACAATTATAATTAACATGGTGCTGTCAATACCCCTAGCTTTTGAGGATTTACTATTTTGACCTCTTAGTATGTGTCCTCTTCTTCAGTTATAACATCTCTATATTAACAGAATCTTGTAGTGAAGTTGTGAATTGCTCATCCCAGGAAGTATCAGTGCTCATATTTCTCATCATCTGGAAAAGAGAAACTGTATTAAGAATAAGGTTAATCAGCAGAAACAGAGATGGAAAAGAAATGGCAGATTCCGTTTGATCCCCTACTTTCTGTTATCAGGCTTGTTTTTTGTGTTTTTGACACAACTACATTCCTGTATTTGAGACTTGGCTGTCTACCTCTTTAGCCATTAAGCATGTCTGGAGGTGGCTTATGCTGGCCAGCTGGAGGGGAAAGATGTGTATTAGGTTAAGTTTTACTTAACACACACGCAAAATTAAAAAGGCAAACCTTTTGCACCTGCTCTTGTGCAGGTATAATTAATCCCTGTAACTAGCATAGGTCTGGACTATTTTCCACTCAGGTTTATTCATGTCTTTGGTAAATTTCATTGATTAGGGATAAATAAAAATTAGTTAATCTTTATAAACTTGTGTCAGAAATAGCTATGTATGTAGAAAAGATGATGTAAATGCATATCACATGACAATAGTCACATATAAGGAGTAAACTTTGTATTAGGGTAAGATAGAAAAGAAACCATCCAGTGTTTATAGCCCATATATAAAAGTTCAAACAGGCTTCAGCAATATGTGAACCATGAACTTCAAGATGTTCAAATGGTTTTAGAAAAGGCAGAGGAGCCAGAGATCAAATTGCCAGCATCCTCTGGATCATCGAAAAAGCAAGAGAGTTCCAGAAAAAACATCTATTCCTGCTTTATTGACTATGCCAAAGCCTTTGACTGTGTGGACCACAATAAACTGTGGGAAATTCTGAAAGAGATGGGAATACCAAACCACCTTATCTGCCTCCTGAGAAACCTGTATGCAAGTCAGGAAGCAGCAGTTAGAACTAGACATGGAACAACAGACTGGTTCCAAATAGGAAAAGGAGTACGTCAAGGCTGTATATTGTCACCCTGCTTATTTAACTTCTATGCAGAGTACATCATGAGAAACTCTGGGCTGGAAGAAGCACAAGCTGGAATCAAGATTGCCAGGAGAAATATCAATAACATCAGACATGCAGATGACACAACCTTTATGGCAGAAAGTGAAGAACTAAAGAGCCTCTTGATGAAAATTAAAGATGACAGTGAAAAAGTTGGATTAAAGCTCAACATTCAGAAAACAAAGATCATGGCATCTGGTCCCATCACTTCATGGGAAATAGATGGGGAAGCAGTGGAAAAGTGTCTGAATTTATTTTGGGGGGGGCTCCCAATCACTGCAGATGGTGACTGCAGCCATGGAATTAAAAGACGCTTACTCCTTGGAAGGAAGTTATTACCAACCTAGACAGCATATTCAAAAGCAGAGACATGACTTTACCAACAAAGGCTATAGTTTTTATAGCCTCCATCTAGTCAAGGCTATAGTTTTTCCAGAACTCATGTATGGATGTGCAAGTTGGACGATAAAGAAAGCTCAGCAATGAAGAATTGATACTTTTCAACTGTGGTGTTGGAGAAGACTCTTGAGAGTCCCTTGGACTGCAAGGAGATCCAACTAGTCCATCCTAAAGGAGATCAGTCCTGAGTGTTCATTGGAAGGACTGATGTTGAAGCTGAAGCTCCAATACTTTGGCCACCTGATGTGAACATCTGACTCATTTGAAAAGACCCTGATGCTGGGAAAGATTGAGGGCAGGAGAAGGGGACGACAGAGGATGAGATGGTTGGACGTCATCACTGACTCAATGGACATGAGTTTGGGTAAATTCTAGGAGTTGGTGATGGAGAGGGAGGCCTGGCATGCTGTTGTTCATGAGGTCGCAAAGAGTCGGACACGACTGAGTGACTGAACTGAACTGAAGATAGAAAAGAAACCTTCCAGTGTTTATAGCTTATATATAAAAGTTCAAACAAAGTAATTCAAAAATAATACCTGGAGGAGTATAATCTGCCACTTTGTTCTCAGAGGTAATTTCATTATCCTCTAATTTTTTTGTGAAAGTGTTTGCATGAGTAGTCTCAGAGATATGATAATAGGAGGAAGCCAGAGCAGGATTTACTTTTGCTTTTTCTGTAAAATCTCTTTCTGAGAATTTTTCAGATAATGCATGTCAAGGGAGAGTTAATCTCTCAAGGAGTATATCACTTGAATAGTTTTAAATAAATATCGAGAGTTAAATAAGCAATTAAATAAGTAAAATGTCCCTATTGTCATTGAAGCTATCAAGATAAAGTACTGCAAATTGCCTAGATTTCCAGGCTACTTGCAAGATCTGGAAGAAAGGAACAAAGGATTGAAATGAAAACAAATTGATACCTAGCACTTTCTGAAAATTTTGTCAAAGCATGTATGCCACTGGACAGTGTACTTATTGAATAAAGAAAGATACATTGTATTTCTATATGTGGACAAAGTTCACTTAAATAAGTAGCTAATTTTAAATGTCTATTAAATGATTTAATTAATTGGAGATACAAAAGTTACCTGAATCATACACACTGTCAGGTAGAAACTTGTAATAGGATAGGAGGAAAATACTGAAGAGTGTTTAGACATAACAACTTAATTGTATCGATACAATAGATTTATTCTGAGATTCAGACAAATGAGTACATCATCCCAGACTGAAGGCATTATAAAATGAGTGTATTATTTATTATTCTTGTAACATTTAAATTTACTTAAAATTTTGAACCTCATATTTTTTCATTTATAAAAAAGAAAAATATATATAACTCAAAGGACTGTTGTAAATATACTATTCGTGTGTGTACACCCATATGTACAAAAATATGCATGTGTGTGTGTATGTATGTATGTCTATATATATATATATATATATATATATACACGTACTGATCCTAGAAACTAAGTTTCTTATAAAACTCTAAATTAGTAAATTTAGGGGTTTAATGGTTGCCTGATAGCTCAGTTGGTAAAGCTATTGCCTGCAATGCAGGAGACCCTGGTTGATTCCTGGGTTGGGAAAATCCGCTGGAGAAGGGATCGGCTATCCACTCCAGTATTCTTGGGCTTGCCTGGTGGTTCAGCTGGTAAAGAATCTGCCTGCAATGTGGGAGACCTGGATTCCATCCCTGGGTTGGGAAGATGCCCTGAAGAAGGGAAAAGCTACTCACTCCAGTATTCTGGACTGATGGACTATATAGTCCCTGGGGTTGCAAAGAGTTGGACACGACTGAGTGACTTTCACTTCACATCACTTCACTTGGTTGCTCAGTAATAAAGAATCTGCCTGCCAAACAGGAGAGGCCTGTTTGGTTCCTGAGTCTGAAGTTCCCTTGTGGAAGGAAGTGGCTACCCACTCCAGTATACATGCCTGGGAAGTCCTATGAACAGGGAGCCTGGCAATCTACAGTCCATGGGGTCACAAAGACTTGGACACAACTTAGAGACTAAACAACAAAAAACAAATTGATAGTTTTTTTTTTTTTTACTTTAATCAGCATTACAATTGGCTTGAATCTGAAATTAAGTTATGACTATAAATCCAGTACTCAATTTCAACTTATCAGTTCATACCACATTTTGAAGCAGAGATTCCTCAGCTTCCACTGTGGGATAGCCAGTTTCAAATAACTATTTAGTCGACCCTAATTAGTGGTTCACTTTCCTGTTTTCAACTATAATTACATTTCTTTTCTGAACACTAACTCAGGTGATGACAGTTAATTTCCCGTGTACTGATAAATTCTTAGTCCTGAGGTACCAAATTTTATCTCTATTCACCAGTTTTAGACTAGGTCCCTTCTTTAAAGCAAGATGTCAATGTTTACTGGAAGAGAAATTGATACTGACAGAGATCACTGCTAAAACCAAATTTTGTCTTCCTGTCTGAACTCTACCTCCAATAGGAGAGTGAATCTAGATTTTTCTTACACAGGAATATCATTCCTTGCAATAGAGAATCTTTATATTACCTTGAGAATTGCATCATCATGTCTAACTCTTTGCAATCCCATGGACTATAGCCCGCCAGACTCCTCTGTCCAGGAGGGGATTTTTTTTTTTTTTTTTTTTTTGGTTTTTCTCAAATTGCATTTCTTTTTTTTTTTTAATTGATTTTTATTTTTTAGTTTGTTTTGCTTTACAATACTGTATTCGTTTTGCTATACATTGACATGAATCAGCCACGAGTGTACATGAACTCAGGCAAGAATACTGGAGTGGGTTGTGATTCCCTTCACCAGGGGATCTTCCAGACACAGGTATCAAAGCTGTGTTTCCTGTTTCTCCTGCATTGTAGGCAGATTCTTTCTGACTGAGCCATGGAGAAAGTCCATCTTGAGGATAATCCTTGTAAATAATTAGATATTTTTATTTAGAATATTTAATAGTATGTAAGGCAGCATCAACAAACAGATTAACTGGATAATAATTGGCTGTTTATTTAATAATCAACACTTTTACCCAAGCTGTGAATAAGTGACCCTTTGATGAAATGACTGATTAGTATCAGGTTAATGTCAGGTTAATACAATGAAAATGGTAAAATCACTTGTATAAACAGGTCTGATCTCAGTGCTGAACATTAGGTGTTCATTCACACTCTAGTTTATACTGCTACAGAATATGTATTTCTAAATTATTGCTGCTGCTGCTGCTAAGTCACTTCAGTCGTGTCCAACTCTGTGCGACCCCATGGATTGCAGCCTACCAGGCATCTCCATCCATGGGATTTTCCAGGCAAGAGTACTGGAGTGGGGTGCCATTAAATTATTGCTATGTTGAGTCAATTATGTATTTATTAGCATATCTGTAATTTTACACTATTAAACAATTAAGTTTTGTAAAGTCTTTGTTCTTTAGATGCAACAATCTTTATTATGACAAAAAGTCTTAAAGTTCTCTGGATTAAGATTCTCTGGAGATTAAGATTCTAATTTATTTATGTTTGTATCAGTAATGTCTTGTATGACATATAGTCGATAATCCATAAATTCATGTTTTTCCAAGTTTTCCTGTGCTATAATACAAATGTATTTCTTATAGGTAATTATTTTTAAGTGTGAGAAACATGGTATAAAAATATTTATTGAGCTTACTCTTTGAATGAATAAATTCCTTTGCCTTTCTATCCCTTATCTAGCATAAATTAGAAAATGTGTAAAATTTAATTGAGACTGAGATGAAAAAGCTTTATATCTAAGGTTTCTAAATACTGTTTCCTAAATTCTAGATTATTGTCTAGTTAAAGTAATTAAAATTTAGCATTTACAAAGTACAATTTGGTAAGGGAAAAAAAAGATTCAATCTTTTTATAATCTAGAAATGACATGCTGTTTTTACTGTTTTTAATATGAAGTGAATTTTCTAGTTGATTATTGAACATGGTAAAATTATACAGAATATAGTGTTTATTAGGAAGACATAAAATATGTCCATTTTGGTATTGCAGTAATACTTACCTCACAAAATAAGCTGTGAAATGTTTCTTCCTATTCTGTGGTTAGAAGAATTTGTAAAGGTTTAGTGTAAGTTATTTTTACGTTTGATAGAATTCACCAGTAAAGACATCTTCATTTGAGGGTATTTTTTCCCTGTACTTTATGTATTACCAGGAATTTTCTATTTAACCTGAGTTTTCTAAATTGTTGGCATTCAACTGCTCATAGCATTCCCTCATATTCTTCTTTTATTGCTGAAAGATCAGTAGCAATGATCCACCATTTAATTTCTTATGTTAATAATAAGGTTTTTTTTTTTCCTCTTGGCCAGTGTACCTAAAATTTGTCCATTCACTCATATTTTCAAAGAACTAATTTTGGAATTCTTTGGTGTTTCTCTAATTAGTTTTTCCTTTGATTATATAATTCATTAATTTACTTTCAAGTACTCATTATTTCCATTTTTCTATTTGCTTTGGATTTAGTTGTTCTTCATTTTCAGTTTCTCAAGGTGGAAATTAGGTTATTGGTATGATATTTTTCTTCAAAATTATTGTAGATATTTATACATTTCTCTCTAAATACTGTTTTAGCTAAATTCCATAAGTTTAGTGAATTGTATCTTTTCATCCATTTCAAATCATTTTATAATATCCCTTGTGACTTCTTCTTGATCAGTCATTTAAATATGTATTGTTTAATTTCTACATATTTGAAGTTTCCTAAAGCTCCTTTTGTAATTAATTTATAATTTTACTGCATTGTTTTCAGAGAATATAATGTGCATAATTTTGTTCCTTTTAAATTTATTGAATCTTGCTTTATGTCCTAACACATCATCTATCCTGGAGAATATTCTATGCATACTTTTAAGTTTGAGATATATTGTTTTATAGGTACCTGTTAGTCTAGTTGGTTTACTGTTATTTAGTCACTAAGTCATGCCTGACTTTATAGTTATGCATTTTTAGTATAAGCTTGAAGCACAAAGTTGTAGAATTGCTGTACCTTTTATTCTCAGAAATATTCTTTTGACAAATCTCCCTTTGAATTTTACTGATTTCTTGTACCCAAGGAATATGTTTCATTCCTTTATGCATCTCTAACTATCACAGTAAACATATTTCCTAGGTTTAAGGAAATTATTTTATTTTCATAATTCCCAATTGCTGTTATATACTACTTCCACTGTAAGATCAGGGACCAAGATATATACATTAAAATGCAGCTTAATTTGTTTATGATAGGGTGGCTGCTTGTTATTAGTTTGAGCATTTATGATAAATGGTTCTGAAGGCCCATTTCCAAGCCCCCTTTAACCTTCATGCCTATAGCACCAAGTATTCTCTCATTCAATAAATTGTGTTAGATAGTTGAAATATATCTGTATTGATTTGCTGTTTAACATAATACAATTTAAATAGTTCATGTATTTTCAGTATATTTCTAAATTAAATAATAGACATATAAAAGGCATTTTCTGCTAATTGAGTTGAAACTATGACATTTAGAAGTGTATATTTGTAACCTCTGTTCATCACAATATGAAACTTTCAGTTCATTTCAGATCAGTCGCTCAGTCGTGTCCAATTTTTAAAATTAAAAGACTTAAGGAACTATAAAATTAAACAAACTACTAGAGACAGTAGAAAGTAAAAGAGCAAAGATAAAAATTGTAGTAAAATAGATTGCCTGCTGCTGCTGCTGCTGCTAAGTCGCCTCAGTCGTGTTCAACTCTGTGTGACCCCATAGACGGCAGCCCACCAGGCTCCCCTGTCCCTGGGATTCTCCAGGCAAGAACACTGGAGTGGGTTGCCATTTCCTTCTCCAGTGCATGAAAGTGAAAAGTGAAAATTAAGTCGCTCAGTCATGTCCAACTCTTCTCGACCCCATGGACTGCAGCCTACCTGGCTCCTCCATCCATGGGGTTTTCCAGGCAAGATGGAGTGGGGTGCCGTTGCCTTCTCCGAAAATAGATTGACAAACCCTTGTAAAATTAATGCATGCACAGAACTTTCCAAATTACAAGTCATGGTCTTAGATAAAACATCTGCAATACCTGGCTTATTTAAGGGCATTAGTTCAGGGCTTTATGTACATTTATATCTTCTCGGAAAAATTGGAATCAAAAGTTATTCATCAAAACATGCCACAGACATCCTTTTGAAAAGTGAAAATCAATTATCTAAAACAGAGTTCACTTCTTTCTTCATTCTGCATATAAACAAAAGTTATTTTCTCTGTACGAAGGTATTTATTGAGTGTATTGGAAAAAACATATTCTTTCACAGTATTTCTAAATGAATATAGTTTTTAAAGCTTAAATGTCTACTTTACATATCTCATTTATTTCATTTTTCTCTATTTACTTTTATTGCCAATTTAAAGGTATATTTATATTTCCACTAGTCTTCTAAATTTTATTAAAATGACACCTTGTTTTAGAATGGTCTTTAATTACTTCTTATATCATTGTGTCATGAGGTCCTCATTTAATTTCTTATGAACATGAGTACATCAAGGTAAGATATGCTTTTCTGTTCAAGGGTCAGTTCACGTTTTTGTTTTTTTTATCTCAGCAGTACTTAGCTGAGATACCAAAAAAAAAAAAAAAAAAAAAGAATCGAGCTCAGAAGACTGAATGTCTGAAACAAAATCTCATTGCTTCAGTTATTTTCTGGTAATATAAGATTTAAGATAAGAAATATTTAAAGTTCTTCTACAGTATGCTGATAAGTAAAAGGCCTGAACATCATGCTGGTGCTGCTTTTACTTCTTTCCTTTGGAGAGGATATAGAAATATAAAGATTACAAAGAGCAATTCTTTAAAATTATACTCATTCTAATATGACTTTGACAAATGCCCTACTATTTCTTTCTCAATGCCTTCATTTAATTCAGTTTGTTTAATAATCCTTTTCTAAATGCTTTACCCTAAGCAGTATAACTAACAATGAATCACAAAGATTGTGAATTTGATAGCCATAAATTGCTATATACGCATATCCCTTAACATAAGTTTAGATAAAAAAAGAATCTACAGTAAAAAAAAAATCATGTATTTAATAGATATTTAATTGTAGCATACAAGTCACCCTTTAATAAGGAAACCATGTTATCCAATGGCATATTGCTTGAAACGTCAGCGGGGTAGAGACCACAGGGTTGGCATATTGACTTGACTAAGTGTATGATAAGGTGTGTTTTCTAGCATCCCTAAAATCTCATAGTAGGAATAAACTTGAGCTTCTTATTTTGATGCTAGGAGATATACTAGAGTAAAGCATGCAGTGAGTGAAATAAAAAATACATGGGGAAGAAGTGTAAGTCACTTCTTAAGTTCATGCATGCTGCTGATGCTGTAGTTTATTGAACCTGAGCATAAACACTGGCAAACCGCCCTGGAGATGAAATAAGGCAGGGACTATAATGTCACTAATGACTTTTCTAAATTACTCAGCTATGTCCAGGGCCCTGAATTATCCAGCTGAGTTATTCCACATTTACCTTGAGCACTCTTTTACAGCTGATAACAATTCAGGGAGGAACACTGTAGATTTAAAAAGAATTTTTATTCTGTATAGGAAGTCTCACAGTTCTCCACAAACTGGAGAGAAAAAGAAACTACTGATATTAGTATTGGCTTGGTCAACAAATTCATTTGTTTTCTCTCAGGAGATGGTTCTGGTAGCACTTAGTTGTCTTTAACTTCATTCAAAACAGGCTTTAGATTGTATTGTGACAGCTGTCATATCAGCGTGCATTAAAAAAATCAAAATTGGTGAATTTTTGTGTAACCATTTTAATGTTGAAGATGGCAGAAAAAAGCAACATTTTTGGCATATGATGCTTTATTATTTAAAGAATGGTAAAAGGACAACTAAAATACATACACACACACACAAAAATGTGCAGTGAATGGAAAAGGTGCTGTGACTGATCAAACATGTCAAAAGCGGTTTGTGTAGTTTCGTGCTGGAGATTTCTTGCTGGACAATGCCCTATGGTCAGGTAGATCAATTGAAGTTGATAGCAATCCATTCGAAACATTAATTGAGAACAGTCAACATTATACCATGTGGGAGCAGAGAATATGCTCAAAATATCCAAATCAAGCTTTGAAAATCATTTGCAACAGCTTGGTTATATTAATTGCTTTGATGATTGTGTTCCACTTAGGCAAAAAAAAAAAAAAACCTTCTTGACTGTATTTCTGCATGTGATTCTCTACTTGTGTGTGTATGCTCAGTCGCTCAGTCATGTCTGACTTTTTGCAGCCCCATGGACTATAGCCCACCAGGCTCCTCCACCCAAGGAATTTTCCAGGCAAGAGTAGTGGAGTGGGGCCCCATTTTTTACCCCAGGTAATCTCTGCGACCCCAAGGATTGAACCCAGCATTTCTTGCATTTCCTGCATTGGCAGGCAAATTCTTTACCTCTAATGCCACCTGGGAAGCCAGATTCTCTACTTAAAAGTAATGAAAACTTTGCATTTTTAAAACAAATTGTGACAGGCAGTGAAAAGTCAATACTATACAATAATGTAGAATGGACGAGATTGTGGGGAAACTGAAATGAACCACCACTAAAACCATACCAAACACTAGTCTTCATCCAAAGAATGTGATTTCGTGTGTATGGTGGGATTGGAAAGGGATCCCCTATTATGAGCTCCTTCTAGAAAACCAAACGATTAATTCCAACAAGTGCTTCTCCCAGTTAGACCAACTGAAAGCAGCACTCAACCAAAAGCATCTGAAATTTGTCAACAGAAAATGCATAATCTTCTACCAGGATAGCATGAGACTGCACGTTTCTTTGATGACAAGACAAAAACTGTTACAGCTTGGCTGGGGAGTTCTGATTCATCTGTTGTATTCACCAGACATTGTAACTTTGGATTTCCATTTATTCTGGTCTTCGGAAAATTCTAATCATGGTGGTTTTGTCACTAAGTCATATCTGACTCTTGGGACCCCACAGGGTATAGCCTACCAAGCTCCTCTGCCCGTGGCATTTCCCAGGCAAGAATACTGGAGTGAATTGCCATTTTCTTCTCCAGGGGATTCCCATCTAGGGATCCTCTGGACTCACATTTCCTACATTGTGGCAGCCTCATGTGTTGCAGGTGAATTCCTTACTGCTGTCAACTCCCTAGAAGTCTGTAAAGGTGCTTGGAACAGTTCTTTGTTAAAAAAAAGATGAAGTTTTGGGAAGATGGAATTATGAAATTGCCTGAAAAATGGTAGAAGGTAGTGAGACAAAACAATATGTTGTTCAATAAAGTTCTTGGTGAAAGTGGAAGGTGTGTCTTTTATTTTTATTAAGAAATGGAAGAAATATTTTTACCATCCCAGTACCTCTCGCATTGCTGAGGAAATTTCAGGACTGTAATAATATTCACTACTAACACATACTTTTGCAGAATTCCTATTTCCTAAGTCTTAGAGTACTAAATTTGATATATAACCAAAGTTTATTTCTCACTGCACACATACCATAATGTGGGTTGCCCGAGGAGGTAGGAAGGTGTCTCTCTCCCATGCAATCATTTGGAATTCAGTTTTTTAAAATTAATTTTTATTGAAGTGTAGTTGAGTTACAGTGTTTGTTAGTTTCTTCTGTACAGCAAAGTGAATCAGTTGTACATAAACATATATTCCGTCTTTCTTAGGTTCTGTTCCCATATAGGTAACTACAGAGTATTGAGTAGAGTTTCCTTGTGCTGTGTAGTTCTTATTAGTTATCTATTTTGTATATAGTAGTGTGTAGATGTCAACCTCCCCTCCCTCACTTCCTGCTTGATAATCATAAGTTTTTCTTCTACATCTGTGACTCTATTTCTATCCTATAACTAGGCTCATTTGTACCACTTTTTTTTTTTGATTCCATATATAATCAATGTCATATAAGTCCTTAAAATGTCCCTTGAGTTATTGAGTGAATTTAGGGCCAATCTCTGTTCAATTTTCATTGGCTAAAAATTCATCACTTTGCCCCACATATATGCAAGGACCCTGGGTTGTAGTCTGGAAGTTTTTTTCTTTCTTTCTTTCTTTTTTTAGTACAGAAGTGCATTGATATTGGCAAATAACTCTTTTACTACAGTAAACAGTTACAGTAAACATCTTTAATTATTCATAGAGAGATTCCATCCCCAGCAGATACACCTCTGTATTTCCTTGTATCCCCCCATGTAATTCATCACTGAAAATATTCTAAATGCAATTATAATTATCTACTATCCATTTTGACTAAAGCTCAGTATTTGTACTCCTTTTAAAGCCTGTAAAATCAGCAGCAATTGTGTTGCCTACTAACTAAAACATTTGGTGACACCTTTAATCCACCTCTAATTCAAATACTATAAGTAGTTACTTCAGATATCTCTGAAGATTCAGTTGAACAACTAGCCTTGATAAGCAGATTTTTAATCAAGGAAATAGGCTTAGTTAATTATGCACATAGACTGTGCCTTAAATGATTCTTATTAACTGCTGTGTTTCACCTCCTAGCACACAAGGCAGGTGTGACATGGCAGTTCTTCCTTTAACTGATGCTTGCTGAGATTACAGTTAGAGACAGACTTAATCCAATTAGCAAATCCATCCTCATGTGAAAAGTAAAAAACTGACAATTGCAAAGACTCCCATTAGTGATTTCCTATTGCTGTGTTCTCTAATTATACTCCCCCACTACCACAAAGGTATCACACAAGGCCAGCAAACAGACAATGAAATATATTTGAATATGAAAAAGATACTTCTGATAAAAATAATGTAATCTCATCAGGATCTATGATATAGTGTTAAAGGTAAGTAATCTCTTGAAAATGTTATTTTATTTAAAAAATTTCCCCCAACTAGCTGCCTTTTTATTCAAGGATCAACTCTGTTGTGGAGAAAAGACATTATAGGAAAAACAAATAAAAATCTGAAATAGTCTGGAGTTTTCTGACTTCTACCTGAATGAATTTCACCATGCATGTAGGATACATGTGGTGTAATGTATTCTTCATGAGATTACTGAGAGTCAATTCCTAGTCAATTGGTGAGAAGTCCGGGATCCCCAAGGAGGAGAAAGGGTTCTGGGGCTCTTGAAGCAAAGATAGGGGGTCTGGAATTCTCAAGAAGCAGGAAAGGGCAAACATTTTTTTCTCTACATTCCTTAGTCTTAGTCACATAAAAAACGTTTATTGCTTCAAGTGTGGAAGATTACACAACAGACAACTCAGTTTAAACTCTGTACTAAGGATTATAGAACAACAGTGTTTCCTGCTTGAGGATGGTTTCTCCTTCCTGAAACCCTTCTGGCTAACCCTGTTCTCTTAAAATATAAATTATGGGAGTGGGTCTAGTAAGATCTTTACAACCTTGAGACCTTCTTTTGATTAATTGTAATAAGAAATTAAAAAGTATATAACTCCCTTGCTAACATTAGGGAGGAGGGCATTCTCCATCCCCTTTCTGATGTCTATGTCAGAAGTGTTCTCTGTTCTTTTTCACTCTAATAAAACTCTGCTGTACAAAGGCTCTTGGGTGATCAAGTCTGGTCTCTGGTCCAGAAGTTAAATCTTCTTTGGAGATCATGAATCTGACACCATTCACTGTAAACCGTCGTCTTGAGAGCTTGTCCGGGATCTTCAGCACAAGCTAAGAACACTCAGAGCTCTCTCTGCTTTCTCAGTATGCATGTTTTCTGCTTTACTTTACTAACTCTATGGTATACTTGTTTGAATGAATGACACACTCTGCGCAAAGCAAGGGATGAGCCCTGCTTTGTCTCCTAATGACTGAAGGCAGCCCCCAAAAGGGGAGCTTTGTTGGGGGTTTATATCAACCTGCCAATGCCAAGAGACACCCAATGTGCTTGTGAGGGGAGCAGCCAGAAATGGGCAAAGCATGTGGACTAAACTTTCCTTTCTTGGTCACCTTTTCCTGGTCTCTTTGGTCGTTTTATAACTGCGTGGGGAACTAGAACTACTAACCTAATCTATTGGATCATAGACTTTCAATGGACTTCTGATTCATGCTGTTACTATGTACTTTTACTTAGACTCCAAGCTTGGTAGTCATGGAAGTTCCTAACCTTACTAGGAGCCGAAAGTTACAGGAGCACATTTGGGAGAGAGGTGGAACTCTAGCTCCAGGAACGTGTCTCAGGCTAGAGGTCCGGCTGCCTTCTTCAGGGGCCAGCAACCTGAAAGTGAGTCTTTGTCACGGCTGTGTCTCATATCTATGTGGATAGAAGCACTGCTGTAACCATGAGGTTTTTGAGGACACAGAATGGGAACTGCAGGATCTAGTCAGGTTAGAAATGCAATGAGCTTCTTCCTTTGGTAGCGCTAGCTCTTAGTGGACCTGAGGAGGCTCTCTGGTGGCTTTTATCTCAACTCCTTAGATATTTCTTTTGTGGAATCTGTGGAAATGAACTGGAAGGATGGATCCTAGTAGCTTAAGGACAAAACTCACTTTTTCCTCACTGGCCAACCTTCCACCACCTCTTTTGCTATCACATTTACTGGCATGGTGACACTCAGATGGGACATCTTGGTTATTGTTCATCCCTTTGTGACTCACCATTTATACAGCGGTCAGGACTGTACTCAGGAATGTGCACAGGCACACATAAGATGGATGCTTCCCCTGGTAGTCCTAGCTTGGAAGGCATTCCAAAAAACTACTCTGCTCCATCCCAGGTGGCATCAGAGGAAAAGGGCAAATCAAACAAATCTTGGTGGTATAAAACTAAATCAGACTGAGATGCCATCAGGTCTACCGCTGGTGCATCTCCACCTCACCTCGGTGGAATGCAGAGTTCCAAAGAATAGCAAAGAGAGATAAGAAAGCCTTCCTCAGTGATCAATGCAAAAAAAAAAAAAAAAAGAGGAAAATAATAGAATGGGAAACTGTAGATATCTCTTCAAGAAAATTAGAGATTCCAAGGGAACATTTCATGTGAAGATGAGCTCAATAAAGGACAGAAATGGTATGGATATAACAGAAGCATAAGATATTAAGAAGAAGCATCAACAATACACAGAACTGTACAAAGAAGATCTTCATGACCCAAATGATCACAATGGTGTAATCACTCACCTAGAGCCAGACATACTGAACTGTGAACTCAGGTGGGCCCTAGGAAGCATCACCTGATACTAAGAGCTGACTCATTTGAAAAGACCCTGATGTTGAGGAAGATTGAAAATTAGGGGACAACAGAGGATGAGATGGTTGGATGGTATCACCAACTCAATAGAGATGAGTTTGAGAAAACTCGGGGAGTTGGTGATTGAAAGGGAGGTCTGGAAGTGCTGTAGTCCATGGTGTCACAGAGAGTTAGTAGAACTGTACAAAGAAGATCTTCATGACCCAAACGATCACAATGGTGTAATCACTCACCTAGAGCCAGACATACTGAACTGTGAACTCAGGTGGGCCCTAAGAAGCATCACCTGATACTAAGAGCTGACTCATTTGAAAAGACCCTGATGTTGAAGAAGATTGAAAATTAGGGGACAACAGAGGATGAGATGGTTGGATGGTATCACCAACTCAATAGAGATGAGTTTGAGAAAACTCGGGGAGTTGGTGATTGAAAGGGAGGTCTGGAAGTGCTGTAGTCCATGGTGTCACAGAGAGTTAGACTTGATTGAGCAACTGCAGTGAACTGAAATGAACTGAACTGAACTGATTGTTGTAGATCTTGAGCACTGGAATTAACTATGTGACTCAGCTTTTACCTTTTCAATAGACATTACCAGAGGATAACTCCTCATCCAGCCTTTGAGTCATAGAAGTGACAGGACCAAGATGGGCCTGAGAATCTAGATGGGCTTTCTTCTGCTGACTCCAAAGTCCTGAGTCTGCCCTTTGACCCTAAAGCCAACACCTTTAAGTGTTCTGAACACTTTCCTATGTTGCATTCCACAATCGGTCTTATTACTGGGTCTGCGGAGCAACCCCCCCTCATCAATTGAAGGTTAAACATGGTGGGTTTCTCCACTTCAAGGAAAGAAATTTTTCCAACTGCAAAAACCTTCACCAACAACAATCATATGTGGCACCTCTTCTTAATCTGAGACACCTAACAATCCTAAAACATAATGTAAATTTAACTTCAGCAATACATGAACTGTGAACTTCCAGATGTTCAAGCTGGTTTTAGAAAAGGCAGAGGAACCAGAGATCAAATTNTCTGGTTTTTCCAGTGGTCATGTATGGATGTGAGAGTTGGACTGTGAAGAAAGCTGAGTGCTGAAGAATTGATGCTTTTGAACTGTGGTGTTGGAGAAGATTCTTGAGAGTCCCTTGAACTGCAAGGAGATCCAACCAGTCCATTCTAAAGGAGATCAGCCCTGGGTGTTCTTTGGAAGGAATGATGCTAAAGCTGAAACTCCAGTCCTTTGACCACCTCATGTGAAGAGTTGACTCACTGGAAAAGACTCATGCTAGGAGGGATTGGGGGCAGGAGGAGAAGGGGACAACAGAGGATGAGATGGCTGGATGGCATCACTGACTCGATGGACGTGAGTCTGAGTGAACTCCGGAAGTTGGTGATGGACAGGGAGGCCTGGCGTGCTGCAATTCATGGGGTCACAAAGAGTCGGACATGACTGACCAACTGAACTGTACTGAATGTTTTGACTTGGTTTAATGACTATTTTGCCTTACGTCTGTAACTGTAACTGGATTTATTTCTGTTTGAAAGCTTTTAATTTATAAGTGGTTGTCCAGGCTCCTATGAGTGCCACAATCTCCTTCAACTATTACTTGGGGCTCCTGGATCAGATACCCTCAATATGAGGATTAGAAGAATATGTTGCCTCAACAATTTAGGGACCATGCCCCTCAAAAGCAGAAAGTAGTTATGGAATGAAAATGACGCTGGTTTCTCTTGGCAACATAATTCTCCTAAAAGGGGGGAATGAGGGAGTCAATTCCTAGGCATGTTGATAAGAAGTCCAGGGTCCCTGAGGAGAAGAAAGGGATCTAGGGTCTTGAAGCAGAGATGCTGCTGCTGCTGCTGCCTAGTCGCTTCAGTTGTGTGCAAGTCTGTGTGACCCTATAAAGGGCAGCCTACCAGGCTCCCCCATCCCTGGGATTCTCCAGGCAAGAACACTGGAGTGGGTTGCCATTTCCTTCTCCAATGCATGAAAGTGAAAAGTGAAAGTGAAGTCGCTCAATCGTGTCTGACTCTTAGTGCCCCCATGGACTGCAGCCCACCAGGCTCCTCTGTCCATGGGATTTTCCAGACAAGAGTACTGCAGTGTGGTGCCATTGCCTTCTCCAAAGCAGACATAGGGGTCTGGAATTCTCAAGAAGCAGGAAAGGCCAAACATCTTTTTTTTCTATATATTCCTTAGTCTCATTCACATAAAAGACATTTATTTCTTTAAGCATGGAACTGATGATTACACAGCAAACAACTCAGTTTAAACTCTGTACTAAGGATTATATAACAACAATATTTCCTGCTTGAGCAGTTTCTCCTTCCTGAAACCCTTCTTGCTAACACTGTTATCTTAAAATGTAAATTATGGGAGTGGGTCTAGTAAGATCTTTACAACCTTGAGACCTTCTTTTGATTTACTGTAATAAATAATTAAAAAGTATATAGCACCATTGCTAAGACTAGCGGGGGGTGGGTATCTCCATCCTCTTGATGGTATCTATGTCAGAACCTTTCTCTGTCCCTTTTCACTTTGATAAAACTTTTCTGTACAAAGGCTCTTGAGTGATCAAGCCTGGTCTCTGGTCTGGAACTTAAATCTTCTTTGGATATCATGAATCCGACACCATTCACCGTTAACTATCATTACTATAGTAATTTTTTGATATATGGTACACATGTGATACTTCCCTGGTGGCTCAGAGGTTAAAGCGTTTGCCTCCAATGCGAGAGACCGGGGTTCAATCCCTGGGTCAGGAAGATCCCCTGGAGAAGGAAATGGTAACACACTCCGGTATTCTTCCCTGGAGAATCCCATGGACAGAGGAGCCTGGCAGGCTACAGTCCAAGGGTCGCAAAGAGTTGACACGACTGAGCAACTTCACTTCACACATGTGATATCTCATAACAGTGAATATTATGCCCCACTGCTAGTGCAAAAATAAATTCAAAATGGAATAGTCCTGTTCCTCCCATTATAGTCTTGTGATGTGTTTCACAGCTAATATCAGCTCAAGACAGAGTGGAAAATGGGAGTCCCTGTTTTGTATTTACTAATAAATATTGCTTGCTTAACCTGATTCTGTGAGAAGTCCACAAGAAAATGTAATCTACACATGGTATTTTTTTTTTTTTTAAGATCTAAAAATCTGAGTTTAATATCTGGTAAATGTGTTTGCAAGAGAGACTTCCAAAAAACAGAGTCGAGATCATGACCTCACATTTATGCTTCTATAATGCTACTCTTTTCCTTGACAATCTTTGATGTTAAACAAATTAAAGTTATGATATATACCACCCTTCATTTAAGTTTGTGTTTTCTCTCAGAAGTATGAACATCTTGGATATATTCAATATCTTATAAACTGTGTATATTGTATTCTTCCTTGCAAACAACTATGAATTCTGCTCAAGGTCTATCATGTTTTCTAAGAAATATGAATATTAGGGTCCAAATAATCAAAATGGTAAAAACATTGGGTGATATTTTGTGAGATATTAAAGGCAGGTACAATGTACAGATACAGTTTTAGATTGATAGGTTGTATGTAGATAGATATCATATGCTTGTGAGTATATATAATGATACATATATTTATATAAAGTAAATAATACTATACTTAAATACATAATAATCATTTACATATGAGAGTATTTGATAATATATGATACATAATAATTCATATCTGTCTACATTTCAAAGCTGAAAAAAAGTGTGACTAGCAATATCCTTGTACTCTCAGTAGATTTATTACAACATTCAAGATGTTGAATGAATTATTATACCACACCAAGGATTGATGAGTTGGACTTGATGAGGGAACTGATAAATAGTTGATATAAAAAAAATTCAAGGTGATGAAATTTGCCAAAATTTTCTAGGTGGTGTAATAAAGCAACAGTTAAAACTGGACATGGAACAACAGACTGATTCCAAATAAGAAAAGGAGTACATCAAGGCTGTATATTGTCACCCTGTCTGGGCTAGAAGAAGCAATAGCTGGAATCAAGATTGCCAGGAGAAATATCAATAACCTCAGATATGCAGTTGACACCACCCTTATGGCAGAAAGTGAAGAGGAACTAAAAAACCTCTTGATGAAAGTGAAAGAGGAGAAGGAAAAAGTTGACTTAAAGTTCAACATTCAGAAAATGAAGATCATGGCAGCCGGTCCCATCCCATCATGGGAAATAGACGGGAAACACTGGAAACAGTGTCAGATTTTTTTTTTTTTTTTGGGTCCAAAATCACTGCAGATGGTGACTGCAGCCATGAAATTAAAAGACACTTACTCCTTGGAAGAAAAGTTATGACCAACCTAGATAGCATATTCAAAAGTAGAGACATTACTTTGCCAACAAAGGTCCGCCTAGTCAAGGCTATGGTTTTTCCAGTGGTCATATATGGATGTGAAAGTTGGACTGTGAAGAAAGCTAAGCACCAAAGAATTGATGCTTTTGAACTGTGATGTTGTAGAAGACTCTTGAGAGTCTCAAGGACTGCAAGGAGATCCAACTAGTCCATTCTATTTTTTTTAATTAATTTTTATTTTTTAGTTTGTTTTGCTTTACAATACTGTATTCATTTTGCTATACATTGACATGAATCAGCCACGAGTGTACGTGAACTCCCAATCCCGACCCCCACCTCCCCCCTCTCGCCCCACACCTTCTGTCTGGATTATCCCCATGCATCAGTCCCAAGCATCCTGCATCCTGCATCGAACCTAGACCGGCAATTTGTTTCACTTATGATATCATACATGTTACACTGCCACTCTGCCAAATCATCCCACTCTCTCCCTCTCCCCCAGAGTCCAAAAGGCTGTTCTATACATCTGTGTCTCTTTTGCTGTCTCGCATACAGGGTTATCATTACCATCTTTCTAAATTCCATATATATGTGTAAGTATACTGTATTGGTGTTTTTCTTTCTGGGTTACTTCATGTGTAAGTATACTGTATTGGTGTTTTTCTTTCTGGGTTACTTCACTCTGTATAATCGGCTCCAGCTTCATCCACCTCATTAGAACTGATTCAAATGTATTCTCTTTAATGGCTGAGTAATACTCCATTGTGTATATGTACCACAACTTTCTGATCCATTCATCTGCTGATGGGCATCTAGGTTGCTTCCATGTCCTGGCTATTATAAACAGTGTTGCGATGAACATTGGGGTACACGTGTCTCTTTCAATTCTGGTTTCCTCGGTGTGTATGCCCAGCAGTGGGATTGCTGGATCATAAGGCAGTTCTATGTGCAATTTTTTAAGGAATCTCCACACTGTTCTCCATAGTGGCTGTACTAATTTGCATTCCCACCAACAGTGTAAGAGGGTTCCCTTTTCTCCACACCCTCTCCAGCATTTACTGCTTGTTGACTTTTGGATCACAGCCATTCGGACTGGTGTGAAATGGTACCTCATTGTGGTTTTGATTTGCATTTCTCTGATAATGAGTGATGTTGAGCATCTTTTCATGTGTTTGTTAGCCATTCGTATGTCTTCTTTGGAGAAATGTCTATTTAGTTCTTTGGCCCATTTTTTGATTGGGTCATTTATTTTTCTGGAGTTGAGCTGCATAAGCTGCTTGTATATTTTTGAGATTAGTTGTTTGTCAGTTGCTTCATTTGCTATTATTTTCTCCCATTCAGAAGGCTGTCTTTTCACCTTGTTTATAGTTTCCTTTGTTGTGCAGAAGCTTTTAATTTTAATTAGATCCCATTTGTTTATTTTTGCTTTTATTTCCAGTATTCTGGGAGGTGGATCATAGAGGATCCTGCTGGATTTATGTCAGAGAGTGTTTTGCCTGTATTCTGCTCTAGGAGTTTTATAGTTTCTTGTCTTACGTTTAGATCTTTAATCCATTTTGAGTTTATTTTTGTGTATGGTGTTAGAAAGTGATCTAGTTTCATTCTTTTATAAGTGGTTGACCAGTTTTCCCAGCACCACTTGTTAAAGAGATTGTCTTTAATCCACTGTATATTCTTGCCACCCAACTAGTCCATTCTAAAGGAGATCAGTCCTGAGTGTTCTTTGGAAGGAATGATGCTAAAGCTGAAACTCCAGTACTTTGGCCACCTCATGCGAAGAGTTGACTCATTGGAAAAGACTCTGATGCTGGGAGGGATTAGGGGCAGGAGGAGAAGGGGATGACAGAGGATGAGATGGCTGGATGGCATCACCGACTCGATGGACATGAGTTTGAGTGAACTCTGGGAGTTGGTGATGGACAGAGAGGCTTGGCGTGCTGCAATTCATGAGGTCGCAAAGAGTCGGACAGGACTGAGCGACTGGACTGAACTGAACAATGCTAAGTCTGCAAAGAATGTGTGTGAAAGCAGAAAGTTAATTTTATAAGCAAAATTCAGGAAATAAAAGTGATTATTTCTGGAGCTGATTGATGTGGTTTAATTGTTCCATGGATGTTTATTAAAATGATCCAGAAATTCACCTGTGTGATGCAATTCAGTGATGAATTCTAAGTGTATTCATTAAACAAGAATTGAAAATAAATATGACTTTAGGGTCAAGTGCTTCAAAACTTGAATCTGTACTAAAGTTGAATCCATGACAGTTGTAATAATTATCTTAGCAGGAAAAATTCTCTGAATTTCAAAATAAGAATTTGCACATCCAATATATTCTCGATTAAGGAGAATGCTGCAGAAGTTCTCTCACTCTAAAAGCAAAAACAAAAATACCACTCATTTATTTCCATGATAATCAGTCAGTTTGGTTTCACCTACACATTATTGGTTTCTGTAAGAGCTCACACTGTTTATATGGTAGAACTTTCAGTTTTACATATATGGCAATTTTTGTTGAGGGAAAAAGTTATGTAAATGGTAAAACTTTAAATATAATATAACTAAGAAATCATTCCTTAATGAATATATTTCATGAAAAAAATAAAAGCATGAAACATAAACATGGTAGGTTTTATTTTACACTAGCATATTTTCTTTACCTCAAAATACCATTGTATTACATGAAATAAAAAAAATATTCAAAAGAAAATTCATCCATAAATACAAATACTTAATTACATTGAAAGAAATTTGTCTTTCCATGAACAAATGAAGGATCATTTGACACTACGGGAGCTACTTTGAGTAAAGTAATACACAGTGAAAGGTTTCTGAGACAGGTCTCAATGTCTGAGTGAAAGTATAGGCCCCCACATTGAATAGAATCACATACACGCATACCCACATATCACATACAATTCTTTTTCTATGTATATCAAGAATTATCTTTTTAAAATCATAAACATTTTTAAGGCATTTAGAAATCTTCCAATGATTCTCAACTTTCTCAACTAGCATTTTTTTAACCTAATCTTGGCATATTTGTTATTTATTAATGTATTTAAAAATTTCAAATTGTATTAAACTATAAAGAAAATTTGAGAAACATTGGGTTAAAAAACATTGTAGTAAAAAATGAGATTTCAGTAAAGGGAAATCAATAGAAAATTTAAAATATCTGACTACTTGCTTGTGATAAGAAGTTTTTTTTAATATAATTTAAAAGGAATATATTCAATAAGAGGTACTTTCCTTTTAATGAATTATTTTGAAAGCTAGAGAGATAACTAATTTTTTTTTCCATTTGAAATGAAGTATAAAAAAAATTAGTGTGTCTGCTTATCCTAAATAGTTTTCCATCCTTAACTATGTCTCATTTGGCTAAATACAGATCAACCCACACATTCCCAATTTTTGAGAATTTTACAGTACAGCATAATAAAATATAGATGACACTATAATGAAAGGTAAGGGTACATTGATGCTATATTAAAAGGTGAAATATGGCAATATCAGAAATAAAAAAAGAAAGCACATGTTGGATGGAGGAATGGAGCTATGTTAGGAACTAGAATTTTCACACTATACACTCACTAATCTATGGAAGCCGATCCTGAATTCCTAGGTCTCCACTCAGCTTTTGTGCTGGCTGGTGATCTTATGCCCCTCCTTCATCTGCTTGCTAAAATTTATTCCTCCTGCCTTTGAAGAGGTACATCAAATAACGTTTCTCTGTCTCCCCCACCTCCCCAATAAACATTCATCCATTTACTCTAGAGTTTACCTCTCTTTAATCTGTACTTTCTGCTCTCACAATTTTGCCTGTGTATAATATTAGTCACAAAGCATTTTATTTGTCTTTTTACTTAACTATAACTATTCTAGGTTTGGGAAACATAATTTGATTCACAACCATAGTCAACATCTTTCTAGCTAACAACTTTTACACTATCATAAAAGCAGGATCCACCCCCAGGAGTTTATCATTGCCATGGACCAGTGACACGGTATTTTTTTCCTTATTTTTTTCTGAATAAAGTATTTGCTGAAGTTATGGTTCCCCTATGCCACCAATGGACACTCATGTGTGTGTTCCTGTAGTGGGAAAAAAATGGAAACAGGTGAATTTACTTCCCATTTATAGAGCAGATTGTATGCAGATATGCAGATTGTATGCAGCTGCATTTAAACTTGAAAGAGAGTAGTTTACATAATTCAAATTCCTTGATCATTGAGCTGAATAAAATAATCAAATAGGACAGTAGCAGATTTGTCTGGGAAAAAGTGTGAGGGTGCTCTTGGTGTGGGAAATACCTGCGCCTTGACTTTTGTTGGCCAGAGTGAGAAAATCCAGAGACAACTACTCTCTTCCAAGAGTTACCTCTGTCTTTCATAGCATTATTTTGCTGGGGTGCAACTTCCTAGAAAGAGACTACTTTTTTCAGCATTACTTGTCTCGTGGGTACCTACATGAATAATGGACTTATTTCTTAAGAAAAGAGAACATAGGTGGACAAAAATATTGGTAAAGAGGATGAATGATCAATGTAATTATTTTGAACAGATTTAGTTTGAGAGGGCTATTGGATATCAGGGTGAAAATTTCAATTACAGATATTATTTTAGAGTTTTCTTGGTCCTTTTGTTAATGTTTACTGAGGCACACCCCTTTGTTGTTTAGTTGCTCAGTTGTGCATGAACTATAGCACGCCAAGCTTTCCTGTCCTTGACGATCTCCCAGAGCTTGCTCAAACTCATGTCCATTGAATCAGTGATGCCATCCAACCATCTTGTCCTCTGTCATTCCCTTCTCCTGCTTTCAGTCTCTCCCAGCATCAGGGGCTTTTCTAATGAGCTGGTTCTTCACACCAAGTGGTCATAGTATTGGATCTTCTGCTTCAGCATCAGCCCGTCCAATGAATATTCAGGATTAATTTTCTTTAGGATCGACTAGTTTGATCTCCTTGCCTCCCAAGGGACTCTTAAGAGTCCTCTCCAACACCACTGCTCAAAAGCATCAATTCTTTGGCACTCAGCCTTCTTTATAGTCCAACTCTCACATCCATACATGACTACTGGAAAAAACATAGCTTTGACTATATGGACCTTTGTCAAAAAAGAAATGTCTCTGCTTTTTAATATACTGTCTAGGTTGGTCATAGCTTTTCTTCCAAAGAGCAACCATCTTTTCATTTCATGGCTGCAGTCACCATCTGCAGTGATTTGGGAGCCCAAGAAAATAAAGTCTCTCATGGTTTCCATTGTTTCCCCATCTATACACCATGAAGTGATGGGACCAGATGCCATGATCTTTGTTTTCTGAATGTTGAGTTTTAAGCCAACTTTTTCACTCTCCTCTTTCACCTTCATCAAGAGGCTCTTTAGTTCCTCTTCGCTTTCTGCCATAAAGGTGGTGTCATCTGCATATCTGAGGTTATTGATATTTCTCTCAGAAATCTTGATTCTAGCTTGTGCTTCATCCAGCCCGACATTTTGCATTGATGTACTCTGCATAGAAGTTAAATAAGTAGGGTTGGCAATATACAGCTTTGACTTAGTCCTTCCCAATTTGCAACCAGTCTTTTGTTCTATGTCCAGTTCTAACTATTGCTTCTTGACCTACAAACAAGTTTCTCAGGAGTCAGGTAAGGTGATATCTGGTATTCCCATCTCTTTAATAACTTTCCACAGTTTTTTTGTGATCCACACAGTCAAAGGCTTTAGCATAGTCAATGAAGCAGAAGCAGATGTTTTCCTGGAATTCTTTAGCTTTTTCTATGATCTGACAGATAGTCACAATTTGATCTCTGGCTCCTCTGCCTTCTTCAAATCCAGCTTGAACATCTGGAAATTCTTGGTTGACATACTGTTGAAGCCTGGCTTGGAGAATTTTAAGCATTACTTTACTAGCATGTGAAATGAGTGCAATTGTGCAGTAGTTTGAACATTCTTTGACATTGCCCTTCTTTGGGATTGGAATGAAAACGACCTTTTCCAATCCTGTGGCCACTGCTTAGTTTTCCATATTTGCTGGTATATTGAGTACAGCTCTTTAACAGCCTCATACTCCTTAGCCTCGTTTTAAAGAAGTACTTACAAATGTGATGCTTGGCTTGGCCTATTTTTAGAGCTAGAATAAAAACTCTATCATTCTAGAAACTATTTGTTTTGATGGCAAGATCCATATTCAAGAAAAGAAGGAAACATACAAAATAGTGGCTCAGGACAACATAGTGAGCATATCTGGATTTACATTTTGTTCTCCCAACTTTATAGTTCTGTAACAAAGTTGCTTCTACTTTAAAAGTTCATGTTTCCTCTTATGTAAAATTATATAAACACTTGTCAGTGTGATGTAAGGGCTGAATGAGCTAATATATTTAATATAGAAACCATGGAAAATAAAATATGGTAAAAATAGAATGACAATAATTGTGGTGATACTGATAAATAACCTCTGTCATGCAAAAATTAAGGACTAAATTACATTGCACACTTCTGGGGCAAATGAGTCATGGTTTAAGAAATTATAGCTTAATGCTATCATATTTTATTACAATAAGAAATGTGTTTTATTTTTAATAAACAATGATATCAAACTCCTAGCTCTGTTATTTAATTTATAAATGATATCTCAAAGTTATACTTTTAAAAAATGGCATAAATTACTTCAGCAAATTGTTTGCCTTACCAAGAAAAAAATAAAGCTTGTTATTTTCTACTTATTTATATCTCATTGTGAAATATTTTTACAGTATAGGCCTGTTAATTTTGATTAAAGCAATAGCAAGAAAATGGAGTTTAAAAAAAAAACAAAACTGCCATAAGTCTCTTTGCCTTTAATGTAAACTAAAACATTTTATGCATTGCTACCTTGGTAAATTTTTAGTTTATTCTCAATATCTTTCACGGTGTAAGAAGTATAATCTGGGATTCTGCCTTAAAATTTAATATAGTGAGAAACACTTGGTTTTGATGAAAGTTGAGCTAAAGGAAACTCACACCTGACTTTTCTTATTTTCTGTTTTAAGATTCTCATTTTTAATGATGGAATTCTTTTTCACAACTAGTCAGAGGTTACACTACATTTTGCATGTACTTCAAATAGGATGTCACAAGTTATTAGCCAGTAAGTTTAATTTTCTTACTACTCCAAAATGACTAAATGCTTTCATCTGGCAATCTTGTCTGTAAATGAATTATGTGTGACAGAGTTTCAATGATGAGAGATCAGAAAATTATTTTCAGGTGCTATTTGTCTTGCCCAGAGAGTGCCCACCAATATATAATAATGGTGGATGATACATTTAAAGTTAGTTCAAGTTGCAAAAGTGGATTACAAATGATCCATGTATGAATAATGCTCCTAAAGGGTAGTAAGTGGTGCTATGCACTGGGAACATTTTGATGCTTCAACATTTGGCAAACAGAGGCAACAGATTTTAAATCTACTTGCTCTTAGAAATAACAATTTTGATGATTTTTAACTTGGCTGGATTTTCTAAAGTCGCTCAATAAATAAACTATTAAGACTGCATTTCATGCACATAATAAAAGGGCAGCATTCCAGTTCAAACAAACACATTTTATTAGTTGCTTATGTTCCAAAAGGGTAGTTACTGACAATGAAGCAATTCTAATTCATATTCTTCCAAAGACTTTTTTTTAAAACAACTTTACATTCAAAATTGATGACTATATTCACATATTAAAACCACTTTTATAATTGTTTTTAATCAATTACCTTGTATTTTCATTGTCCATCATGTCTTTTCTCTGTTAGGCCCAAATAAGTGGTAAAGCCCCACCTTTCACTTTTGTTCTTTTTTTAAATTTTCATACCTTTTAGTTTGGCTCCTCTTTTATATTGTCATTTACTATACACAATATCCTGTTTGAGAATTAAGACAAATTTTTATCTTCACTCATTTTATGTATAGGAAATAACAAACACTGTGAAAAATAGTCACATGCTAGTTAATGATAGCTCCAATACTGGGATATAATTGTTCAATTATGCCCTAATTTAATGTTTATGATATCACAAAGCATTTTTTTGTCCTAGTATGCTCTCCCTTTTAACCCTTTTCTCTTCTATTATTTGGCTGATTTCTCAAGAAGCCACATTAAGCATGGAGATCATTTTATAGCGGTCTTACTAGTTCATTAGTATATTTGCAAGCTCCTGTTACATCACAGGATGAAAGTGGTACAAATTTGAAGTTATGAGGAAAACAAGTAAAATAAAAATATTTCAAATAAAATAAGTGATATTGTAAACAATTGATAAAATTCAATTTCAGTAATATTCATGTAACATGTAAAATGCATGCATATGTGCCTGCATGCTAAGTTGCTTCAGTCATGTCTGACTCTTTGTAACTCTGTAAACTATAGCCTACCAGGTTCCTCAGTCCATGGGATTCTCCAGGCAATAATGCTGGTGTGGGTTGCCATGCACCAAGGGATCTTCCCAATCGAGTGATCAAAACCATGCCTCATGTCTTCTATATTGGCAGGCATGCTCTTAACCACCAGCATCACCTGGGAAGCCCAAAATGTAGAATACACATACTTAAAGCTTCCAGAATAAAACAGTTCTCAATATAATTGTGCCTTTAGTAACAAGCAACTGTTTTTTTTTTTTAATCTTCAGAGGATTATTTTGTGACATTTCCTCAAGGACAACCTGTTTCTATTCATGGACTCAACTGCATCTTGTTTCTTTAACGACTACTTAACTTTTTAAGAATTGTGACACACTTCTGTTAAGTTCATGTTGCTGCAGCCTTCTCTCTATATAGCAAGGCAAAGTTTTCAAAGTCCATACACAAAGAACTTCCTTTTAGGCCTTTAATCAATAGTTGCCAATAATAAATAAGCATCAATTATTAACAATGGCTGTGGTTTAGGTTGTTTTACTTATGTCTGCTTCTAAAGCACTTGTAATGGATTGCTACTGCCAGGTGCATCCATTAAACAGAGTCCATGCCACTGAAAGTACAGAGAAGGGTCAGAATTGTTGACAAGAGAGCCTTAATAATCCCAGGTTATCTATCTTTGATTCATAAAAAAAATAATAACTCTGTGATATACTAAGAAAATCTGGTATATAGAAGAATTTCTGCTACATTATTTATACAAAATAAATAGAAGGATTATTTTATTGAACTTGCAACAAATTTGGTATAAAATCAAAATTTGTCAGAGATTAGACATATGAGTTTTTCTGTAAAACACTGTCAAATAAAAGTCAGTTGTCTTTACTGGAATAAGAGAATGAGTTAGAAACTGGATTGACCTAAAGGCATGGAGCAGCACATGGCAGTTTTATAATGTGGTGATAAAATGCATTAAATGATTGTTAGAGGATGTTATCCAAAGACCCAGAAGAGATCAGTATGGAGCAAATATTCAGATTAAAACTTACCCAACAGATCAGGGCCAAGTGTGGAAAACAGAACTTTTAATAGCACTCACTTAAAACTAGAAATCATGGTAGAATAAAAGGCAGGTAAATGGTAGAAAAATCATCAAAATATTGAATTTATACTGTAAGAGAAAATGAGTCAACTGTGTAAATCTAAACAGAGAAATAAATAGATCTAACTAGTTTTTCGGGCTTCCCTGGTGGCCCAGCAGTGAAAGATACCACTTGCTAAAGCAAGACACTTGGGTTTGATCCCTGGGTTGGGAAGATCCCCTGGGGAAGGAAATGGCAACCCATTCAGCATTCTTGCATGGAAATCCCATGGAGAGAGAAGCCTGACAGGCTACAGTCCATGGGTTCACAAAGTCAGACATCACTTAGTGACTAAACAACAATTAGCTTTTCTACAAAAGAGTGACAGGAGTCGACTCTTTCAGAGGGAAAGGAATGATGACATTATTTGTCAGTGGAGTATAACTTTTAAAAATTGTGAATCACTATATTGTACACCTGTAACATATAATATTACATATCAACTATACTTCAATAAAAATAAAAAATGAATGATCACTAATTCATCATCATTTGTCTGTAACAACTGTGTGCCTAGTTTCTACTAGTTTCTCAAGTATAAAGTATTATATTTAATTCCTAAAATAAACTCATAAGGAAGTCATTATGATAATATTTATTTCACATCAAGAACTGAGGTTCAAAGGTGTTTAATAACATGCTCAAGATAATACAGCTAAACAAATGAACAAAACACAGTTAATCCTTATCTGATTTATGATCTATCATAGGTGTCTTCTGTAACAGACAGCTAAGACCAAGTGTAGAACTTAAAATACAATGTTTAATATGCCTTATAATTTTCAATTTTCCTGATATCCTATCTTTTTTGTGCACTTACTTGCCTAGAAATATATCAATGCATTAAATTAAGGAGAACAACACTTAGCAGCATGAATTTATGGGTTGGTGGGTGGTATCAGAATAATATTTCTTCATTATCAAACTCTTCTTCTTGAGTTTTTAATAAAAGGAGAATTTCTACTAACACTAGCAGCTAAAGCTGTAGATTTTTCCTTGACCCGAAGCATGCTTTTTTCCAGACTTTTCTGTGACAAATATTAGGGTCTCTGACACGTAGTTCTGATTGTTCAAGGCTCAGTAGACACTGGCTGCCCTTATGTGCTTCCTAACTTCCTTTCCCTACTCCAAAACTTACTGAATATAAACATAACTGGGAATTTCAAAAGTGAGAAATTCTTTTCCTCCGCCTTTCTCACAGAGGATTTTGTCTCTATATTCTGTCAAGGAGTTACTCATTTTAAATTTTGACAAACATTCCTGAAGTCTTCCCACAATACCTTTACTTTACCAAGGTTTGGCTATTGATTGGCTTAATTGTTTTAAATTGTTTTAAATCCTCCAAACTCTTGCTAATTTTTCTGAAGTACATAAAGTGAATAATTCACATATAACTATTTATCAATATAGAATATCACTGAAGTATGTATTGAGACAACTAAGATTAAATATAACTGATAGGTAAGCATGAAACAGACCTTTTTACAATGTCCTCACAATTTTTTAAAGAGTTCAGATTTATGATTTAAAATGCAAATATGATTCTCTTTTATATATTTAAGTATTCATAATGCTTTTGTTTCTTATTTGTCTCAATGAAAGTGTTGTCATCTGAAGATTTTTGGATAGAAATTCACCAACAAAATCAGTTTCAATGGTAAGTCATTTCTGGCCTCACATGTCTACATGGGTTTAACTCAAAGAGAGGGAGCCCAGTATTTCCCTTAGACGTTATCAAACCTAGTCCAAACCATGTATCTAAGGAAAGCAGGTTAATTTAAAAACTTTAAAAAGTCTGAATTCAGAGTCTGTGACATACACTTACCTAAGTATGTATGGAATAAAGAATAAAGGCAAATATAAATTTAAAAATCAGTTAATTTATATAGGAGAATCCATTCTTTCAAACAGTTTCACTATAAACTTTTACTTATTTTATTAGCTTTTATATATAACACAACTAACCTCCAAACATCACAATATGTGAAACCTAATATCTTGATAAAATCACATCAAAGGCATATTTTTTTTCAAATTCCTAGGTTATATAGAATTTAGTTTGAAGGTTAAATCATTCCTCCAAGATTGGAGATATAAAATATTTGCTTTCTGAAAATAGCGAAGAAAGTGCTTTACTATTTACCTTTGGGAATACTAGGCATTTAACAGGAGGAATGAGTATTAAAAAGACTGAGTGTGTTATCTGAACCTTTCCTTTGCGGTTAGATGTTTTTTGCCATAAACTAAAGTGGTTCTGTGAGACTCAATTTCACATCCCTTTAATAGAATCAAACATGATCAGCTTCCCATCTATTCCATTTCTTAAAATTAAAAGACTTTGAAAACAATCTTTAAATTCATTTAAACATCCTAAATTGTTTTAAATCAAATGAGAACAGAGACTAGTTATCTTGTCTGAAGCACAAGTTATAAAAATTGTGTAACATTTAGGAAAGAAAATTAAATCTACCCAACCATATGATATCCTCTATGATAAATTAGAATATAATGAGATTATCATAATATCTTATATCTTATTATGCTTTTCAAGAATTAATTCATTAAATTGAAACTGTTAAAAAAAAGAGCCATGGGGAATGAAACCTTATATTTAGAACAAAAGAGAGCATTTGATGACAAAAAATATTTGTGAGATATTTTCAGGCTGCACATTACTAATCCCTGTTATTGTTATTTTAACTGATTAATAATGTCATACCTCATAGAAAAAAAAACAACATTCGTTAATTTTTGTACCAATATATTGCAGTGTCTTTATTGTATTCTGGCTAGGAAAACTGCGAGGATTTAAACTGTCTCAAATTATTCATTCTCCCTCCCTGCTTCTCTCTCTTTTAAAATTGTTTTCCTGTCTCTTAGACTAAAGAATCTTTCTCTCCACTTCAATGATATTTATTTCATACCAAATGCTGTGTTGGTATTACAGTGAAATCTTAAATCTTAATTTAAAAAATGTCTCGTACTAATTTTGTTTTACAAGCTATGTAAGTGTAGTCCATAGAAAAAAATAATAATAATTAGAAGCAACATTGAGTATAGATCCATTTCTCTCAACAGTTAGAATGGAAAACTCTTCAGAAGATAGTCTTCTACATTTTAACATGCTTTACATTGCCAGAAAGTTTTCAGAAATTGAAAAAATGGGTCCTCTAGAAGGAGATTGTGAAACAAAGGATTCTCTGATTGAGAGAAACATTAAAGAAAAAGTTTAGGTCTGCTGGCAACACATTCTCTTAGCTTTCCTTCTGTGATAATGGTGTGATTTCCTCTTCATGCTGAATATTTTCCTGGATATAGAATTCTAGACTAATAGTTCTTTCCTTTTAGCACTTGAAAAATAGTGTATTAGTTCCTTCTCATTGCAGAGGTTTCTTGTGGGAAAGTTGGTGTCATTTAAATTGCTTCCCCCTTATGTAAGGTATTGTCTTGCTCTCCATACTTTCAAAAAATTTTTCTTGATCTTTAGTTTTCAGAATTTTGACAAATGATGTGTCTTGATGTTTATTCTGATTTTATTCTGTTTGGCATTTGTTCAGCTTTTTGAATCTGTAAGATTACTTCTTGCTAAATGTTGGAAGTTTTGAGGTCAGTGCTCAAGTATATTTTCATCTCCACCCTTTTCTTCTATTTTTCCAGGACTCCGGTGACACAAATGTCAAAAATGGAAGTCCCACATATTCCTGAGATTCTGATTTGTTTCTTTGTTTCCAGTCTGTCATCTTACTTTGTTTAGATTGAGTAATTTCTGTTTTAGTTTCTTCAGGTTTGCTTTTTATTTGCTCTGTGCACCTCATTCTGTTGTTGAGCCAATCCATCAATTTAAAAAAAATTCATCTTTTAATTTCTGAAATTTCAGTTTTATTCTTCTTATCTTCTATTTCTTTGCTAAAACTTTTTTTTTCATTTGTTTTTGAGCATTTTATTGATAACTCATTAAAATATCTTAATGAAAGATACTTCGCATTCTTGAATGATAGTGTTAGCCTAAGCATACACTGACAAATGAATAAAGAAATTGTAGCATATGTATATAATTTAATATTATTTAGCCTTAAAAATAAGGAGATCCTGTCATTCATAACAACATTGATGGCCTGGAAGACATTATGCTAATGAAATAAGCCATATACAGAAAAATTTTAAAAACTGCACGTCACTTATTCAGGGGATTTAAAAATGTCAAATACATAGTAGAATTTGAATGGTGGTGAAGTGAGGAAAATGGGAAGATTTCATCAAAGGATACAAACTTGCAGTCACATAGGATGAATAAATCTAGAGATCTAAAGTGCATGCTAGGGGCTTCCCTGGTGGCTCACTGGTAAACAATCCGCCTGCCAACAGTGTGGGAGACACTGGTTTGATCCCTGATCCGTGTAGATGCCACAGAACAACTAAGCTGTGTGCCACAGCTACTGAGCCTGTGCTCTACAGTCCAGGAGCTGCAAATACTGAGACCACGTGCTGCAACTACTGAAGCCTCTGTGCTTCTAGAGCCCATGCTCCAAACTAGATAAGCCGCTGCAGTGAGATGCCTGCATACTGCAACTAGAAAGTGGTCCCCGCGCGCCACAGCTCGAAAGCACCACACAGCAGCACAACAGCAAAGACCCAGCACAGCCAGAAATAAATACATAAAATGATTTAAAAATGATGCTCATAATGAATATACTTAATGATACTGTAGTGAATACTAGAAATTTGCTAAGAGAGTAGATTTCAGGTAAGGACCGCATATGTGAAAATTGAGAAAGTGTCGGTGGATGATGTCACCCAGAGTAAGAATATTGTCCAGAACAGAAGACCTACTTAAAAATTAAATAAAGATGAAATAGCTTTCTTTTAGTTTAGAAAGAAACTATACTTGAAACATTAGAGATGGTAAATGGCAGCTAAACTAAACTATCTTAGTAAAATATTTCACTGTAGAATCTGTTTAGGTAATTGAACATTGGGGTTGTCTGTATTGTCACACATCCATATTGTTATTTTTTTCTTAAAATGAGTTTCTCCAATGTTGTGTTGGCTTGTGTATCTTGAAAAAAGTTTTTAATATACAGCTGGTTTATACAGTGCTGTCTTTGAAGAATACCCAGAGCACAACCCTTACAATTGCAGAGACGTGACTCATGACTAATCAGCACAGTTCATCCATATTTGAACTGACTCACCAGTGACCCAGAAGCTTGTTAGAGCTAAGTCTGTGTAACAGCATGTAACTTTCCCAAAGCTCTTTGGAAATGAAGTGCTGTCTGGTAGTTATTAATTTTCATTATCCCTGATTAAATAGTTCTATTGGGAAGTGTATTAATATTATGAGCTAAAAATAGACTCTGGGAATTCCTAAAGATTTTCTTTACATGCTTTTCAGCATTCTATATTATGTAGGTTAATGGAGGCTCATTCTCTTTTAGAGATAAAATTATCTTTTGTTTGTTTTCTGTAATACATGCATGAAGAAAAACCAAAGTGACAATTGCCTGCATGCAATGTGAAAGAATGTTGGATGCTTTCTGGCAGACATTTTATCAAAATGAAAGGCTTTGCCAACAATGGGAGTTCCTGTCATTTTTGGTTGTGACACTGTGTGTTGCACACTTAGAGGTGCAACACCATTAAATATACTCTGATTGTCCTTTGGACATAAAATTTTAAGTTTTAGTAAGACTTCTACCATGACATAGCAGTGCTGCCTTATAACTTTCACTAATATATGCATAAAATATGGAACAAATTAAGATTTATAATGCACATTATTTGTGTCCTGAGTTTAGTAATCTTATATGTTAATCCCAGAAACTGAAATCAGGTAGATATTTTTTTTGAAAGTGGAAACTGAATATACAATTATGTGTCTAAAAAATTATGAAAAAAAATCAGTATATACCATGCATGCCGTATGTATATTCTCTTGCCTCTTAAAAAAAACTTTCAATAATATTAAATGAACATGTTGGTTTTTTCACATTTTAATATCAGTAAGTATTGAGCAAAATCTTTCTGAAGAGTCTTGTCAGGGAATGTATATCAAATGTGTATCATCTTCAGGGCATTATTTATTCACTATACCTCATTTGCATGTATTTTTAGCTTTAAATTAAAAGTGTCATGGCGTATGTCTAGATCAAGATGGTGAAGTAGGAAGATCCTGAGCTCACCTGCTCCCATGGGCACACCAGTACTACAACTTCATATAGAACATCTGAGAATGACCTGAAGACTAGCAGAACAGATTTTCTCAACTAAGAACATAAGAAAAATGCCACATCAAGCAGGGGTTGGGGTCAGCAATGTGGTCTAATTATAATCCACACCTCAGCACAGTGACCTACAAGTAGGAGGGATATCAAAATCACAAAGATCCTCCCATGTTGGGCTCTCAAGCTCAGGGGAACCCCTGTAATATCTGGCATTGAAATCTAGTGCAGCTTATACCCAGGAAAGCCAAAGGATTATGGGAAACCAAAACTCTACTCTTAAAGGACTTATCCACAAACTGACTATCTCCAAATTCTAGCAATGAGACAGCCACTTGGAAAATGTACAGGCCATGAAAGGAGATTCATTGACTGATTTTAGGGCATGTACCAGAGTGGCATGGAACTGGTAGAAGTTTCTCCAAGGACAGAGGCAATGGTGGGTACTATTACTCTTATTATTTTGTATTCTTTTTCCACTTAGCTGACCTGGCAATTGTGGACACCATTTGTGTTTCTCTTCATCTATATAGGTAATGCAGAAAGCCCACCCAAGGGTTCCCACTCAGGACCCACCCACTTCAGTTGATCCCTCCTAAGCAGCACCTGCCCCACACTAACTGGTGGGCCGTTCAGTCAGCACTGCCACCCCTCCAAAGAGGCAGCAGGGCACCAGCCCTACACACCAGCAAAGGACACGGCTGGGCCTCCCAGCCAGCACACCCACAGCACCTGCAGCCTAATCACATCAGGAGGGTGCAGGCAACCCACACAGGGGCTAACCTTGGAGCGCCCGGCTTTGTGACCAAGGAAGTCATGCTCTGGGCCCCAAAGGACACCGTGTATATAAGGCCACACTCTCAGGACCAGGAGACATAAAAGAAATGCCCAATACATAACACAGTATTAGGCAAAATAAGGAGACAAAAAATACCTTCCAAATGAAAGAACAAGGCAAAACCCCAGAAAAAGAACAAAGTGAAATTGAGATGAGCAGTTTACCAGATAGAGTCCAAAATAATAATCAACTTCTCACCTACCTGCCATGTGCTCAGTTTCCTTCTTAAAGACTTCTCTGGGGCAGAAATTAATACACAGTGTAACTCTGAAAAATTAATAGTGTCTGTAGCCTATATTGAGAATTCTTTCTATATTCAGTGCAACAGAATTTTGTAAACTTTTTTCATTCTTAGCTTCTAATGCCTGCAGGTGAAAAAGCATCACTTGAGGGTGTGTTCATAGAGACTATATGATTAAAGCTTCATATAGTATTGTCAGAGCTTTGAAATCAGATGATTTCAGTTTCTAAGCCTGGATCTGTGAAATACTAATTCTGTGTCCTAAGGCAAGCCAGTTTGACTCTTTGTGTCTCAGTTTCCTCATCTGTTAAATCCAGTAATAATGCCTGCTTAAGAAATTAGTCTAGGCGCAAATGAGAGGAGTCATGTATGGAAAGTTTAGTGAAATGCTTTATGTGTTGTAAAGTTAAAATATACATAAGTAGTTGATGTTGTTTTTAAGTCTACTGACAACTTAGCCACTATTTCTCCTTCCTCTGTGCTCTAAGAGCCCTTGAAACATAACTCACATGCATTCCACTCTGCTGTGACTATGTATCAAGGCATGGATTTCTATCCTGAAACTTTGAACTTGTCTATGGTAGAGACTGAATCTTATTCATTAGTGTATTTCCAGCATCCATCTCAGTGCCAGGAATTTAGAAACACTCAATAAATCTTAAATAATTGACTAAATAAAATAACAAAGGAACAACTTACTATATTCTTGGATCAAGCTCAAACCATCACTCACTCACATGATTCTCCTCATGATGCATTTTGTCCAAATGTATCTTTCTTCCATTTAAGTGGCAGTACTTATTATAGATTTTTCACTGCAATAGAAAATTAAAGGTATATGCTTTTTTCATGTAAAGTCAAAAAGTGAGGGGACAGAAATTTCACATACTCATCTTTGTTCTTGTTTTTGTCTTACATGAAACATACATTTAATGAGGGAGAAGGCACTGAAACAAATAAGTCTGAGACTAATAGAACTATACATGTATTATTATAATAATATAGAACAAGTAAAGTATTCTTGAGTAACACAGGACAGTAGATTTTAAAGGAAATCTACTTAGGAGATCTTAGGGAAACTAGGCTATTTAGCATCTGAAATAATTAAAGCCAGATTACAGTTTTGATAGCAAAAATGAGGAGAGGTAGTTCATTCATTCTCTGTTGAAATATATGTTTTTATGTTAAATATATGTGTTTATATTATTATAATAAAAATGCCTTTATTTTTGAAGATGTGTATTAATTTTTTTCAAAATATCTCCCTTCCATAGATACAGATGATATATAAGGATGAGGAAAGAGAGAGACTGGGCACTATTTCTTCTTCTGATCTTTCACAGAAGTAAATGTCATGGTAGGACAGTGTAGCATCCAAGAACACATATTCTTGTATGGTTTTATATTTCCCAATAATAGAAGTATGAGCATTATTTGAATAGCAACAATTTCCTCAAAACAATGTTAGATAATTGTTTGATTTATGATATTTTATTGAAATACATTTTGTAGAATGGAAAATGTTTACATGAAATGTGTATCAGTTCAGTTCAGTTGCTCAGTTGTGTCTGACTCTGCAACCCCATAGACTGCAGCACGCCAGGCTTCCTTGTCCATCACCAACTGAAATGTGTATAGCTTCTTTAATTTTCACAATGTGAACACACTTGGGTGAGAATCACTCACATAAAAATATAGAAAAATCAGCATGAAAAGCAAAAAACTTTTTTATGCGCCTTCCTTGACACCGTGCCCCAAAGAATCATTGTTCTGAATTTTATGAGCAAAGATAAATTTCTCTTGGTTTTGAAATTTATGTAAATGATATCACACCGTATGTATTCTTAATTGTGGCTTCTTTCATTGGTGTTTATAATTTGAAAATCATCTGTATTGTTGCATGTGATAGTGATCTGTGAGATTTACCGGTGCTGTCGCATATAGTGGAAATTTACTTAGATTACTGAACAATATTATATATGAACATATATCATAGCTTATTTGCAGATTCTATTGTTTATGGAATTTAATGATTTCCAATTTGGTGCTGTTACACATAATGCTGGTTTACACAATTTTATACACATCCTTTGATGTAAAACTGTATGCATATACTTTGGATACATATGTAGGAGTGAAATTGCTATAAGATATGCACACATTGAGCTTTACTATGTTTAAAGTGCTTGTGCCAATTTACAAATCTACCAACAATAAATGTAATTTCAATCACATCAACACTTTATATTCATTGCTATTTCAATCACATCAACACTTTGTATTTTTTTTAGTTTAAATTTGAGGGGAAGTATTTGTTTTGGGGTCTTTCCGTACCATTTTGGGCTTCCCAGGTTGCTCAGTGGTAAGGAATCTGCCTGGCAGTGCAAGAGATGCAGGAGAAACAAGTTCAATCCCTTGATAGGGAAGATCCCATGGAGAAGGAAATGGCAACCATCTTATTGCAAAATCTGAACAAATATTTTAGCCAACTCAAAAGTGGTCATTATGAGTAATGTTTAATATATTTTAGTATATTTAGGTTTAATTTTAATACCTTCTTTTGAAAAGCATTTTTAGTCATTTCTTCATTTTCTTATTACATTAATCCTTTCTCATTGATCTGTAACAATCTTCTTATGCTGAGGTATGTGAATCTTTGGTCTGAAATATGTATTCTAAATATATTATTATATTCCCTATTTTTTTTACTTTCTTAATTGCAGCATTTTATAAGCTCAAATTTTGAATTTAAGTGAGATCCACTTAATCAATACTTCCTTCATTATTAATTTTTGCTCTTTTATAGTTTTTATCTTAAAGACATAGTCATTTATCCCAAGGTAAGCAGAAGATACTCTTCTAGTATTTTTTCTTTAAAAGTTAGTTTATTTTTGCATTTTGGCTTGCAATTCAATCGAAATTGATTTTTCATGTACAACATAAGATAGGATCAAGGTTCATTTTCCCTGTCAAAATATTCAGTTGATCCAGCATAAACAGTGGCAATTATTGCTTTAAGTGAGATGACTATAGAAGTAGATTTGTATCTTTCAAGCAATTTTGCCTCTTTATTCTTTCTCAACTGTCTACTCTTTTAATCCTTATTTCAACATCTTTAATTATAAAAAATTGGAAATAAATCTCTATAACATATAGTGCAAGTCCTTCAACTTTGTTCCTCACAAAATTTCTTCACTGTTCTTGCCGTTTGCTTTCCCATGTGAATCTTAATTCATTTTGTCAGTTTTCTCAGGTGAAAGCAAAAAGTACTCTAAGAAGTTTATTTTAAATTGCTTTGGATGCATCGATCAGTTTTAAAAGAATGAACATTTTTACACTTGAGTCTTCTAATTCATAAGAAGGATAAACCTTTATTTCATTTTTTTAATGCTTCTCAAAATGTATTTTAGTTTTGAGTTTTACACATCTTAAATAACTAGTTCCAAACATATTTGATAATTTTAATACTATTACAAAAGTATTCCTTTATTTCTTCTAATAGCTTTTTCTAATGTATAGAAATACAATTTAATTTTGTATATTGACATTGTATCCAATGATTACGGTAAATTTACAGTTCTAATAGTTTACATGTATTCACACAGGGCTTTGTATGTAAACAGTAATGCCTTGTGTTAAGACAGCTTTTTGTCTTCTCTTTCTCTTATCTGTTTTTGTTTTGCCAGAATAACACAAAATATAAATAATGCTAACAAATAGACTTATCTAATTTCTTGAGAAATAGTACACGATTCTACCTTTAAATATGGTACTTGCTATATGTTTGTTAAATGAAGAACGACCCCTACTATTCTTGACTACCTAGATTTTTTGTATGACTTTTTAAAAATTTTGTTTCCTTGAACCATGATTGAGTGCTGAATTTTATCAAATATGTTTATGCATTAAATATCAATTTTCTCATTTATTTTCCTAAATAGTGAGATGCATGATTGATATTCAAATATTTAAATAAGCTTGCATCCTGACATCAGCTGTAGTTGACTTTTATTTGAGGTGTTCGTTCAAGTCCTGCCTGAGATGGTCTCATTACTCAGTGAGATTGCTACAGATCAAAGTTTCTGCTTTCTGATGGCCAAAATTAGTAAGAGGAAGAAAATGCCTGCAACTATCCAGGTGACCTCAATATGTTTTGTTTTTAAATCTTGGCCTGAGTACTGACTATATTTTAGTGACTTCAAACACATTTTTGCTTGTTTGTTTGTTTTTTCTGTCCTCTTTTTTTCTTTCTTAAAAAATAAAATTATCTAGCATTTGTGGTCTGATTATATCTATACTGTGAAAGCTGGAAGCAAAATCTTCAATAATTCATTTTCACTATGAAAATTGATAAATTCTTGAGATCGGAAAGGTCCCAAATCTAATTTATGATAGGCACAGTGACAATGTAAGATATATTCTGTTCTTATCCATCCCAGAATTTTAAGTTTTCTTAAGAGTCCAATCATGTAGAAGCATGTGACACAAAAATCTTTATACTCAGACAGAATAAAGGGAAAGATCAACTTCTCAGAGGCCCGAAACTCTCCATTAAATCCGCACTCTATAAAATTACCTTAGAAATATTTACCATAAAAACAGATCCAAAAAAACAGATCCATATTTTTGAATAAAACATATGTACTTATCTTCCCAGAAAGTATGATTCTGAATCAAGAGAATAGCCAGCCACTGTAGAGTGTCATCATTTCCTGATTTCAGAAATAACAGCATTTACTTTAACTTACTTTATGGTGTTCTTATACACTTTTGTTTTACCAGTTATGATATAAGGCAAAGCACAAGAGTCTTTCTTTTGTGATCATGTGTAAGTGCAGAATAAATACACTATCATATCTGCATAAGAGTTTGAGCACAAACAGAATCTGAAACTCATAGAAATCCTATTGATCTTTAGTCCTTCACATTACATTCATATTAATAATGAATGTGACAGAAGCATCATAAATATGCAAAAGAGTAACACATCAGCCTAAACATCACCCATAATTTGCAGTCTTACACTCATATAGAAAACCACTAATGGAATACAGTGCATTTTCTTTTCTATGAATAGTCAAATGTCATGCATAATTAACAGTGCAATTGCTAATAGCAGACTCATTTAAATTTGTTATTATGGGCAGTACAAACTGATCTTTGAAGTGGCCTATAATAAAATACTTCTCTGCCTTTACCCTGTCTGGATTGTTCAGTTATCCTTTCCCAGTTATCCTTGTATTTATGGGAGGCACAAAAACGATTACTTTGATATTTGGGAGTACTTATCATCTTGTATCAGAGATAGGAGAATGGTGACCAATGAATAACTATTAATAACAAATCAAAGTTAAAAGCTGGTGAAGCATCTGTTCAACCAGTTTAATGTCAGAGTATTAGAACATTCTTTCAGAGCATCCATTATAACATTATACCCTCATTGTATGCATTTTCAAAACTACCTTGTTTTTGTAATAACTCTTACAAAAATAGCAATGCTGAAGTCACATGAAATTAAGTAGGAACAGTCTTAGTTGTAGGAGCTCACAGGATAATTAACAGCACCTAAAACATTGATGGCTCACTGGTAAAGAATCCACCTGACAATGGAGGAGACATGTATTCAATCCTTGTCAGAAAGATCACCTGGAAAAGGAAATGGCAGTCCACTCCAATAGTCTTGCTGTCTTCCCTGAGAAATCCCATGGACAGAGGAGCCTGGCAAACTCCTCTGTCCATGGGGTCACAGAGTCAGACATGACTTAGCAACTGAACCACAACAGAACTAGGTTAGGTATTGGAAGCTCCAGGAATATGTTCACATATAAAGGAATCCTGCTTGATATAAATATCCTGGGGATTTCTAGTTAGTCGCAATTTATACTAGGTAACATGATAGTGGATAAACTAAATGATCCCAGTATTTTAGATCTGTTTGGAAGCCCTAAGAATTCTTGAGTTCTTAGAGTTACAGAGTACCATTCTATACTCTGTTTTCAAGGCTACAAAGAGTATGTCTAGCATCTATTTGATCTTGCCTTAAAAGTACTATGGAAGAAACTATTAAATTGTAGAACTATTCCAATCTAGGATTTTTTAATACTTTGTATGAAAGATAATAAATACTTTATTATATGGTCTTATAGCACAATAAACAAAATATTACCTTTGATAAAGGCAATTGGTGGAAGCTCTTAATGTCTCATATCAGAAATCATTGATGAATTCAAAATTCTATAATAAATATGTATTTCACAAAATATTTTCATAAATACTAATTGAAATATTCAATTCATCTTTTTACAATTTGAAAAGATAAAGCTCCAATGTAGTCAACTTAATTAAGTTATATGAAAATATGTAAAATCCCATCTTTGGATTAGAAACTAAGATATATCCATATAATGCATTGATAGTGAATCAAAAAGCCACAGCCCAGTCCCAGGGATTGTCCATGTGCAATGACTGAGAGTTGAAATGGTGAAGTCAAGCCACTGAATTATAAACTGGGCAAATCGAAAGAGCTGTCTCAGACTGGGAGTTCCTGATCAGTTCTGTCAGTAACATTGTTGATCTTGCCATGCAGCCCCAGTTCTTCCTATGCCCCATTCAGTTCAGTTACTTTCAGTCACTCAGTTGTGTCTGACTCTTTGTGACCCCAGGACTGCAGCACACCAGGCTTCCCTGTCCATCACCAACTCCTGGAGCTTGCTCAAATTCATGTCCATCAAGTCAGTGATGCCATCTAACCATCTCATTTTCTGTCGTCCCCTTATCCTCACGCCTTCAATCTTTCCCAGTATCAGGGTCTTTGCCAAATGAGTCAGTTCTTTGCATCAAGTGGCCAAAGTATTGGAGTTTCAACTTCATCATCAGTCCTTCCAATGAATATTCAGGACTGATTTCCTTTAGGATGAACTGGCTGGATCTCCTTGCAGTGAGAGGGACTCTCAAGAGTTTTCTCCAACACCATAGTTCGAAAGCATCAGTTATTCATTGCTCCGCTTTTCTTAGAGTCCAATGTTCACAATCATACATGACTACTGGAAAAACCATAGCTTTGACTAGACAGACATTTTTGGTAAAGTAACGTGTCTGCTTTTTAATATGCTGTCTAGGTTGTTAATAGCTTTTTTTCCAAGAGCAAGCATCTTTTAATATCATGGCTGCAGTCACCATCTGCACTGATTTTGGAGCCAAAAGAAAAACAAAACAAAACAAAAACTCTCACTGTTTCCATTGTTTCCCCATTTGTTTGCCATGAAGTGATGGGACATGATGCCATGACATTAGTTTTCTGAATGTTGAGTTTTAACTCAACTGTTTCACTTTCCTCTTTCACTTTCCTCAAGAGGCTCTTTAGTTCTTTGCTTTCTGCCATAAGGGTGGTGTCATCTGCATATCTGAGGTTACTGATATTTCTCCCAGCAGTAATGATTCCAGCTTGTGCTTCATCCAGTCCAGAATTCTGAATGATGCACTCTGAATTTAAGTTTAATAAGCTGGGTGACAATATATAGCCTTGACATAGTCCTTTCCCAATTTGGAACCAGTCTGTTGTTCCATGTCCAGTTCTAATAGTTGCCTCTTGACCTGTATACAGATTTCTCAGGAGGCAGGTCAGGTGGTCTGGCATTCACATCTCTTAAAGAATTTTCCACAGTTTGTGGTGATCCACACCATCAAAAGCTTTGGCATAGCCAATAAATCATAAGTAGATGTTATTCTGGAACTCTCTTGTTTTTTCTACGATCCAGCGGATGTTGGCAATTTGATCTCTGGTTCCTCTGCCTTTTCTAAATCCAGCTCGAACATCTGGAAATTCATGGTTCACATATTGTTGAAGCCTGGCTTTCAGGATTTTGAATATTACTTTGCTAATGGGTGCTGCTGCTGCTGCTGCGTCGCTCCCGTCGTGTCCGACTCTGCGCAACCCCACAGAGGGCAGCCCACCAGGCTCCCCTGTCCCTGGGATTCTCCAGATGAGTGCAATCGTGCAGTAGTTTGAACATTCTTTGGCATCGCCTTTCTTTGCAATTTGAATGAAAACCTGCCTTTTCCAGTCCTGTGGCCACTGCTGAATTTTCCAGATTTGCTAGCATATTGAGTGAAGCACTTTCACAGCATCATCTTTTAGGATTTGAAACAGCTCAACTGGAATCCATCACCTCCACTAGCTTTGTTCATAATGATGCTTCCTAAGGCCTACTTGACTTTGCATTACAGGATGTCTGGCTCCAAGTGAGTGATCACACCATCATGGTTACCTAGGTCATGAAGACCTTTTTTGTATAGTCTTCTGTTACTGTTGCCATCTCTTTGTATCTTCTGCTTCTGTTAGGTCCATGCCATTTCTGTCCTTTATTCTGCCCATTTTTTGCATGAAATGTTCCCTTGGTATGTCTAATTTTCTTGAAGAGATCTCTAGTCTTTCCCATTCTATTGTTTTCCTCTATTTCTTTACATTGATCACTGAGGAAGGCTATCTTATCTCTGCCCCATTAATGCTCCCTTTATTCATCTCACAGATACAGATTTCAAGAATAATGCCCAATTAGCTTACTTTACACTAATCTTCATCTCAGAATCTGCTTCTTGGTTAAATCAACTGATAGCAATTCCTTTGCTCCATATTCTCTGAGAAGCAAGTATCAATACAATTAAATGTACAAAGATTTTATTAGGTCCATTGCCTGTGAGGACAAATGGAGAGAAATCCTGGAGAAGCTTGGATAGTCACCAGACTTTGAGAAGGAAGTCTGACAGTAAAATAGTATAATGTTTGACAAACTCACAGGAGATTGTTAAAGTCAGCTGTCCAAGGAATCCTGTGCCTCTCAAGGTTTGGCTGGCTTTAAAATCCCTTCCCTGAGAGGTATACAGTTTCCCCATTATCCTCGGCCATTGGTTCAAGGACCTGCAACGGATGCCAAAACCTGTGGATGTTTTTCTACATCTGTGACTCTACCTCTGTTTTATAATTAAGTTCATTTGTACAAGATTCCACATATAAGTGATACCATAATTTGTCTTTCTCTGTCTGACTTACTTCACTGAGTATGCAAATCTCTAGATCCATCCATGTTGCTGCAAGTGGCATTATTTCATTTTTATGACCAAGAAATATTCCGCAGTATGTATCAATATGTGACACATCTTCTTTACCCACTTCTCTCTTGGTGGCATTTAGGTTGCTTACCAGGGGTAGAGATGAGAAAGGGGAAGAAGGGAAAAATTGGTAGATCAGGATTGAATATACAATATCTATACAATATCTATTTATATAAAATAGATAATTAATAAGGACCTACTGTATAGCACAGCAAACTCTACTCAATGCTCTGTAATAATGTATATGGGAAAAGAACCTTAGAAAGAATATATATGTGTATGTTGTATGTATATATATAACTGATTCACTTTGCTCTACCGCAGAAGCTAATATTATATATCAACTATACTCCAATAAGTTTTTCAAAAAATAATGGAATAAAATATTTATATGTTCAAGTCTTGTAGTTATTAATCCTTATCTGAAGTTCTGCATCCTCAACTCAACCTGAGGATCATGTGGCATGACTTATTGAAAAAAAAATCTGTATACATAGACCTGTTCAGTCAAACCCATGTTGTTTAGGAGTCAACTGTCTGTTTAACTTTGTTAATTCTCACAACAAACCTGCAAGGTAAATGTTCACACACCGCATTTTACTGACAAGAAGCTATTTCACTGAAATGTTAACTGCCTAAACTTACCCAACCTGTGAGTTACAGAACAAGTATTAGCCAAGACAATATGTCCCAGGGTTTTTGCTCCTAAGAACTACACTGTGATCACAGTGAGCCACTCCACAGACCAGGAATTCCTTGAAAGCAATGTGGCTAGGTCACCCTAAGCAATACCCCAAGTTCCCCCCAGAACTAAATATTCTAAGTCTTTCTTCCTGCCTTCCCATAATGAAACATAAGACCATTGTCAGAATGAGCACAGATTTTAAGGAATCTCCACACTGTTCTCCATAGTGGCTGTAGTAATTTGCCTTCCCACCAACAGTGTAAGTGTTCCGTTTTCTCCATACCCTCGCCAGCATTTATTGCTTGTAGACTTTTGGATCACAGCCATTCTGACTGGCGTGAAATGGTACCTCCTTGTGGTTTTGATTTGCATTTATCTGCTAATGAGTGATGTTGAGCATCTTTTCATGGTTTGTTTGCCATCTGTATGTCTTCTTTGGAGAAATGTCTGTTTAGTTCTTTGGCCCATTTTTTGGTTGGGTCATTTATTTTTCTGGAATTGAGCTGCAGAAGTTGCTTGTATAATTTTGAGATTAGTTCTTTGTCAGTTGCTTCATTTGCTATTATTTTCTCCCATTCAGAAGGCTGTCTTTTCACCTTGTTTATAGTTTCCTTTGTTGTGCAGAAGCTTTTAATTTTAATTAGGTTCCATTTGTTTATTTTTGCTTTTATTTCCAATATTCTGCGAGGTGGGTCATAGAGAAACAAATTGCCAGTCCAGGTTCGAAACAGGATGCTTGGGGCTGGTGCACTGGGATGACCCAGAGGGATGGTATGGGGACGGAGATGGGAGGGGGGTTCAGGGTGGGGAACACATGTATGCCCATGGTGGATTCATGTTGATGTGTGGCAGAACCAATACAATATTGTAAAGTAATTAACCTCGAATTAAAATAAATAAATTTAAATTAAAAAATAAAAATAAAATAAAATGAAAAAGAATGAGCACAGAGAAAAGGGAAATTCTAAGACTTTCTAGATTATTAAACACACACTAATAATTAATAGGTAATAAAATGCATTAATATTTCATACCAATTACCATTTTATTTCTGAATGCATAGTTGAAATATACAAACTCAGTAATGGCAGAATTCCTGTTTTAGGCCCCTGAACCATCTCGTGAGGAAAATGAATTAGGAAGGATTAAATAGGAGCCCCTGAAACTTCTCTACCTTATCAGAATGAGCAATTCATGTTGATGTGTGGCAGAACCAATACAATATTGTAATTAGCCTCTAATTAAAATAAATAAATTTAAATTAAAAAACACAAAAACAAAACAAAAGCATGAAAAAAAAATAAAAGAAAAATATCACTTTGTCCCTGAGAGAACTGTAATGCTTAATTTATCATTAGAGATTTTAAATATGCTGTATTTGGCAAGAAAAAAATAAGTGATTAAGAAGAAATAACTGAAAATAAGTTTAAAGTTCAATCCACTAAGTAATTATCCAAAAGATAATGTTTAACCTAAAAGAATGTTTTATTATTGCTTGCTTTAATGAAAAACTACTGTTATATTTATTTGGAAAGCTCAAGTGTTTCATTAACCTTGCTTTGACTTTCTTGATCTCCACCCCTAACTCACACCAAACTGAAAACTGGAGCTCCAAACATAAGGAACTGAGACATAGAAAAGCAAAACAAATCTGTTACAACATTTTATTTTTGCTTTAAGCAATCATTCCTCTATACCTCCATATCTATCTCTCCATCTCTATCTCTAGATGTGTTTATATAGAGCTATAATAGAACTGTTCTAAGAACTTCTATAATATTTAACTAACTTTATCCTCATGATATCTCTATCTAGCAGAAAATGTTATTAATCACATTTTCATCTGAGAAGACCTAAGATCAAGGGTTACTAAGTAAATTGCCCCAAAGTTCACAGTTCGTGAGTAAAATGAAATAAGATTTTGCACTCAAGGAATTAACTCTAGAGCCTGTGTAGGCACTTGATAGTCAGTTAAGACATGTCTATTTTAAATCTTATAGAAATATGAGTAAATTACTCAATTGAATCAGAGCTTAGAGGCCTGGTGGGATAAAAAAGATTTTATTAAGAACTGAGGCAGAGTTTAAGGGTTTATCACCTTTTTCTTAGAAATAATAAATCTATTTAGCATCAATATGCATAAATTATATATACATAGATTTATATACTTTCATATATATTTGTATATTATTCAAAGACATAATTAACTATATTGATAAACAATTTAAGATACTAGCTAGATACCATTGGGCATCAATTACAATTCTACAAGGATCTAGCACAGATTGACAGTCACAATTAATGGCATGTCAGATTGTTGGAAGAAAAGTATTGATGTTCAATAATAAAGCAATCAGATTCTCAGAAGGCCAGATAGTTGGAACATCTTTCAAAAAATGTCATTTATGTAAGATTACATGCAAAATGCTCTCATATTTCAAAAAGAAATGGTGAAGTATTGAAGTAAGTTTATTTATCTTTATGGCTGTGTTTTGTGGCACAAGAAAAATATAGACTAAAGATGAATATTTCAAGTCTATCATCTGAATCTTTGGCTACATGTTGCCAAATCTTTAGAAACATTTGGGTTGTTATATAGTGATGCAATAATACAGTAATAATTTTCATCCACATATTGTAGCATCATTTGATACAACCTATTTGTACTTCTAAGATGGCCCCCAATGAACCCTGCCTCCTGAGACATTATGCTTGTGTAACCCTCTTCCTGTGACAGTAGGTTGGACTTAGTAACTTAGTTTTAAGTAATATAATATGACAAAGATGCTGAGATGTCATTCATTTGATCAGGTTACAAAAGACTGTAATTTCTGTTTTTCTCTCAGGCTCTCCCTTTCTTTCTGGCTTCGGTGAAGCAGTCTGCCATCTTGATAAAGCTGTGTGGCAAGGGACTGAGAATGGGCACCAGTGAGCAAGGAATCAAGCGTCTCAATCCAACAACTCTGAAGTAACTGAACCAGTCAACAACCACCCCATGTGAATCATGTCCGACTCTGTGATCCCATGGGTTGTAGCCTGTCATGCTCCTCTGTCCACGAGGATTCCCCAGGCAAGAACACTGGAGTGGGAAGATGATGGAGGAGTAGGTGGACATGGAGTACATCTCTCTCCATGGTTACATCAGGAATACACCTTCAGACATAGAAGTACATGCAGAACACCAGCTGAGAGCAGGCAGGAGTACCTGACCAGCAGAAAGAATATATAGACTGACACAAAACTCTGTAGGATGAAGGGACTAGGAGGAAAAACAGGAGTGTTAGCAGGACCAGACCTGTGGATGGGGGAACTGAAGCAGGGGTCTGATCCCCACATCAGGGCAATTGTCTGAGTCAGAGGAGAAACATTGAAGGTTGAGAGTGAAACAGCTGACCTGTGGAAGCCTAAATGGAATGAGAATCAGACAGTCCTTGCTGCAGCCATACACACTCTGGACAGGGATGTAGATCCCCTGAAGGTGCAGTGGCTGGAAGCTGGAGTTTATAGATTGTTGAGCAATCCTCGGGAGAGAGCTGCTATTGACTGTGGAGAGATGTATCGAGGGGATGTGAGGGAGGAGACTATGGTGGGAAATACCTTTGGAGGAAAGCTGGACAACCATGGAAGCAAGGCAATACTGCTGGGTCAGGCATAGGGGATGGAGCTATCACCATTACTTCTCCCCCCTACTACTCACCAGCATTGGCAGCTGAACAATAGAGAGGCTGGTGCATCAAACACTTGATGCACTGAACTACAGAGTAGGACCCCACCCAGGATGCCCCTGTAAGTGCCTGATGCACCCAATCTACAGAGTAAGACCCCAACAAGAGGGGCCTTCTATGTGTCTGACAAATCAAACAACGGAGAAGAACCCCAGGTGAGGGAGCCATCTAAGTTCCTGAGTGGGCAGAGCAATGGAGAAAGACTGGGCAGAGCAATGGAGAAAGACTGGCCAGAGGCCTTCTGATTGCCAGCTACAAGAGGCTTGAAAAAAACACTCTGATAGGTCCATAACTCCTGGAGTGGAGGCAGTCCGTGTCCCTGCACACTTGGTCCTGCCAGGGTCCCTGCAAGGCAAGCAGTTGTATCACCTTCATGCTCAACTCTCACTGGGGTAGAGCAACCACAGGCAAAAAATGTGTTGCATCTATGCACGCAGGGTCACTTCAGTAGTGTCCAACCCTTTGTGACTCTGTACTGTGGCCTGCCAGGCTTCTCTGTCAGGGAGGGGAGCTCCAGGCAAGAATACTGGAGCCAATATTAGCCAATACTGATTGCCATACCCTTCTAAAGCTCTATATTTCCTGCTGCCCTCGCCGTCAACTGCCTGAGTACCTGGTGCTGCCAGAACCCCTGTGACTCAACAGAGGCACCACCTCCACACCTGGCCCTCACAGGGGCAAACTTAAGTCCTCCAGGGCAGCCTCAGGAGGAAACCCCAGTGGACAGCACACATGTAGAGGTGGAAATAAAACCACAATTGAAATCCAGGGGAGTATGGCTAACGAAGAAGACCCAAAACCTTCCCACCAACTGTACAAACTGCAGATTAAATCCACACAATCAACTAGGCAGACTCTGTCTCTCTGGAATATATAAAAGGTCATTGAGAATGCCAACAAAAGAAAATGCACTTGTTCTGATAGCTGTGGACATTGCAGGCAAGAACACAGGGGAGTAGGGCCAGATTAGAATTAGAGCTGCCCTCAAAACAGGTCCAGAGATCAGCACAGTGCCGCAGGGCATTCTAGGGAGGTGAGGTGGGCCATGACACCCAGCGAGGGAAAGGACACTGACAGCACTGACTCAAGAAAAACATTTATTATTATTATGTTTTGATTTGTTCTATAGATTCTTTTGGATATTTTCTTTCCTTCTTTTTTTTTTTTTTTTCATTTCCCCCCTCTGTTGTAGTTGTCGATTTTATTGGCACTATGAAATCTAATTAAGCTTTTTAGCTTTTTTTTTCGCCTTTTTTTTCTTTTTCTCAATCACATTTTTTTATTGTTGTTATAAGCCTCTACCTCTATCTTGGGCCTTTGCAGTTCTGGGAGTTTTCCTTTTTTTTTTTTCTTTTCTCTTTTTTAAATTTTAATTAAAAAAATTTTAAACCTATTATTATTTTTTACACTTATTCCTTTGTTTCCTTTCCCCACTGTTATTTTCTCCTTGAGGTTAACCTTTAATGTACATAAATCTTTATCTATCTCTGTTTAACTTTGCATATCTGTTCTTTCTTTCTTTTCTTTCTTTCCTTTCCTCTCAACATATTTGGTAGTTTTATTTTCATTGCTTCATTCCTCAGTTGGCACCTTGCTTTAGTTTTGTTTTCCAGTTTGTGTTTTAGTTAGTTTTGTTCTGGTAGACATAATTTTTTATTTCCTTTGTTTGCTGGATCAATCTATTGTACTTTATATTTGTTGGACTGTTTCAATTTTGCTTAGGGTGTATACATATATTTGTATATTCAGTCACACTTCTTAGTGTTGTTATAAACCTTTGCCTCTACGTTGGGCCTTATAGTGCTGTGGAGTTTTCTTTTTCTCTTTCTTCTTCCATTTTTTTTTATCGTTTTTATCATTTTAATTTTTAATTTTTTTAATCTATTTTTTCTACATTTATTCCTTTGTTTTTCTTTCCTATTGTTCTTTTCCCCTTGTGGTTAATCTTTAATGTATATAAATGTTCTGCATCTACCTCTATTTAACTTTGCGTATCTATTCTTTCTTTCTTTCCTTTCCTTTCAACATATTTGTTAGTCTTGTTTTCATTGCTTTATTCTCCAATTGGCACCTAGATTTAGTTTTGTGTTACACTTTGTGCTTTATTTAGTTTTATTCTTAACTGGTAAATATAATTTTTTTTATTTTCTTTGTTTACCGAGTCATCTATTGTATTTTTTTTTTGAACTGTTTTAACATTGCTCATGGATGTATGTGTATATATGTATATTCCATTATTTTGATCATTATTTGACTGATTTTGTAATTGCCATTTATCTGGGGTTCATCTTTGGTTTCTTGTTTTCGGATATTTGTTTTAATCTCACTTAATGCCATAACAAACCACTTATGGAATCTTCGTTCCTGACCAGAGATCAAGCATTGAGCTTTTGGAGCAGGAGCATTGACTCCAAGGCCCTAGGCTACCAGAGAACTAACCCTAGGGAGTATTAACTAGTGAGAACTCACACAAAGGAAAACACTTGAACACAAGACCCAGCATCATCCAACCACCAGTAGCACCCTGTGAAAGATGTAAACAACAAACATGTAAACAAAAAACAAAACAAAACCACAAACCAAATCATCAGCAGATAGGATTACCACCTCACTCAGCCTTGCCCATCAGAGGAAAAACAAACAAACAAAAGAAAACTCACCACAAATCTCATCCTGTACAAAGCTTACACAAACCACTGCACCAACCTTAGGAGGGCAAAAATTAAAAGCAAGAAAGAATTCAGTCTTGACACCTGGGAAAAGGAGACCTCAAACACAATCAGTTTAAAAAAGAAAGAAAGAAAGAAAAGGCAGAGAATACTATACAAATGAAGGAACAAACTAGAAACACAGAAGTCCAAATAAATTAACAGAAAATAGGCAAACTACATGAAAAAGAATTCAGAATAATAATGGAAAAGATGATCAAAAATCTTGAAAACAAAATGGAGAAAATGCAAAAATCAATTAACAAAGACCTAAAAGAATTAAAGAATAAGCATACAAAGGCAAACATCACAATTACTGAAATTAAAAATACTCTAAAAGGAATCAATAGCAGAATATCTGAAACAGAAGAACGAATCAGTGAGTGGGAAGTTAAAATGGTGGAAATAACTTCTGATACCAAAACCAGAAAAAGACAACACAAAAAATGAAAACTATAGGCAAGTATCACTGAAAAACATTGATGCAAACATCCTCAACAAAATTTTAGCAAACAGATTTTCAGCAACAAATCAAAAAGCTCATACACCATGATAAAGTTGGGTTTATTCCAGGGATGCAAGGATTTTCAATATATGAAAATCAATAAATGCTATACACCATATTAACAAATTGAAAGATAAAAACCATATGATCATCTCAATAGATGTAGAAAAACGCTTTGACAAAATTCAGTACCCATTTATGATTAAAATTCTTCAAAAAATGGGCATAGAAGGAACCTACCTCAACATAGTAAAGGCCATATACTATAAGCCACAGGAAACATTGTTCTCAATGGTGAAAAACTGAAATCATCCCCTCTAAGATCAGGAACAAGACAAAAGTGTCCAGTTTCACCACTATTATTCAGCATAGTTCTGGAAGTCCTAGCTTCAGCAATCAGAGAAGAAAAAGAAATAAAAGGAATTCAGATCAGAAAAGAAGAAGTAAATCTCTCACTATTTGCAGATGACATGATACTGTACATAGAAAACCCTAAAGATAGTATCAGAAAGTTACTAGAGCTAATCACTAAAGTGAATTTAGCAAAGTTCAGTTCAGTCGCACAGTCGTGTCCGACTCTTTGCGACCCCATGAATCGCAACACGCCAGGCCTCCCTGTCCATCA
>SJXQ01006493.1:0-88474 GCA_006408695.1 Aepyceros melampus
AAGCCAACTCATGGAGAGTTAAAAATTCTGAATAGTGAGTAAGTCGCTCAGTCGTGTCCAACTCTTTGCGACCCCATGGACTGTAACCTACCAGGCTCCTCTGTCCATGGGATTTTCCAGGCAAGAATACTGGAGTGGGTTGCCATTTCCTTCTCCAGGGGAACTTCCCGACCCAGGGATCGAACCTGGGTCTCCTGCCTTGCAGGCAAACGCTTTAACCTCTGAGCCGTACATCTATTAAATTATAGCTAACGTTTATTCACAAAGGAAGTTCAAGTCCATATGGCTTCATTGTGAATTGTACCAAACATTTTAAGAACTAATAAATTCCTCACAAATTCTCTAAAAAGAAAAAAAGAAGAAGAAAATACACAACTCACTGCCTGAAACCAGTATACCCTGATTTCAAAATCAGACAAGGATTTCACAATAAAATAAAATCATACAACAGCATGGCTTATGAATGTAGATGCAGAAATCTTCAACAAAAATACTAGCAAACAAAATCCAGGAGCAGGGGAAAACTATGTCACACTATGACCAAATAGAACTTATAACAGGAATGCAAGATTGATTCAATTAAGGTAATGTATCTACAGAATAAAGTACAAAACACATGGTCATTTCAATAGATCAAAATAATGTTTGCCAGAATTCAATGTTCTTTCCTGATAAAAAGCGCTCAACAAAGTAGGAATAGAAAAAAAAAATTTCCTCCACTTGATAATGTGGATTGACAAAAACCCACAGCTAGCATCAAATTTAATGGTGAAAGACTGAAAGCTTCCTTTCGCCCCCAATATCAGGAACAAGAAAAGAATGCCTATTATCAACCAGCTCTATTCACATTGTACTGCCAGCTTTAGCCAGACTATTAGTCAAGAAAATGAAATAAAAGACCTTTTGGGAAGGAAGATGTAAAACTCTATTCACAGATGACATGATCTTAGATACAAAAAAGCCTGAGGAATCCATTCAAAACTATTAGAGCTAATAAATGAATTCAGCAATATTAAGAATACAAGATCAATATATAACACATAACTCTATGTCTGTCATTTTGTGAACAATTTGAAAATGAAATTACAAAAATGAATTCCATTCATAACAGTATTAAAAAGAATAAAATACTTGGCAATACATTGCAACAAAACATTGTTAAAAGTTATTAAAGAAAATCGAAATCATTGAGAAGAGAAGCCTTTCTGTGTTTCTGAACTTGAAGGCTTAATGTTAACATTCAAATTTACCTGCAGATTCAGCATGTTAACATTCAAACTGACCCAAAATTGACCTTCAGATTCAATTGCTACCAAAATCCAAGTTGAAATTTTTCCTAAAATTAACAAGCTGATAATAAATTTCATATGGTAATTCTGGGGTCAGCCAAAAACAATCTGGAAAAAAGGAAATCAAACTTGATGGATTTATATTTCCAAATTTCAAAACATATTGCAAAGTCACAATAATCAAGGCAGTGTGGTACTGACATAAGGATAACTATATAGATAAATGGAATAAAACTCAGAGTCCACAAGCAAACCCCCAAGTTCATGATAAGTTTATCTCTTATTGGAGTGCCGAAACCAAGTCACTGACCAAAATAATAGATTTTGTTTTCAACAAACAGAGCAGGGAAGACTGGATATCAACATGCAAAGGATAAAGTTGTACTCTACCGTAGATCACATGCAAAAATGAACTCAAAATGAACAATGTCAGAATTGAAACTTTTACAAAACACATAGAAGTAAATATTCATGATCATGGGTTAGGCAATGGTTTCCTAGCATGCACACGTGCTCAGTTGCTTCAGTCATGTCTGACTCTTTGTGACCCCACAGACTGTAGCCTGCCAGGCTCCTCTGTCCATGGATTCTCCAGGCAAGAATATTGGAGAGGGTTGCCGTGCCCTCATCCAGATCTCCCCAACCCAGGGATGGAACCCGGGTCTCTTATGTCTCCTACATTAGCAGGTGGGTTCTTTACCACCAGTGCCATCTTGGAAATCCAATGGTTTCCTAGACAGGACACCAAAGGCACAAACAATAAAAGGGAGAAGCATATAAAAACTGAACTACATAAAATTTAAAGAACTGGTATCAGAGAATACCATCAAGAAAGCGAAAAGTGAATCTTCAGAGAGTCAATGTCTACCAATCATAAATTTGATAAGGTACTGATATATATTAATAGAATATATTTTTTAAAAAACTCTTATGACTCACTAAAAATATACAACCCAATTAAAAATGGACAAAGGTTCTGAACAGCTATTTCTCCAAATTTGATATATAAATGGCCAAAGAGCAAATCAAAAGATAGTCACATCATTAGCCATCAGAAAAATGTAAATCATAACCACAACGAGACAAGACTTCACACACACTAGGATGGCTGTGATTAGAGATGGATAAAAAGTGTTGGTGTGGATACAGAAAACTCGGAAACTTCATACACTGTGGTGAGTATATAAAATGGTACCGCACTTTGGGAAATAGCCTAGAAGTGTCTCTAAAGGTGAAACAGAGCTACCACATGATTCAGAAATTCCACTCCTAAGTACACATCCAGTAGAAATGAATATATCCACATAGAAACTGGCACGCGAATGTTTATAGCAGTGCGATCTACAGTAGTCCCAAAGCAGACAGATGAACCTGACAGGCTAGTCCACGGGGTCACATTCAAACAAGACTGAGTGACTAACGCTTTCATGCTCACTTTCTGTATAAAGAGGCTATTTGAGACACTTAAAGATAAATTGGGCTTCCCTGGTGGCTCAGACAGGGAAGAATCCACCTGCAATGCAGGAGATCCAGGTTTGATCCCTGGGTTGGGAAGATCCCTTGGAGAAGGGAATGGAAACCCACTCCAGTGTTCTTGCCTGGAGAATCCCATGGACAGAGGAGTCTGGCAGGCTGCAGTCCATAGAGTTGCAAAGAGTCGGACATGACTGCATGACTAACACTTTCACTTTTCAGAACTAATCCAAGTACACACAAACTAATCAGTGAATTTAACAACATTCGGCATATCCATTAATACCTCTACAATGGAATGCTTTGATCATAAAAAGGGACGTAGTGCTGATAAATATTGCAGCTCAATGAACCTTGAGAACATCCTGCTAAGCCGGTGAAGGCAATGACAGAAGATGCCATTTACTTAAAACGTTCCAAATAAGGGCTTCCTTGGGTCCAGCGGGTAAGAATCTGCTTGCCAGTGCAGAAGACACGGGTTTGATCCCTAGTCTGAGTAGACCCCACATGTTGTGGGGTAACTAAACCTGTGCCCCACAACTACTGAGGCCCAACTGCCCTAGAGTCTGTGCTCCACAGCAAGAGAAACCACTGCAATGGGAAGCCCGTCCACCAAAAGAAAAAAACAAACAAACAAAATAGCCAATTGTATAGAACCAGAAAGTAGATTAGTGTTTACCCAGGGCTGAGGGCAAGTACCAGACAGAGGGGAGGTGAAGATGACATTTGACAAATACAAGTTTCTTTTGGAGGGTAATGAAAGTTTTCTACAATTGTGTTGCACATAAAAAATGTGCCACTTGTACAACTCTGTGAATGTATGAAAATATTAATTTGTTACACGTCTAAATGAATGGATTGTAAGCTACATTAGTTATATCTCAATAATGCTGACAACTGAAATTATTTTATTATATTTTATGTTCTTTTATTTAATCAATGGATTAACTAATGTAACACCAAAATAAATACCTACTTCCAAAGGACTAGTCTGTGAATAAAATGGAAGGCTCATACTTCCAGTAGTAAAATGGCTCAACAACTTCTGTAAACTGTCATTATATCATGTAAAATTATATCATGTAAAATTTATTAACAATATATGCTTAACATGAGACAGTCATTCCAATCCTTGGTGCATATTTTCATTTCTCTTTGACCCATTGGTTGTTTAGGAGTGTGTACTTTCACGTCACATACATGTGACTTGCTCAAATTTATTTCTGTTATCGATTCCTGATTTCAGTTCATTGTGGTCAGTCAATATACTTTGTATGATTTCAATTATTTTATTTTATTTTTCAATTACTTTAAATGTACTGAGGCTTCGCTTATGAACTACCATGCTGTCTCTCTTGGAAAACATTCCAAGTATGCGTACTGGGGGGAGTATGTGTACACATGCTCTGACTAGCTTTATTCTTAAGAACCTGAAACTAGAAATGATCTCAGTGTCCTTGCACACAGAGTACTACGTGCAACATCACAGACACATCTCACAGACATTATGGTAAGTGAAGGGAGCATCATCCCGATGACTGCACAGGGCATGATTTCATAAATATGACATCCATCCATAGGTACAGTGATCACATCAGCAGTTGCCCGGGGCTGGGTGCTAGGGAGGGAGAATGATGGCCCAGGGGCATGAGGGGACCTTCTTAGTCAACAAGAAGTCTTAGGTGCTAGTTACATGACTGTATACAATTTGTCAAAAGCCATCAACCTTAAAATGTTTGAATTTCATTGGATGCAATTATAGCTCAGCCAAGTTGATTTAGAAAAGCAAAACAAAACCAACAAGTCATTTGAAAAGGTAAATCACACATGTCTCAGATGTGTTTGCAGGGTTAGCTCCCGAGTGATGGGATTTCAGGAACACTTGTAAATTGCTGACTTGCGAGGACCCCCAAATCACAAGACCGTGCTTTCTCACTTTCCTGGCTCGGCATCCGTATCCTGGTAATTTCAGTACAGCATCGTGTAATGCAGAGAAAGCTAAATTGAAAGTCAGGAATCGTGATTCCAACCCAGGCTATATCATTTAAGAGCTGTGCAATTTGGGGTATAAATCCGGGCCCATAACATCCCTATTCTGTGGGATCGTTGCACAGATTGAACTATATAAGACCTATCTAGCCATCTGCCATATTAGATGGGCTTGCTGCCACTAAGTATTTTACTAACACACATCTACACAGAGAAGTGCTGCACTCTGCTGAATGAGCTGCAGGATTTTCATGGGAATAGATGATGCTACTGTGCCCGAGCCCAGGAAACACGCCAGCCTGTCCTCGGAGCTGGTCTTACTTGCTGTCCATTGAAACACAAAGTGAAAGAGTGAAAGTGACGGTTCGTCACCCAGTTACGTCCAATTCTTTGTGACCCATGGACTGTAGCCCACCAGGCTCCTCTGTCCATGAAATTCCCCAGGCAAGAATACTGGAGTGGGTTGCCATTCCCTTCTCCAGAGGATTTTCCCGACCCAGGTATTGAACCCGGGTCTCCTTTATTGCAGGCAGATTCTTTACCATCTGAGCCACACAAAGGGAAAATTTAATTATCTTTTGTTATTAATTTAAAAACAAAACAAATCCCCAGCACTGTCTTCTCTCTTCTTCCCTCCCAATCCCTAGATCTGCAGTGGAGTTAAGTCTAAATACAAGACAAATTCTCAAGCACATGAAATAGTAGCTTTTCCTCATTTTATTTCTTGTTCAGCGTCCCTGCTTCAGAACAGTACCCCGTCTGTTCTCCTGCATTTTATCCCTTTGCTTCACACAGCCGCCTTTCTTACAGTCAATTAAACTGGACACGTGGATTCTGCCTTCAGATTCAATTTTATTTTCCCCTCTCTCTTTCATGCAGCTTTGGCTCTGGAATGTAAGGGATAAAGGCATTAGGAGGATGGAGATTCGGGTGATTCTTTGATTACGTCTGAGGCTGAGCTGTCGTGAGTGACCAAGTCTGGACAATCACTTCAGGTCACTCAGGGAGATAGATAGTCAACTTTCTCTGACCTTCCTCAGACCCTGGTCCAGATTCACGACTATTTCTTTTCTGCTAGAGATGTCATTATCTCAGCAAACTGAACATTTTCTTTTGAACTAGGATTAGCCCAAACCACCTTTAAAAATGGTGCATGCTTATCCTAACTTAGTCCCTCCATCCCAAACATGTGCTTACACACTTGAATTAGGAATCTCTATCATCAGCCAACCCTGAACATATGGGCAGGCTCTGCTCTCATGACAAAATCCTCTGCCAATCTTCTAAAACAACAATGAAACATGATACAGAAGCTGTTTAGTTATTATGTGTGTGTTGCTAACTTTTTTATTAAACTCTTCATAGAGTCAGAATTTCTCATTTGAAAAATGAAGACACTATTGACTTTGCATGTTTATGATCAGATATAGAATACAGATATAGAATAATAGACTTCTCTGGTGGTCCAGTTGCTACGAATCTGCCTGCCAATGCAGAGGACGTGGGTTCTGCCCTGGTCCCGGAAGACTCCACAAGCCTTGAGTCAGCTAAGCCCATGAGCCTTAATTGCTGAAGCCCACACACCCTAGAGACTATGGTCTGCAACAAGAGAAGCCACTGCAATAAGAGGAGATCCCACTCACCACAACTGGAGAAAAGTCTGCACAAAGCCACGAAGAGCTAGTGCACCCCAACATAAGTGAGTGCTTTAAAAAACTAACAATAATGTGCATTTAACTGGTATAGCCCCTGGCACAAAGTACTGAATATATACTTTCCTTTTTATTTTTTTTAATAACTGGATTTCAAAATCTATTATTATAGTGTTACAGTTATTCAGACAGTGTGAGATGGGTAGTAAAAATATAGACCTTTTGTGTCTTTTAAGCCACACAGACCTATGTAGACCTGTGACTTTAAAGAAACATATAGGATTCCAAAAGCTTCCCATATAAAACACCTTGCTGGAATGAACTCCGACTCCCATGTGGCTGTCAGCTGAGGTATGTGCTGGTCATGCGTGTCCAACTCACACTGGCACAGGACTCTGCATAGTGACAGCACTCAACACATATTTATTAAGTTCACAGTTTGGTAATAACAAGTGGTGTCTCTTACGCTGAGACTTGAAGATCCAGTCTCTGCCTTTTAAGAGCCATGTGCCCACTTGAGAAGAGAGGGACGCAGGGTGTTCTTGGTGATGTGCTGGCAACCCTCCCTTCAGATCCTTTTCTTTCCTAAATCCTAAAGAAAACACCCTCTTGGATTCCACGCAGAAGCTCACAGATCAGGCAGGGTGCCCCATGAGTTCCCCGGGAAAGAAAAAATAGGCATCAGTGCAAATTCAGGATGAAAGATCACTTCAAGACAACACCCAAAATGGACTTGGATGTGAGTAAAGAGTGAGAGTGAGATTAAGTAAATTCCACTAGATTTAAGGAGATGGTGTAACCAAAGGGTGAGAAATGTGTAGATCTAAGTAATAATGTGGCCCCCAATGATCTTCCCAGTATTTCAGCAGCAGTCTCCAAGTAACCAGCTATAATATATTACACTGCATTCTTCAAATTAATTGATTTTCTGCTCCTGGAATGTACATCCAGTCTTTCATCTATTGAATCTTTGCTGTGAGACTAAATGAGCTCCTGACAGGAGAACCGCTTTGATGCAGATACTCCTGAAGGAGGGAATCCAGTCTATACACACGGGAGAGTGCTGGTCCCTTTGATAAGGTGCTAGCACGTGAGTGGGTGAACAGAGGGACTCGCCATCTTGTCTGTTCCTCTTCTGTTACCTGAGTATCCCAGTTGGGTGTCTTCATCATAGTTGATATACCACCCTTCCCTGAAGAGGTCTACCAGCCCCTAATGTTTGTATTCTCCAAAAAGATCATTTGCTTTTAAATGAAATACTTGCAGTCAAAATCTATTAATGGGTTCTTCTGGTTCGGATGTTGACTAAGTCATTGGACCACTGCATGTGTTGTTCCAAACAAGTGGCCTTAATCCATCCACAGTCCCCAACAGCTTCCCTTCCTGTAGCTTTTCCCACCAGACCCCACATGGTTGTGAGCACCTTAGACCACATGAGCAACAACAATCAGAAATTCAGGAGTCCTCATTCAGAAAGGTCTAGGACACTGGATTCTCTTTCTACAGCCATCTCTGCGGCTGCTGCTAAGTCGCTTCAGTTGTGTCTGACTCTGTGTGACTCCATAGATGGCAGCCCACCAGGCTCTCCCATCTCTGGGATTCTCCAGGCAAGAACACTGGAGTGGGTTGCCATTTCCTTCTCCAATGCATGAAAGTGAAAAGTGAAAGTGAAGCTGCTCAGTCGTGTCTGGCTCTTAGCGACCCCATGGACTGCAGCCCATCAGGCTCCTCCCATGGGATTTTCCAGGCAAGAGTACTAGAGTGGGGTGCCATTGCCTTCTCCCACCGCCATCTCTAAATAGCTGTAAAACTGCTTCAAATCACATAATCCTTTTAGGCTTCAACTTCTCTATCTTTAAAACTGAGATCATGCCAGCATCTCAGAGGAAGAGATTAAAGGCCTCTTTCTTCATTATGTGTGGCTTCTGTTCAGTCCCACAGAGTGATCTCCACATGAAATAGTCTTTAGATGGAGAATGGGACTCTTTCACCCTCACCTCAGGTTGTGGCAGATGACAGCTATGCCTTGAGCTGCAGTGTGGCCTTAGCCTGGATGCACACCATTCTGTGGCTATGACCAGAAGCCCACACACTGTGTAGACAACCAGAGAGACGCCAGTCTGCCTGCCCTCTGGCTGGAGTAGCCCCGGGGGTTCTCTGGTTTCTGGGAGTCTGGGTAACCCAGCCAGAGATGTGGGCTCCAACCAATGCAGACAAGAGATGTGAAGGGACCAGGTGATGAATTGTGCACCGGGTGTAGCTGTTTTAGGTGAATCTACAACATCGTCCCTGAGACCAGGTCACCAGGGAGAGCAACCAGCTCTGGCCAGGAGACCGCCTGTCTCTGCTTCTCTTCTCTGTAGCATTCATCCTCATCCTTCCTTCTTTTGCACCCTGAAGAAAGACTTCAGCTCAGTTTAATTCAGTCACTCAGTCATGTCCAATTCTTTGTGACCCCAAGGACTGCAGCAGGCCAGGCTACTCTGTCCATCACCAAATCCTGGAGCTTGCTCAACCTCATGCCCATTGAGTCAGTGATGCCATCCAACCATCTCATCCTTGTCATCCCCTTTTCCTCCTGCCTTCAATATTTCCCAGCATCAGGGTCTTTTCCAATGAATCAGTTCTTCACATCAGGTGGCCAAAGTATTGGAGCTTCAGCTTCAGTATCAGTTCTTCCAGTGAATATTCAGGACTGATTTCCTTTAGGACTGACTGATTTGATCTCCTTGCTGTTCAAGGGACTCTCAAGAGTCTTTTCCAACACCACAGTTCAAAAGCATCAATTCTTCGGTGCTCAGCTTTTTTTATGGCCCAACAATTCTCACATCCATAATGACTACTGGAAAACCCATAGCTTTGACTAGATGGACCTTTGTCAGCAAAGTAATATCTCTGCTTTTTAATATGCTGTCTAGGTTTCTCATAGCTTTTCTTCCAAGGAGCAAGCATCTTTTAATTTCATGACTTGCAGTCACCATCTGCAGTGATTTTGGAGCCCAAGAAAATAAAATCTGTCACTGTTTCCATTGTTTCTCCATCTATTTGCCATGAAGTGATGGGACCGGATGTCATAGTCTTTGTTATTTGAATGTTGAGTTTTAAGCCAGCTTTTCACTCTTTTCTTTTGCTTTCATCAAGAGACTCTTTAGCTCTTCTTCATTTTCTGCCATAAGAATGGTAATGGTGTCCTCTGCATATCTGAGCTTATTGATATTTCTCCCAGCAATCTTGATTCCAGCTTGTGCTTCATCTAGCCTGGCATTTTACATGATGTACTCTGCATATAAGTTAAATAAGCAGAATGACAATATACAGCCTTTCCCAATTTGGAATGAGACTTAGCAGATGCAGTTCTGGCATAAGATTCTGTTTTCCAGGAACTTGAAGCCAGGGCAGGTAGAGACAGTGTTCTGGGGGGAAGTGAAGAGCTGTAGCCAGAGCCCCTACCCTGATGGGAGTGTTCCTTTAGGCTTTCTGCTGCACCCTTGTCTCAGTCTCCTAATCTGCGAAATGGGGATATTATTACTATGCACCTAATTCCAATTGTTATTAGACCTGAATGAGCGATTATGTTAAATGCTTTGTGTCTGATACACAGACTGTGTCCATGGCTGCCATCGTCACAATGATCATCCACGTGCTGCTTCTTTCTCTCTTTCTCAGCTCTCTTACTTTTTTCTTCCTGCTAAGTTTTCTATAAATTCTGTGGGCCCATATTCTCGACACTCTATTCTCTTTAGCTTCCAATACTCTGAATTAGCGCAGGTTTCCTACAAAGAATCCTGACTGGTAACGAATATACCCAAGCCACCAGCTAGGGTTCAGGAGGCAGCTGAGAGTCTGAGTCATTTCTGAGCCACAGCAGAACCAGGCCAGGAAGGGATGTCAGACTCTCAGAGAAGTCGGGTCATTCACCCATGATCCCATATCAGAGCTCAGGGTCAAACCTAAGTTTGTCTACAAAAGCCATGTCCTTTCAACCGCACCAGAGGATGGAACTTTTTATTTAAAATATCCGACTTTTCTTGAGCATTGACTATTCTTAAAAACCCTCAGATGTATACTTTTATTTAATCCTCAGGACAGTCCCAGGAGATGAGAGTAGATTCCAGTGTCCTGGGGATGACACGGCAAACATGATGATGGAAGTTATAATCAGGTGCCTGTCTCCATGTTTCCCAGTTAGTGGCAAAGAACCTGCCTGCCAGTGCCAGAGTCATAAGGGATGTGGATCCATTCCCTGGGTTGGGAAGACCTCCTGGAGGAGGGCATGGCAGCCCACTGCAGTATCTTGGCCTGGAGAACCCCATGGACGGAGGAGCCTGGTGGGCTACAGTCCATAAGGTCACAGAGTCGGACATGACTGAAGCTACTTAGCATGCTTGCTCTTGTCTCCATGGCTGGTCTGGGCGGAGCTGGTGGGCTCACACTAGCCTCAAGACTTCCACGCTGGGGCCTGCCTCCTCCCCTCCTTGAGGCCTCCTTATCTTCACATCCTAGGAGTTTACTCAGGCTGGCAGTCAGTGTAGGGCTGCTAGGGCTGAAGCGAGGAAGGGAAGTCTCTCCCGCCTCTTAGCTGCTGGCTCAGAGGAGCATCTGGAAGCCTCCTGCCACCTCGCCTGCTTTCTCTGAAATGAAATAGTGGGGAAGTGTGAGTGCCAGGGCAAGTCATGCCAGGAGGGGCCCCCAACTACTCCCCAGTTAGTGGGCACTTTGAAGTACCTCTCCAGTCATCCTGTCCCCCACAACGGCAGCCACCTCCTCGTGACCTGCCAGAGGTTCCCGAGGTCAGTCTAGTACTGTGGGGCAAGGCTGTGATTCCAGGTTACCCACCTAAGGGAGTTTGCATATCCCTCTTGGGGTGACAGCAGAGCGACAGTGGTAAATTCAGTGAGCGCTGCTTGAAGAGGCAGCTCTGTCTGTTGGATGCACTGTGGACCTGATTAAAGAGATCCTAAAGCCAAAAACACTTGGTAGGTAACAGTGCTGCATAAATATAAGACACGGCTACCTTCCACGTGCCTGGGAAGAACTCTTCTCACTTTAATTCATTCATTTCTTTATGTCTTGCCTCTAATTTTTTAAAGGGATTTAGGATAGCTTACCCAAACACACAACAGAATTTGTGTGTGAAAGCCACATAAGCAAAGCAGGGGTTGACGAACTTTAAGGAAAGATTGACAGATTTTATTCCTAGCGTATCTGAAACAGCTCAATGACAAATGACACTATCAAATGAAAAAAGGCAAGAGACAGACAGGGAGGGCTATCTGCGACATTTATAACTAAGGGTTAACCTATGTAACATACATATACTTCCACAAATCCATTTTAAAAATGATAAACAATGCAATACAAAAATGGATGAAAAATGTGGACAAGCAATTCACTGAAGAAATATAAATACCCTGCAACCATATGAAATATGGAAATAAATATGCTGTAACTTCTCTGGTAACAGGGATATGCAAATTGAAACGAGGTGCCATTTCCTGCCCATCACTTTGGCAGAATGTAAACTATGGAGAATATCTGTATGAACAGCCAAGAGTTGTGAACATAGGCACTTCAGGGAGCTCATGAGATTGCTAATTGACATGGCCTTTTTGGGAGTAATAGAGCTGGCAACATAACGCTTTTAAATAAACATGTCTCATGACCAAGCAATTCTATTGCAGACACCTAGCCTATGGAAATATTCACATATGCGTATAAATATCTATACGTCCGAGGCTATCCGAGGGAAGGACTAGGAATGACTACGTATCCAAAAGCTTAATAAAATTACCACATGATCACATAGGCACAGCTCGTTTCTATCATGCTTCACTTTCTTGCCCTTCACACACATTGTGATTTTGCAAACTGAAGGTTTGTGGCCACCCTGGAAGTCTATTACACCATTTTTCCAACAGCATTTGCTCACTTTGTGTCTCTGTTTCCCATTATCTCATGATATTTCAAATTTTATTATTATTATTATATGTGCTGCAGCCATCAGTGATCTTCGATGGTATTACTACAATCTGTGGAAGGCTTGCATTATGGTTAGCATTTTTTAGCCATAAAGTATTTTTTAATTAAGATTTGTGCATTGTGCTTTAAATATAATGCTATTGCACACTTAACAAACCACAGTACAGTGGTTAAGACTCTGCGCTTCCACATATATAGAACAGATAGCCAGTGGGAGTCTGATGTATGAGGCAGGGAACCCAAAGTTGGTGCTCTATGGCAACCTGGGTTAGGAGGGAGGTGGGAGGGGAGGTTCAGGAGAGAGGGGACACGCGTGCTTGTGGTCAATTCATGTCAATGTACGGCAAAAACATCACAATGTGGTAAAGTAATTGTCTTCCAATTAAAGTAAATATATGTATTTTTAAATAGGAAAAACCACATTCTTTGAATTAGCTTTGGCGCCCACAAAATTAGCATGAACCTGGATATGACCTGCTGAGAATAGGAGGGGCAGAGAACTGTGGCAGACAAGGCTAAAGCAGACAGGACACCTCCAGGGAGACTGCAGGTGAAGCCCACGAGGAGGGTGGCCACTAGGAGATGTGCAGACGGGGGCAGGGCGAGGATGGCAGGGCGCTGGCTTCAGATGGGAGGAGCAGGCGCAGTGCAGGCTGGGCGTCCGGCCACCTGGGCATTGGCCAGAGGCAAGGCAGAGTCGGACAAGAGGCACCAGCACCTCGGCACAGCCAGGCAGATCCCAAATCTCCTGGGGCTTCAGACCTGGCACACACAGAAGGGGGCAGGGGCCTGGGCAGCTTTGCACATTTGGGGCAAAGCAGGAAGCTGCTAAGGAAGAAAGCTCTGGTGCTATGGGGGTGGGGGAGATGCTGCCCGCAGGCACCCCTGGAGGACATGATTTCTGCATCCCCTGGCCCAGGAAGTTCCCTCCGCAGACAGTCTGCAGTGGGGCTCCCTCGATGCTGTGTACTTCTGGGTGCCCACTCCACAGGCCTGGGAGGGCTCAGTTTGGGCTGAGACCCACTGATTTGGGGTCCCCCTATCCAGTTGGAGCCTCATTAAGCTGTTCCCGGAGCGGCCCTGGATTCCCGGAATCAGCCCAGCCACTTGCCTCAGCTCTCAGTCAGAGTCTTCCGTTTCGAGTTCCTGAAGTTTCCCCACTGTGACTAGTCAAACATGATTGCGCTGCTGTCTCCCTTCCTCCACTCACAATATTTATACTCATTTCTTTTATTGAAATCTATCCTCCCTGCTCTATTAAAACTGCTTGACTGGCAGCTCCTATTCTCCGGAAGCCTGCAACCCATCTATTCTCCAGACAATGAAGCGCAAGACTTCCGTCTCCTATTGTGCTTGTGTGTGGCCTCTGAGGATCAGATCTTCCATCTAAAGGGCATTTCAGAGATGCCTTGTCTAAACGAGGTCATGAACGTGGGCAGCTAAACTACCAGTTCTGCCTTTAACCAGCTCTGCCCAAACACAGGAAAGGTCCCAACCTCCTCTCTTGCCTGGCATCCGCTCTGCTCATCTTCCCCACTTGTTGAAGTATTATAACTGCAGGGAAGGGAGGAGCGGCTGCTTTTCCCCAGCTGTGATGCGGAGTGGTGCGTCTGTGGGGAAGGTGCACACTGACACCTGGATTCCAACACGTGTCACAGCCAGCGCCTCCCACTCCATCCTTCTGCAGCCTCCCCACCCATGGAGGGCTGGGTACCATCACCAGCTTGACTTTAGGAAAATGAGAGAAGCTCAGAGGTATGCGATGAACTGGAAGGTTCTCGACCACTTGTTTGGAAGTTCTGACAGGTCAGTGAAGCTACCCGGACACCCTTGGTTAAAGAACAATTCTCTCGGGACTTCCTTGGCCATCCAATGGCTAAGACTCCCCGCTCCCAATGCAGGGTCCCAGGGTTCAGTTCTCGGTCAGGGGACTAGATCCCACATGCTGCAGCTAAGAGTTTGCATTCACAAATAAAGATCAAAGATCCTGCGTGCCGCAGCTAAGGCCTGGCCAAACAAAGCGATAAACACATATTCTAAAAAAGAATAGTTCTTTCTATGGAATGTCTGCTTTTGTCTTCAGGTAAGGCAAGAGACGGGGCTTGTGCTATGCTGGGCTAAGTCACCTGAGTCATGTCCGACTGTTTGTGACTCCATAGACTGTAGCCCTCCAGGCTCCTCTGTTCATGGGATTCTCCAGGCAAGAATACTGGAGTGAGCTGAAATTTCCTCCTCCGGGGTATCTTTCCAATTCAGGGATCAAACCCACATCTCTTGGGGCTCCTGCACTGGCAGCTGGGCTCTTTATCACTAATGCCACCTGGGAAGCTGCGATCTGGCTTAGTGCAGGTCAACTAATGACATGAGCAAAACGTCTCACCTTCACATCCAGCTAACAGATATGCTTAAGACCAAGCTTCCCAGGTGGCGCTAGTAACAAAGAACCCTCCTGTCAATGCAGGAGACCTAAGAGAGGCAGGTTCGATCCCTGGATCAGGAAGGTCTCCTGGAGGAGGAAATGGCAACCCACTCTAGTATTCTTGCCTGGAGGATCCCCCGAGGAGCCTGGCAGGCTACAGTCAGTGTGGTCGCAAAGAGTCCTCGGACACAAATAAGTGATTCTGTACAGCACAAGGCCAAGCAACTAAAATGAGGAGATGAAGTGAATGAACCCAAATCCTGACTCCCAAGCGTAAAGTACCTGTGACACCTGCCCGTGTGAGCTGCTGTGGCCCTTACCCGCCTCTCCTGAAGAACATGGATCTATCGGCGATGCGCAGGAGAAAAAGGTCGGGTCTTATGAACCTCTTTCCAGAGCAGACTGTGGCTGATGACTGCAGGGTATGGGGCACATTTGAACAGAAGGTGTTCCGTGTCCCACTGCCAGCCCCTAAAAACTCAGCTGTGCTTCAGGCTACGCTCCGGGGACGAAGGGCTGTCCCATCTGGTGAGCCTCTTCTGCTGCAGCTCTTCAGCCAAAACAAGTCGTTTGGGCAGACTGTGAATAAAACTGCTTTTAAACACACTTTATAATCTAGCTGTACAAACTAGACAAGTCAAATCTGAGGACACAGATTTGTATCAAACTTCCTGCTCTGCACAACTCATCGCCGTCTTAAAGATTTGTATAACTACCTTTTATTCATCTTCTAGCTTCTCTGGCCTCTAATTATGTCACCTGCATTTTGAAGCATCTTTATCCAAAGTAAAAGTGGAGAATTTTCTTTGAAAGGAACAAACAAAATTAAAGATCTGCCTGGGAATACAAAGAGACAGCGAGATGGTTTAGGAAAAGTATTACTATAAAGTCCAGCTTCCCAGAGTACAGTCTTGCTTCTGCTACTAATTAACTGTGTGAGTTTGAGAAATTCACTGAAACTTTTCTAAACTTGTGCTTTCTCTTTTTTAAATAAAGAAAGAAAGGAGCAAGAGATTAGGCTGTGTGATTTTAAAATCCCTTCCAGACTGAATATTTGATTCATCTGTAGAGGCCCCTGGTAGCTCAGGAAAGAAAGACTATAAACCCAGTTTTACTTTGAGTTAAAGGTTGAGATGAATTCCATGGAAGCAGAGTCACTGAATCCCCCAAACTGTGGTTCTCCCTCTCCCTAGTGGCTCAGACACAAAATATCCCACATTTTCTTGGGGGAGCTTCTCCTATGCTCCCCCTGACAAATCCTTTCATTAACTTATTCTACTCGAGACCTTTGAAACCATACTACTCAGGTGGAAAGTCTGTTCGAAATGGGTCAGCAGTCCAAGCCCTGCCCAAACATTTGGCGACACCCAGCCATCCTCCAGAGGAAAATCATAACACCTATAACCATCTAAGCCCAAGCCCAGTAGATTTTACACAAGCCCAACCCTTAACTTGAGGAAAATGCCCGATGGCGGAGTATGAGAACCCACAGGTGGATACACAGGGACAGAGGATGGTGAGCAACTGAGATGAAGTCAGAACAGCAAGAACTTGTGACTCTGTCCAACATCCCCTCTGCCAGCCCAGCTAAATGCAACTCCACCCCAGGCACATAAGGCTAGCCATCCGGCCCGCGATCTAACCAGAGCTGGTCCCTGGGTTCCTCCTCTCCTGTAAGATGTTGGCCAAGCCCAGATCTCTGCCTGTGAAAGGCTGCATCAGAAAACCCAGAGCACTTGTCCACGCGTTCTACTCCGTCACCAAGTACAAATGTGTCTGGTGGGTAAAACGCTGCGGCTAAACCCACGGTGAGTGCCAGCTCCATTAGTATGGCAGGTGAGCAATCTGTTAGGAAATGAAAGGCCCCTCCCTCATTATAGGGAAATAAATGAGCTGTGTCTCACAGGCAGCCTGGAGACGGAGGACAGATTCCTTTATAAGGGGAGGCAATGGACTTTGAAGTCAGGCAGATGTAGGTTGAACTCTCAGCCTCGCTGCACACCAACTGGATGGCTGCAAGCAATGGCTTTAAATTTTTGGAGGTTCCTCATCTGTAAAATGGGCCAAAAATGATCCCTGGCTCGTGGGGATGTGAGGATTAAGAGAGATCAGCGTGAAGAAGAGTTAGCACGGTAAGTGACCCGTCATGAGGGGCTGGAGATGCCCTGGCCCATTTCCCAGGGCCTGTGGTCTGGGCTGATCTAGACTGAGCACCAGACCCTGCGTTCTGGACCCCTCCCCCGAAGGGCACCACCTGCTATCAGCTGCATCTGCTCAGGTTCTTGCCCTCGGGGAGCCTTGTGCAACCTCAGCTATTACCACGGCCCCCACCAGGTCCTTCTCCCCGCCTCTCACTTCCTTTCTGCACCGGCAGTGTTTAAGGGCACAGTCAAACCTGGGGGACACTCAGACCCACCAGAAGTTCTTCTTTCATTATTTCCTTCTTGCAAGGTGAGAGAGGACAGCGTCTCGGAATGAAAGATTCTCCTCCATGCCCTCTCGCAGCAGAGGCCCTAATTCATTTTTCATGGCCCCTCACAGTGACAAAAGCCACTGCTTTCTCTCTTGTAAGCGTGCTCTGTGCAGTAAGTCAAAGCTGATGTGCATGGTCCCCTGGGTGCAGCACGAGCTTTGATTTAATTTGCCCTGTTGTTTGGCACAGAGCCTTTGCAGCGAGTTTCTTCACAGACCTGGGGAGGCCGGGCCCTGACAGTGATGGGGCTCGGCGACAGATGGGGTTCAGTGGGTAGTGTTTAAATACTTTGCTGCAATGAGAAAGGAAACGTTGGGGAGTGACAGATGCTTTTGCAGAAAGTCAGCCAGACAGACTCACACACATCTTGTTTGTGGGAGCTGAGGCCCCGGGATGCTCGCCCGTTATCACCGGGTGGGAATCAGCAGGCGTCACAGGTGAGCTGTGGGCTTCAGAGTCGGTGGCTGGTGAGCCAACCTCAGCCTCTCCTGTAGTCACGGAAGGCCTCCTGGGGGGCCCTGTGTGGACGCACACAAGTCCCAGTTATACCACTTGTCTGAGATCATGCTGTGCCTGTCCACACAGGCCCAGGAGAAAAACCAATGCAGTGGGAGGGAGCCAAGCTGGATTCAGAAAGCACCTGGGGGGCTTCCCTGGTGGTCCAGTGGTTAAGATCTGTGCTTCCAATGCAGGAGGTGTGGGTTCGATCCTTGGTGGAGGAACTATGATCCCACAAGTGGTACAGCAGGAAGAAAAATAAAAGAGAAGAACCACCAGGAGTAAAAACGATCCAGGGAATCATGAATGTGCGGAAAGGGAAGGAGATGCACCAAAGCCAGAGTAGAAAGGAACTCAAAGGTAGAACTGACCCCATCGGGTAAGAAGCACATGTGTTCCTGAGGCCCAGCTGTGTGGCGGCCTCGGCCACGTGTGCCATTCTACTCCTGTCCTTTACAGTGCCTCTGCTGTGACCAGCAGACCGAGGCAACACTGGCTGATGAGCCCTGTCTGGTCCTGATGCTGTCATAATAATGACCACGGGGTCTGGCTGTACGTAAGATGTTCAGCCATCAAGACAACAGCCATAGTGGAACCTTAGTGCTTCACAGCAGGATGACACTGTACAAGGAGCGATAATCCGAAACCAGCCACACACATGATCCAACTGAACAGTCCATGTTCTCTTCCAGAGTGGCTGGAGACTGCACAGCAACGCAGGGGGAAAGAGGAGAAGATGGGTCTCTTTTTGTGGTTGTTGTTCCTATCTACTGAAGGGTTCATTAGGTATGTCTGTTTTCTTCTTTTTTTTTTTTTTAAATTACTTGATTTTCTTCTTCTTCTTCTTTTTTTTTTTTTTTTAGCAGATTTGGGAGTGAGATATTTTTGCGAGAGAAGCATGGTAGAGACCAGCTTGTTGGTCGAGGAGGTGAGCTTGGAATGAAGCACACAAGGTGGCATTAAACTAGGGCAGGAGCTGCTGCTCAGGGTGGAGGAGGCACCGGCCCAGGAAGGCAGAGCTAAGCTGGGAGGGCGGCCTGTGCCCGGATCCTCTTCCCACCAGCGTTGCAGCCAAAAGCTGAAGGAGGCTCAGCAGGTGTATCTTCAGAACCCATTCTCTGGCTGCTCACTGGTTGCCGCTTTAATAAGCTGGGGTACTCCACACCCCACCTCACCCTCGTCTTTGATGCGGCAGCTGGCTCCCTTCTGAAAGGTGAATTAAGATTTGCCTCTTGGCATTTGCTGGATTCTGTTTTACAGCTAATCAAACAGGCGTTAACCACCTGGGAACCAGGAAGCTGCATTTCCTGGAGCAGCCAGCTGGGCAATGCCGTGACCTTCGTAGGTGCAGACGGGGCCCCAGTAGAGCCCACAAGCAAGGAGCGCTGAGGGGCTGTGGTCAAGGCTCTGTGGTCAGCAGACTGGGCTCAAGAGCGCCATGTGGTCACGTGAGAGAGAAGCCTGGCTTATAGTGAAGTCAGGCTAAAGAGAACATGGACAAAAAGATGAAGGAGGGAGGAGGAAAGGTCAGGGCAGAGCCAAAGGGACCAAAACCACACCAACAAAGGCAAGCTCAAGTTCACCCCGTCGAACGTCTGCTCATTGTTGTCACAGCTGGGAGGTGGGGGCTGCGGGTGTCTAGTGACCAGAAGTCAGGGATGCTGCTGGACACCCCACAGCCCACAGAGACCCCCACCAGGGGATGGCCCGGCCCGAACGTCAATGGTCCTGAGGTTGGAAGCCCCAGGCTGGAGGATCCAAGCAGGACAGAAGATGCTGACCCACCTGCAGAGCCCCGGCTCCCTCCTGCCCACTGGCACTGGCGTCTCCAGGAACCTAGCTGCTCGGTCTCCCCAGGCAGAGGTCAGGAGAGAGCCAGAGGATGCTGCCCAAAAGGGCAGAGGGATGAGGAGTAAGTCGGAGAAAGAAAAGAAAAGGATGCTCTCTACAAGGGACATCAAGGCAGGAGACGAAAATATGTGGAGAGGAAAAGTGAAATGCAGCGCAGTGAAGGACTGGCTGAAGGAAGGTGGATGCTAGAAGCTCCTCGGGAGCTCACCGTGGGCAGGGCTTCGAAGAAACACAACAGGATATGTGGGGAGCTTAGGAGAGCGGAGACGAAGGCTATTCACAAGGAGTGGGTTAAATTGATACTGACGTGAATGAGGTACTGTTCTAAGGGACGTGGGGACAGGTGTGAAAACAGAACCACGGTTCTAGACATGAGAGGAAGGGAGATCATAGAAATAATACATAGAACATGCAAGAGATGCTTGTTTGCAAATGGATGAGAAAAACAGGGCGAGATGGTTTTCAGGATTTTTCTCTGGAGCCAATACCCAATGTTGTTTTGTATGGAACTTGAGAAAGATAGCTACCTGGATTTGCTTTTTAAATGGTTTTGTTTTGTCCATGGGCTGTATTTTCAGAATTGGTGTAAATATAGCAGAAAGTGAAGAACTAAAGAGCCTCTTGATGAAAGTGAAAGAGGAGAGTGAAAAAGTTGGCTTAAAGCTCAACATTCAGAAAACTAAGATCATGGCATCCAGTCCCATCACTTCATGGCAATTAGGTGGGGAAACAGTGGAAACAGTGGCTGACTTTATTTTTTAGGGCTCCAAAATCTCTGCAGATGGTGATTGCAGCCATGATATTAAAAGACGTTTACACCTTGGAAGGAAAGTTATGACCAACCTAAACAGCATATTAAAAGCAGAGACATTACTTTGCCAACAAAGGTCCATCTAGTCAAGGCTATGGTTTTTCCAGTAGTCATGTATAGATGTGAGAGTTGCATTATAAAGAAAGCTGAGTGCCAAAGAATTGATGTTTTTGAACTGTGGTGTTGGCGAAGACTCTTGAGAGTCCCTTGGACTGCAAGGAGATCCAATCAGTCCGTCCTAAAGGAAATCAGTCTTCGGTGTTCATTGGAAGGACTGATGTTGAAGCTGAAACTCCAATATTTTGGCCACCTGATGTGAAGAGCTGACTCATTTGAAAAGACTCTGATGTTGGGAAGGGTTGAGGGCAGGAGGAGAAGGGGATGACAGAGGATGAGATGGTTAGATGGCATCACTGATTCAATGGACATGAGTTTGGGAGTTGGTGATGGACAGGGAGGCCAGGCGTGCTGTGATTCATGGGGTCACAAAGAGTCAGACGCGACTGAGTGACTGAACTCAATAGAAAGCCACTGAGTTAGAGGTGGCCTGACCTTAAGTCAAATCTTGGCTTAGCCACTGGCCTCAGACACAAGAATGGCCCAGTTTTCTCATCCTTGAAATGGGAACAATGCTATCTATCAATCCAGCAGGCTTGTTGTTAGGATTAGACATGCTATAAGGGACACAGAGCAGACCCTCAACATGGCCCGATAGGAAGCTCCTAGTACACAGAGTTTCCAGGAGAATTTCAGCCACAGGTATTCTTCTCAAAACAAGTTGCTATTGGATAGAAAATCTCCGAACCACAGAGGTAAAAACAGAGAGGGCAATTTAGGATTAATATCCACCCCACCCCCACCCCAGTTCTAAGTGCCTCACAAGATGTTACTATAATCACTGTTTAAAAAGAAAGACTTTGGTTTGAACAAGTTTGGAGAAACTTTGGGTTAAATCCATTAAATTGCAGGGCTCTTCAGAATCTTTGATCAGTTCTTACACACCACGGATCTCCAAACGGGGACTAGAACACACACAGTTTTTTAAACTGATTTGAACATGGTACATTTTACTCCCTACACAAAGACCTGTTAGTCTCATGGAGGCCATCAGTATAAGTCTGAACACAATTTCAGAAAGAGGGGTGTACACACACACATCCCTTGCTTTACCCAGCAATATGTCAGTCATGAAAAGACCCAGGTATCCATGTATCCAACCATGACTCTCATCCGTCATTATCAGAGCATCCACGGGTGCTGGAAAGCTCTTTCTTTCACCCAGCAGTGAACTTGCTCACAGCCATATCCACTCACCCACATCCGGGCTCCAGGTGCTACATCAGGACCCACCTTGCAGCTTCCTCACTCAGCACCACTGATCTTTGCGGGGGGTTTCTTTTACTGCTGCCCAGCCCCTCCATATTCCTCACCCATCCATGCCACCCCCATTCCGGGCACCGTGCTCTCAGGTGATGGTGGTGGATGGTCTGGGTCACCCAGGACCACCACCAGGCAGCCCTGGTCCAGCTCCTGTTCTGCCTCCAGCCACATCTAGCTCATCCAATTACGCACCTGTTACATGATGCCTGTCAGAAATAAATGGGAAGAAGTGAGGAGCCAGGGGGAAGCCTATGAGGAGGCAGGCGAAGGACTGATTGTAGATAAATTTTCAATTTTTCATAAGATGGGGAAACAAATGTTAAAGACGAGGAAAAGAAGGTCTGCCAAGTAGCGCTACACTGACTGACCAGCCCCAGCCAAGCCGGGAGGACAGGGCAGGTGGAGGAGGGAGGCTGGAGGGCTTCATGGGAGGGGCGAGGGTCCAGGAGGAACCCTCCTGCCAAGACCTTCCACTGGGAGAAGCACGAAGCCTCGGGCCCTTGGAGTCCCCTCTGCACTGGCCAGACCCAATGCTGGGCTTCTTTCTTCCCTCAGGAAGACTTTGTTCTCCAGGGAGGATGGACCAGCAGCAGCAGGGGGCCCCACTCACCATTTAAACACTCTCCTCATTTGACTGTTTGAGAAACAAGCAAATCTCAAGCCTAGTAAATACATAGCAGACTCGTCATATCGCAAAGCACTTCATATACCCATCAAGTCAATGAAAACCAGGTATTCTGATCGTACTTAGCTTTGCAGCTAACCCTATGAGGGAGGCAGTGAAAACCCCATTTCATGTCTGAGGATACTGAGACCATGGAAGACGACAATTTCATATAAAGTCAAACAGCCCTTGCATGTTGTAGAGGAATCCATGAGGTCAGTCATCATCAGTCATCATCACATGAGCAAGTTTCAGCATGGGATGGAAGGGTGGCATGGGTGGTGGGTTACGAAAATGCTGACCCTTTTATTTCTGGAAAGGTCAGATTGGGTTATTCAGCCAGTCCTTCTATTGAAAATCACTGAAAGAGATAAGTAAGACACATTTTACATCTTTCTTAAAGACACTAAAGAGAGTCCTTCCTGGTAGGGAATTTAGACCTTAAATTAAAAGGAAAACAGGTAGCAAGAAACACCGGGGCCCTAACCCGAAGGCATTTGCTGTGTCTGACAACCTCTAGAGGCCAGAGGAACAGAAATCAAAGTTCAAGACACTTCTAAAGTGGGGGTGTGTGATAGGAAAACACTCCTACTGCAAGTTGAGGCCTCAAGAGGCCTCTTCTCCAAGATGAGGGTGCCCTGAAAGCTGAACATCTTTACAAGAAAGTGCATCATGGTTTGAATTACCTGGCAACCCGGGGAACAAGAAGACCTTAGCTTAAAGTGATTCTGAACAGAGTCCCCTAACCATCCTGCAGACATAAACCCAAAGCATCTCTGAAGTTAAATGCTTTAATCCTAGTGCTTAAATTGTTTCAACCTTTTTTTTTTTAACTCAAGGTCCATCATGCAGCAAAACATTAGTAAGCACAGAAGAAATAAGATATTGAGAGCAAGAGAAGCATAAGGTGCCTGACAACACAGAGGCTCGTACATACAGTAGATAAAAAGCCATGAAACAGAGACTGGTGAAACAGCCGTGCTTACTTTTCTAAAACAATGAATGACAGACTCGAAAACCCTTCCTGGAAAATGAAACTGTGAAGAGTACATAGCATATTTGAGGAAACACAGTAAGACTTCTCAAAATAAAAAAATGGAAAGATGTGACTTAGCTAAAGAGAGAATCAATTAACCGTAGGATAAGTCAGAAGAAACTGCCAGTACATAGAAAAGATAGACACGCAGACAGAGAAATATGAAAGATAAGTAAGGATCACAGATTGAAGGAACATTCTGGCACATTCAGGAAGGAATTCCAGAGGAGAAGAGAACAGGAGAAAGGGACAGGAGAAAAGAGGCCATGGGTGAGAATTTTCCATGAACTAACTAGCAGAAATATTATCTACAAATTCAAGAATACCAACAAATCCCAGGGCTTCCCTGGTGGCTCAGAGGTTAAAGCATCTGCCCGCAGTGCGGGAGACCCAGGTTCGATCCCTGGGTTGGGAAGATCCTCTGGAGAAGGAAATGGCAACCCACTCCAGTACTCTTGCCTGGAAAATTCCATGGACTGAGGAGCCTGGTGGGCTATAGTCCACGGGGTCGCAAAGAGTCGGACACGACTGGGCGACTTTAACTTCACCTTCACCTACCTTCAACAAATCCCAAACCACATAAAAATAGAAATCTACGCCTAGACACGGCAGATGGAAATGTAGACAAACACAAAGAAAAAGCCTTAAAAGAATTGAAGACTGCTGGAGATGGGAGAGCAAGATAGATTGCATCCATCGAAGCAAAGTAAGACAGAAGACTGACCCCCAAAAGTGACGCTGGAAGTCAAGATCTAGTGAGGCTGAAGAGAAACACCTCTCAACTCAAGCTTCTATAACCCAATAGAGTTTCTTTCAAGAATCAGGACAAAATAGGTCATTTTTACTAAATAAAACTAACCAAAAAAAAGTCGCAAACAGATCACACTAGAAGAAACCCTAAACACAGCACTTTAAGCAGGAAAAAAATAATAAATTTAAATAAATAATCAGTCCTAGATGGAGGTGCAGGGAGGGATAAAGAGCCCACCAGACTCCTCTGTCCTTGGGATTCTCTAGGCAAGAATACTGGAGTGGCTAGCCATTCCCTTCTCCAGGGATCTTCCCAACCCAGGGACTGAACCCAGGTCTCCTGCATTGCAGGCAGTCTTTACCATCTGAGCCACCAAGGAAGCCCATCAGAGGAAGGTAAAGACACTGATTATAGTTACCTTCATCAAGTTAAGGAGGAGGGCAGGTGGCTGTGGCCTAGACCTGTGTTACCACTTCAGGGCTGGAAATCTCCTTCACCAAGAATCCAAGCTCCTGGATGCCAGCCTCCTTCTCAACTTTATACCTCTGTGGCTTAAAGATGATCCCCAGTGTTTAAGAGAAGGGAGTTTTCCAGAGGAGAGGAAGGGACAGAGACGTGATACCTAATGCAAAAGCACAAGCCCCAAAACCCGAACCAAGAGACCAGATGTCCAGGAACCTCCTCCTACCACCCATCAGTCTGGATACCACAGCTAAGGAGACAGCTCACAGGCTAGGATGCAAACTGCGTCCATTTCCAGCGGGTCTGTGGCCTCCCCACAGACCCCTCCCCTGGGGCCAGGCACTCCCTGTCCTCCCCGGAGATTTCGTCTCCAGCTGGCGAGATGGCTGCATGTTCCAAAGAGCCAAGTGATCCCCTCCACGAGCCTGGGACAGGCCTCCCTCTCACCCCCCTACACACGCTCTATATTCTAGCCTTCAGCCTTGTTCTGTCCCTGTGTTTTATTGCAATGGCATCTTCCCTCATGAAGATCATTTACAATATGATTGCTTTGCCCATGCCAGCTCAGAGGAGACTCTGGAGAGAAACGACAAGGCCAAAATCACTTTTCGAGGTACAGGTGCATCGGTGTAATGAACTGACACAGAGGCAGGCAGCATGTGAGGAATTTTACAGCAGAGTGACGCCTGGTCGGAGGTCCAAACCCAGAAGCAGGGGGTGCTAAGCTGGGAAATACGGGGCTGAGATGCCCTCCTTGGAGATACCTAAAATAGATGACATTTCCCCTGGGAAAGCAGGCCCTGGCATCGCCCTTTCCTGTGTGTGGCCATCCGGCTGAGGCAGGGGGCATGGAGGGGCGTGATGGCAGAAGACCCATGGAGAAGCTTGCATAGCAACAGCTGAAAGTCCCTATGCTTGGCGGCTGACACACGTCCCTCCTGGCATCTGTGGGCATGCCACACTTGCTGCATGCAGCTGGAATTGCTTTGTTTGGACCTGGTGTCCCGTGGACTGCTGAGGGTCACCAGCTTGCTAGGACGGCCATTTCAGAGGTGGAGGCATTTCTGGGACCTAGGTTTCTGACGTCTTCCTAAACAATGCCTTGGGAGAAGGGAATGGAATAAACACACAAACAACACTCCTGACTTTCACGGAAGCAGGTCCTGGGCCAAACCGGGGGCCAGGCTGGCCCTACCCTCCCTCCACAAAGGCACGAGGCAAGAGCCCAGGCCAGGCAGCTTCCTGTGCTCAGATGAAAGGCCATTTTAAATAACAGTCATGTATTAAAGCAAGGGGAGAAGAAAGGGAAAAAAACACTCAAGGGCTATAGCACTGCCACAGTTTTAAATTATAGTGTAGGAGGATAAAAATAAAAGAGAGAGAGGGGAAGACAGAGCAAGGGAAAAATTGCCATTGTTTTATGAAGCAGATGGGAAAGTTCAGGGGATCAGAAAAAGACTATTATTATCTCAACTCCGCAGTGACAAGCCAGGAGAAGGATGTACAGTTTTTTCCCCCTGTCCTTCCCTGAGAAAGGGCCGCTGGGGGATTCATTTTGAATGCAGTTGAAGGGCGGGAGTTCTGAGCAACAAGGGGCAGAATTAAGGATGCGGAAGGCATGCTTAGTTGAAGAGCAGTTCCTGTTAATTTCTCCATTTTCTGCCGTGTGTAGACGCTCTGGACTGTGACCATTCTATGTCATCTCAGGCCCCTCTCTCCAGGGCTGAAGGGGAGAAGACGATGCTCTCAGAAGATCCTTGGAATTAAGACCTTTCTGAGAGGTTAACGATTTTAATTTAAGGTTAAAGAAGTACATGGGCTAAAACTCCACGAGGTAGAAAGCATGAGCTAAATTTTCAGCTCCAATAAAGGGAAAGGGTCAAAGATAGAAGGGAGAGAAAGAGGGAGGGAGAGAGAGAAAGAAATGTACAAATGTGCAGAGAGCCAACCTCTTAGATTCGGAAGAAAAAGACACTCTATCTAAATCAAGGGTCACCTGGAGGGTCAACTCCTCTTGGCAGACGTTCTCCACCACTTGAACTTGATCTTTTCCTCCTGAATCCCTCATAGCATTTGAATCTGAAACTTTCATTCATTTTGCATTTTACCGTATGAATCTTCCTTAGTCAACAAACAGTTTTTGGAAAGAAGAGATATTTCTTAAAGGAAAGGAAACCAGCCTTCACTAAAGCACTATTTTATGTTTGATACTGTTCTAAGTTTCCTGTGACATCTATTATCCCACAGATATGTTGCCACCTGCCTTTAGGAAAACTGTATGCTCTGCTCAGTCACTTTAGTCGTGTCCAGCTCATTGCGACCCCCTGGACCAGAGCCCGCCAGGCTCCTCTGTCCATGGGACTCTTCAGGCAAGAACACTGGAGTGGGTGGACATTTCCCATCCAGGGGAACTTCCTGACCCAGGGATCAAACTCGGGTCTCATGTCTCCTACATTGGCAGGTGGGTTCCTTACCACTAGCACCACCTGGGAAGCCCCTAAGGAAGCAACTTAGCCCCATTTTAGAGAACAGGAAACTGATCCATGCACAAACATATTGTAGTCTTCAGTCAGAGCTTCACAGCACAGAAGGGGCTGCTCTTGGGTTAAAAATCCATGTTTGTCTAACTTCAAAGCTCAGGCTCTAGATTCGATGTTTATTAAAGTGTGGAGGTTCCACAGTCCATGCTTGAAAACCTCACTGTCTCTCCAGGAAGCTGGATATGCAGACAGACAATGAACTTTGTGCGATGAGCCCTGGGAGGGAGGGGGTGCATGTCCAGGTGACACCCAGGAGAGGAACTGTGCTTTGGAGGTACCAAGGGGGTCCCCAGGGAGGCCAGTGTAAACTGACTCTGGAAGGACTGCAGAGTGAGTGAGAGATTTGGGGGTTGTCTGGGTAGGGGGAGATGAAGTGGTATCCTGTGTAGAGGGAGGGGCATCTGCAGAGACTTGGCTGTAGCAGGTCTGGCCTGCAACCTCTGCAGGGCCCTGGAAGACAAGGGCCCAGTGAGGCTCGGGCAAGGTTTTCTGGGTGTTTTCATCATCTTTGATCACATCACTCACTTTTAGCTTATGTATGCCCTGCTGTGAGCAATTCTGAGTTTGTTCCCAAGGTGCTTGTTGGCAATTAAGAGGAGTAGGTGTGCGATCAGTGTGAGAAAGGATAGGCTCTTGGCCCCAGGATTGAGACTGGGTAAATTTAGGATTTTGATGGTGTGTTACTCATCTTTGATTGCTTTACCTTCCTTGCTCAGGTTGTTTTCAAGTTTTTCTCCCCAACTTATGTCTCCTATGCTGTGCTTAGTCTCTGAGTTGTATCTTACTCTTTGCGACCCCATGGACTGTAAGCTACCAGGCTCCACTCTCCATGGGGAATCTCCAGGCAAGAATATTAAAGTGGGTTGCCGTGACCTCCCCCAGGGATCTTCCCAACCCGGGATCAAACCCAGGTCTCCCGCACTGCAGGTGGATTCTTTATCATCTGAGCCACCAGGGAAGCCCAAGAATACTAGAGTGGGTAGCCTATCCCTTCTCCAGGGGATCTTCCTGACTCAGGAATTGAACTGGGGTTTCATGTATTGCAGGCGGAGTCTTTATAGCTGAGCTACCAGGGAAGCCCTTATGTCTCCTAGTTGGTGTGTATTTGAGAAACAGAAAATGATTTGAATACAGCCCCTAGCCGTGCTGTGGTCCTGCCCGGGCAGGGAGGGCAATGCTCAACCTTGGGCGGGTGGGAGCTCTCCATGTAAACAGCCAAGGGTGCTCTAGCCTCCTGGCTCTGAATTTCTGACTGTGTACACACAGACATGCACGCACACACACTCACACGTGCGCACCTGCTTCTCTCCCTGCTGGCCGGCTGGGACTCTCCTGCCTGCCCGGGGGCCCATGCAAGCTGGGCCCTGGGCCTAGACTGGCCTCCAGCACACCAGCGCCAGGAGATTCTTCCCACGCTCTCCCGAGGGCAGAGCCCGCTCTCCTGCCACCATTAATGAAGTTGTGGGCCTGACGCCACAGCCTCCACTGGCTCCAGCTCCGTCCCTCCAGCCTGTCACTCCCTCCAGCCTGGGGCAATGGGGAGTGTAGGAAACCCTCCAGGACGGGTGCCGGCCCTGGGGAGGGAAGAACCTGAGGGGCAGGTAGAGGACCAAGTGGAGTGGAGCCCTGGAGGCCTCCCATCCCATCTCAGCTGCCCTGTGGTGGGCGGCTGCTGCTCCCAGAGGGAAGGGTGAGGGCCCGCTGCCCTGACTGCAGGCTCCCCAGGCATCAAGGGAGGAGGGAGGCATCTGGAAGCCAGAACTGGCTGGTGGCCAAGTACAGGCAGTGAGAGAGAAAGAAGGATGAGGTTAGTGCCAGGAGGCAAATAATCCCCCTCTGGGCAGCGGGCAGCTGGTGACACCGATTCCCAGGGCCAAGCCCCTGCCGCTGTCGCCTGCCCCAGGTCTGAAGGCCATGCAGGCAACAGCGATGATTTCTTAACGGCCGACCCCGTCCGTCCTGCCCCTATCCCACCTGCCCCTCTCAAGGCAGCTGCTGTCCACCATCCCGCTTGCCCACCGGCCTCCCTGCCCACACAACTTTGCCCCCACTTCCCTGAACTTGAACTCCAGACCCCTTTGACCTCCTGACTGATGGCTGGCTCTTCCCTGGCCCTCAGCTATCCATCTCTGTTCTCTTGACCCTCAGCGGCCTCAGTGTCCATTTCCCCTCTTCCAGGGGCTTTCCGGGGACACTCCTGGCCCGGCCCAGGGAGCCTCGTCCTCTGCCTGGCCTGGGAGGGGCCCAGGAGCCTCCCCACCTAATCCGGCAGCCACTGCTTCAGTGCACTTAATATTCACGACAGATAGAACATTTCACGGCGAATTGGACGCACATTCAACTGGAAATGAAAATTTTATGACTGTTCTCACTCGGAGCCGCAGATTACACCAGCTGAGAAAACACGGGCGGGACTACAACCCGTGAACTGTAAAGTATATTAATAATGAAACCACAGCCTGGGAAATGAAGGCTTTATTCTGTTTATATTCTGCTCCATTAATAGAAGGCACTCCGGCTAGCTCCGCCCCATTAGCCAGCAATCTGTGCCCTGGAAGCCAGGGGCTGGGGGTGCCAGGCTCCCTCCAGGGCCTAAGCATTGCAGCTTGCAGGTCTCGAAGCAACGTGACACCTGGGCTGGGCCTGAAGCGCTCTCGTGCCAGAGAGGCTGAGTGTGGCTCTCATCAGAGGGATCTGAGTCCTTACTGGAATGGCGAGGTTGGAATGAGAACGTCAGCACCCCACAGACCCAGCGGGTTGTTTAGCCCCACCACCAGAGAGAGGGAGGGTGGAACCCCATGCCCAGCGGTCCTTCAGGTGGGGTGTTGGGATACCGCCCATGAGGCACTTGGAGTGTGTGTTTAAAATGCAGATTTCTAGACCCACCTGAGAACCAAGGAATCAATCTATCGCAGTATTTAGTGAAATCTGAGAAGCACTGTTCCATCTTGGTAAAATTCCAGGTGAAATAACGTCATCTTTCTGCTCAGCTGCCTTCAATAGGAACGCAGGGATCACCACCTCAGCTCCACACACAAAACCTAAACTCTTCCAGCCCTGACTGCATTGCCGGAGGCAGCTTCAGGGCAAGAACCCATATTCAGGGCTGCCCCAGGAACAGGGAGGTCCCCGGGGCACCAGGGGCTGAGTGACTGGTTGTCCTTCCAGTCTGCCCCAAGCAGTGATGGGTGGCTGCCTGGGAGGCCCCTGTGGCAGGTGGGGCTGGGAGCCCCTTGGCTTCGAGTGGCAGGGTGCCCGTGTCACTCCCTGTCAGCCCCAGCCTGGGATGATTTACGGATCTGCAGTGTAATTAGAGACAATTGGAAAGAATTCAAGAATCGGATGAACCCATCCTGCGAGCCCTGGAGATGGGATGGCAGATGGCAGAGGCGAAAAGGAACTCGGGACCCTTTGGTGGGGGAGCATCTAGACCTGGCAGCCTCCTTGATCCCGAATCCCCTGGCTCTGCTCTGGGTCTGGCAGGGCTCTGGGCCACATTGCAGGGCTGGAGGGGCTGCAGCATGAAGTGCCAGCCCCCTAAAACTCTCCCCTGACTGTTGGGCAACACGCTCCAGGCTCCCTGGCTGCACCAGTGGCCCACGGCTGGTCAAAAAGTTAGGCAGATGGTCAGTGCTGGCAGTGGTCAGTACACACTGTCCTAAGTTGCCCAAGTACACTGGAAGGTCATCTTACTCATTCCCCTGCTCTCAGACTAAATGAGGCCAGCAAGGGAAATGACACCAGCTCTCAAACAGAGAAGCTGGCTTCTCCAGTTACCTTTGACACCGATTGCTTCATGGGACTCTGTGCTTGAGGATGGGAACATTTGCTCTGGAGAATTATCCAGAAGGATGGGGAAGGGATCTGCCAGCCCTCACAGGCATAAGGAGTGCCTCCATGTACCTCTAACAGCGTCACACTGTCCCTTTGTGTTTGGTAAACACTTGTAGCTGAAAACTCCATTTCAACCACATGGGGTGTGAACCTTTATTATCTGTAAACCTAAATCCTCCCAGACTCTAACAACTTCTTATCAAGCTCTTGGAGAAAGTTTCCCCTGCCCCTCCAGACTTTGCTCTGAGTCCTAACCCAGGATTTGAACAGTGTCATTCTGGGGACTACATATGAAGAACTGGGGCCCTGAGAAGGTAGATGACATACCCTCCCTGCTAAGTTAGAAGCTATTTCAACAGAGATGGTGAATGAACTAAGATTCCCTACAGCAGCTCCTTAAAATCTGGGAGAGAAAAAAAATGGATCCTTCTCAAAACTCAGCCCTTGCGTCTGAAATGTGACGGCAGGCAGGCAACACACTCCTGTGCGCTTTCAAATACAGCTGTACCCTCTCCACTCTCCTCCCGCCCCACCAGCCTGCAAATGCCATGCGTATGCAAAGCACATCATGGAAGCTAAAATGATCCGGAGCTCCATTCCTGCAGCTGAAACATCCTGATGTGACAGAATGGGGACGCATTTCCAAGCTCAAAATTTTATAATAATACCTCGGGGGAGTCTTTGGCAAGGTTTGGCCAAAATATAATTAGTTTGCACAGCTATTAGAGCCTGATAAAAGGTTTTAATTTGTGGAGTGATCTCAGGAATCTCAGCTACTCCATGGCTGTTCCTGCTTTCCTTTCAAGCAGGGCGCCTACTTGGGCCACGTGGAAACCTCAGACCTGTGCATCTGGGTGGAGAAAGTGGGGTTGGGGTTTCTTTGCTTTTTTGATAACCAGGGTAGAGGAAAGGCAAGTGAGATGTCTGACACCTTCCTCTTCTTTCTTTGCCATTCTTTCTTTCTCCCACTGCCCAACTCATCTTTTTTTTTAAACTTTTTAGCTAAGCAGAACTTGTTAAAACTTTGTTGTTGTTTAGTCACTAAGTCCTCCAGTTCTTTGTGATGTCATGAACTGCATAGCCTTGTCAAGCACCTCTGCCCATGGGATTCTCCTGACAAGAATACTGGAGTGGGTTGCCATTTCCTTCTCCAGGGCATCTTCCCGACCTAGGGATCAAACCCATGTCTCCTGCATTGGCAGGCAGATTCTTTACCACTGTGCCACTTGGGAAGCCCTTTTAAATTTTGCCATTTGTCTCTACAAATTTAGAAGCGTAACGAATTTACCCAGGATGATCCCCTATTTCCAGGGAAGCCAAAAGGAAGCTCTGGCTGCCTTCTTGTTAATGTGGTTCCCGTCTCCCTTGAGAAGTGGATCAGTAAAGCTGATGGAGCAAACAGAGAAGGCGTGACTTGCAGAGGGTCCCCAGGATTCTTAAGGCTTGGTTGTTTGAGGTGGAGCTGAAGGAGAGAGAGACCCACCCAGGGCTTCTGAATTCTGCCCATCAGTGGAGAGACAAACACATATGATGAGAGAAACCAAGGAGATGATTTCAAACTACTGCTCTGTACTGTGCCTCTGCAGAGTGCGCTTGAACAAAGACTGGGATGGCATCTGAGCGCAAAATGCATGTTTTACCCAAGTAATTTGCCTCTAAGTGAGAGAACAGAGCACACACACTGAGGCCATCACAACAAAGGGTAGTTTACATCTTCCCTCCCAAACACGGCTTCATAACCAGAGCCTTTCTGCTGTTTATGGGTAATTGGGCTTGATGGATGTACTTGAAATCAGAGCACAGGACAGGAGGGCATACTGATAGATAAGAGACTTACAGACAAATATGAGCCAAAGAATGCTGCTTTTCATGATCCCTTTTAAGTCAGGCCCCCTCAAATGTTTATCTATGCCACAGATACTTCTTGTATTGAGAAAAGAGACGACTTATCATTTGCTTCATTTTATAGAGAAAAACGAGATAGGTCATGGTAAGAGGTGAAGGCTTCAGAATAGAGGCAACTACAAGGACACTGGATTTACCAGTTTGAATCACTCTGACTTCATGTCCCTGCTCGATCAACAGCCAAAAACAGCCCCTTAGTTAATTTGGCTCATGTAACTAGACACCACCAAATTATACTGCTAGGAGGGGATGAAGAGTAAATAAGATTAAACTTAATTACATGGTACTATGTCTAGCACGTGTTAGCTGCTCAATAAATATGGTTAAATCTGTATCAAAACACTTAACCACATGATTGATTAGCAACCAGGTAAGATATATGTACATGTATCAAAAAGAAAAACATAATTTCATATGTATACACACATATAGTGTATCTGTATATAAAATGTACACACTATTATGTATGTGTGCATTCGTGCCTAATGTGCATTTACTTATATAAACTGAAGACAAAAGAAGAGGGTGGCAGAGGATGAGATGGTTAGATAGCATCGCCGGCTCGATGGACATGAATTTGAGCAAACTGGGAGACAGTGGGCTTCCCAGGTGGCTCTAGTGGTAAAGAACCCGTCTGCCAATGCAGGAGATCAAGAGACTTGGATTCAGTCCCTGGGTTGGAAAGATCCCCTGGAGGAGGGCATGGCAACCCACTCCAGTACTCTTGCTTGGAGAATCCCATGGACAGAGGAGCCTGGTGGCTATGTATGGTCTACAGGGTTGCAAAGAGCCAGACACAACTGAAATGACTTAGCGTGCATGGAAGACAGTCAAGGACAGGGAAGCCAGACGTGTTGCAGTCCATGGAGTCATGAAGAATTGGACTTATCAACTGAACAACAACAACAAAAATGTATATGAATATACGCACTTGACTTACAAGTGGATTTTTGGTAAGGCCAGTGTCTTAGCACATCTAACAGAAACATTTAGGGTCTCCGCTTCCCCAGCATTCTTAATTAACTGCTTCAGTCCACCACCTTGGTATGCCGGCCAAAGTGTCTTTTCCAATGCTAGATCTCTCAGAGTTTGGATTTTTCTCTGTCAAATGTCATCCACTGTCTCTGAAGTTCTTTTGAACAGCTTTTCTTCAGCAGTGTCTCCTCCGGTTGAATATGGCCAGTGGCCAAGCCTTTCCAGCGGGATGGCATTTTCTCTCAAACACGTAGTGGACAGGAACAGCTGCTCTACAAAGGTGAGCTGAAGGCCCCAGCCAGGTTTGGAATGAGGCAACCCTCCACTGGAGTCTAGAAAAATGCTCTTGAGATGGACTCATCAAGACACTTAGCCCAGTTCTGAGGCTGGGGAAGTCCAGACAAAGAGCTAATGAAGCAACTGTGTTGGAAACCCTGCTCTCAATAAGGCTGTGACAATCACTATTTAAGTATCATTCTTCTATATTCTACATAACCATTTGTCTATGTTTCACTAAAAAGAGAATAGGCAATCTCAATAAAGCAAACTGATTCCAAGACTGGGGGAAGGAGACATGATTGGAAGCAAATGGTATCCCAACCAACATTTGATGTATCTGCTTCTCCTGCTAAACTGTGAAACCCCTGAGGATAGTGATCATGTCTCATTTATTTTTATTTTTCCATTCTGTTTTTTCCCAGCTTTAGGGGAAACTGCGTGCATGCTGAGTCACTTCAGTTGTGTCCGACTTTGCATCCCATGGGCTACAGCCTGCCAGGTTCTTCTGTCCATGAGATTCTCCAGGCAGAATACTAGAGTTGGTTAGGGGAACCTAGTAGATGCTAAATAATTATCTCAATGGATGGATGGACAAAGGTATGGATGTTTGGATGAGTGAACGAGTGGGCAAATGAACCAAAAAAGGAATTATGCTCTCAAACCATACACATGTTATCCAACCACTGCTGGAACAGTTTTGGAGACAACAGAAAATTATCTGTTCTTTTTCTTTAATTATAATTACATTTAAAAGGAAAATTATTATTGTTATTCTAGTCTTATAAAGAATGAAACACACACACACATGCAAACCCTGATATTATACTTCCAATGTATATCTTGAGATAAAAATAATTTTTCTGATGAATACAATGAAAAGCTTTGGTACACAGTAAGATACATTCCAAATTTATCCTGTCTGCCAGTTCCCATTGCTCCTGAAATTACTTACTAAATCACAAAGATTTCTCCCTCTCCCTCTCCTTTTCTCTCTCAGTAAAACTCAGCATTACCCCAAGACAGATAGGAGGTAAACTGAGACAGGTTTTAGAGAAGCACATTAGCTCCACTCTTTAAAAAAATATATTCTAGAACTTTCTGGAGCAATTTTGTTAAGTTCAACCCTAATTACCTGGGGTTGATAAGTGGAAACATTGAAGTCTGAAGTTTACTTAGCTTCTGTGGAGAGACGGTTTTCAAGATTGAGAAAAGAGGTTATTTGGGGAAACTCACAAGTGACATGGCAAAAAGTGTAATTCTCTTTGAAGAACAGGATTGCATCGAGAGTTCAAGAGCCCAAAGTTATATTCAAGTCCTTTTGCTTCTTTGACAACTTATACTATAAAAGCAATCTTAGGACACTTCAGGAATACAATGTTCTCAACCTGAAAAACTGCAAGTAGGGACTTCCCTGGGGGGGCCAGTGGTTACTACTTCACCTTCCATTGCAGGGGTGCAGGTTTGATTCCTGATCAGGGAACTAAGATCTCACTTGCCTCCCGGACCAAAAACTAACGTATAAAACAGAAGCGCTATTGTAACAAATTCAAACAGACTTTTAAAAACGGTCTACATCAAAATATCCTCGAAAAAAACCGAAGGAACTGATTTCTGGCAGGCTTCCTGCTCTCCCTTGCTCCTGGAATATTACTTCTGAGAAGTTTTCAGGCCTTGCTCACCCCAAGCCTGTATGGAAGCCATCAGCATGTGATGGAGCAAAAGCCACACAACACCATCTGCCCACGTCTGAACTGGGCCGAGCCAGAGCCGGCATTCCTGAGACATGGCTCCCCCTGAGCCAGGAGCCGCTCCCCTCCCACGTGGGCCTCACGTCCCCTGTGGTGAATCTATGGACCCCGCAGCTTCAGCCCTGCTGGTTAGAAATGCTGAATTTCCAGCCGCACCTGACCTACTGAACCTGAGGATGCATTTTCACAAGATCCCCAGGTGGTGTCTGTGCATCCTAAAAGTCTGAGAAGCAGGGATGGCATTGACAAGGAAGGGCTGCAGACTCTTCTTTCATCTGCTGCTCAGCTCCTTGGCCCCCCAGAATGTCTCCAGCTGTGTTTTCCCCATGGTAAAGAGCTCTGTGTGCCCACGCGGGGCTCCCATGTGCTCAGTAAAGCGGGGAGAGCTGGCTGTTTCCGGGAGCCTCTCCTACCCTCAGGCAAAAAGACACTCTCGATGTCCAGCTCTATCTTCTGCTTCTCCTGGTCTGCTGGGGTTGAGAGGCGGTGGCCATGCCGAGGATGCAGAATAGAAGCAGCTAAACACCAAGACTGATGAGAAAATGCTTTCTGTGGACCCATGACTCCTGAGCTGGGAGAGGGGAGGTGTTCTGATTATGTCGAAACCATCACATCATCTTAGCATCTTCTTAGGACTTGTGCCGCAAGGATCAGAGGCTGTGTGAACACTGTAACCAGGCCTCTCAGGCTCCCCAGCCAGCCATGAACACACCCAGGAACAGGACAGAGCTCACTTGTACCTTTCCTCCTCGTCTCCTTCAGGCTCTGTTCCCTCCTCAAATGGTGCTGCCCCTCCTCGCTGATTCGCATCAAAAACTGTGGCGATTTACAGGTTAAGAGTGATGGAGTGGAGGCTCTGCAGCCAAGTGAGAGCTGGCCGGAGTGCAGTTTACCTCATTAAACAATGCACACCCAGATCCTGTCTGCCCAACAGCGATGGGTCTCCGAAGCCCAGTATTCATCTTCCAGGGTTTGCTGGGAGATAATAAATGGGTAATATTCCAGTGATAATGGTAATGGAGTCACGGCTCAGAGCTAATATTATGGCAAAGTAGTAATTATTTCAACAGTAAACAAGGGGATGGTTGAGCTGCTGACAGAATTCAAGCCTGTTGAAACGGTTCAGTTAATTGACTTGGAGCCCAGGCCTGGGACTGGCTGACAGAGAAGGACCAAGCGAGGCTCCTCTGCTCAAGTGTTCCAAAGCTCTCCCGGCAACCTGGTTTCCTCTGGCCACGTGGACACAGAGATCCCCCAGCTGCCTATTGCCCTGCTTCTGATTTATAGAGAAGGACAGGCAAGGTGGCCTGGGCCTCTGCCTGGGGATTTAAGGAAGAGGGAATGACACTGTGTTGACGGAGGACCCGTCAGCCTAAGTCTTACCAAGTCTAATGGGATATATGAGAGGTGAGGACAGGAATGTCTGGATTGGGAAACTCATGACCTTTACCTTCTCCAAATTTCCTCCATTTTATGGGCACTGTGGCCCAAAGGCAGACAAAGCAATGAGACAGTTCTCAGAACACACAGAGGCCTGAATTAACCCTTGGAGATTTTGGAAGCTCCCTGTCAACAAATGGAAACATCAGGCTCACTAAAAATGACTGAAATCTGGGAGGAACACTTGGAGACCAGATTCTCACCTTAAGGCACCAAAAAGGCCCTCAGGGGACCAAGATCATTGGGTTTACCTTCCCTGATGGCTCAGTGGGTAAAAAATCCGCCTGCAATGCAGGAGACACAGGAGACGTGGGTACGATCCCTGGATCAGGAAGATCTCCTGGAGAAGGGAAATGGCAAGCCACTCCAATATGCTTGCCTGGGAAATCCCATGGACAGAGGAGCTGACAGGCTATAGTCCAAAGGGTCGCAAAGAGTCAGACACCACAGAGTGATGGAGTGCACACAGCAGACATGCTTGAAGAGAAGGAAAAAGTGCAGCAGGAAGGAGAAACCAAAGCAAGAAACAGAAAAACAAGGCGAGAGTTAAGTGAGGAATTTTGTAATCTCTTTGTATACAATGTGCCCACATTTCAGTAACTTATTGCTAAGGAAAGTCCACCCCAAGACACAGGTGTACAACAGCAATAGTCATATAGGAATAAGTCATTTTACAGCACACTTCCTTTACTGTGCTTCACAGATACCGCTTTTTTTTTTTTTTTTAACAAATTGAAAGTTTGTGTATTGAGCAAGTCTATGGGCTCTATTTTTCCAATAGCATTTGCTCATTTTGTGTCTCTGTGTCAAATTTTTGTAATTCTTGCAGTATTTCAAACTTTTTCATGATTATTGTATTTGTTATGTGATTGGTAATCTTTGATGTTACAACTGCAGTTTGCTGATAGCTCAGATGATGGTTAGTATTTTTTAGCAATAAAGTGCTGTTAAATTAAGGTATATACATTGACTTTTAGACATAATGTTACTGCAAACTTGCTAGACTATAGTGTTGCAGAAATATAGCTTTTATATGCATTGGGAAACCTAAAACTTGGTGACTTGCTTAACTGAGATATTTGCTTTGTTGCTGTGGTCTATAACTGAACGGGCAGTATTTCCAAAGTGCTTGAATGGTTTTTCTTGTGATGCTGGAGTCTTCTGGGCTCATGTGGGAGGTCTGGCCAGAGTTTTGCATGAAGTTGAGGCTGGGCTGGGCTGAGGTCCTCTCCAAGGTTTGTTCACTGACTCCAACAGCCAAGCCTGAGAGTCTAGCATTCCTTGGTGTTTGTCATATAGCCTCAACCACAGCATCTTCAGGGTAACTGTGTTTCTCTTATGGTGGCCGATGGCTCTCCAACCTGTGTGCCACAAGAAGGCAGCACAAGATTTGGGAACCTGGTCTTGCATGTCACCAGCCTGTCTTCTCCTCCTTCCATGCATTAGGGGAGCCAGGAAAGCCAGCAGCAATTCAGGGAAGGGCTGGGATTCCATCTCACGGGAGGGGCTCAAAGAATCTGTGGGCACGTCTCAAGACCAGCAGAGCCCACAAGGCCGGTCCTGCTGTCTTTTGCCTTCCCATCACAGTTCCAGGCTTCTTTTTCCTCTAATTTCAGTTCAAATTCTCATCACTGCTCTCTCCATTTCTAAGTTGGTAACACGTACAGATAGTCTTCCCCATGTGTCTTCATAATAATACTAGTGATCATTGCCTCTGTTAACTAACACTCCTTGGTGCCTATAAATGACATGAGATACTTATGCAGTCCTAGTTAGAAGTGCTCATATTATTCCCAATTAATAAATGAAGAAACAGGCTGCAAAAGGTTAATCACACAAACACAGGTCTGTCTAATTCCACATCTATTCTCTTTCTATTGTGTTGTCTTCTCTCTACGTGAAATCAGTTTCTATAGATACCATACAAGTGAATGAAAAATAACCACAGCTGTTATTACTGTGTGACTTTGAAGGGTCCTGACCTCTCTGAGCTTCAGCAGAGCTTCTTATCTGTAAAATGGAGATTATAATGGTACCTACCTCACTGGGCTGTAATGAACAGTAAAAGTTGACCACAGGTGGAGAGCACTTTGCACAGGGTTGGCAAAGAATAAAAGCTCCAAACAAGTTTCTTGGAGATGTTTTCTTAACAGTTTCAGTGACAAGAAAATCGTTCTTCAAGCATGGCTTTTACATTTGTAGAGAGCCATTTGGATCGAAGTATCATGAATTAGATGCGTAATATTGCTATTGTTGTCAACTCTTTTGTGACTCAGTGGATTGTAGCCTGCCAGAGTCTTCTGTCCATAGAATTCTCCAGGCAAGAATACCAGAATGGGTAGCCATTCCCTTCTCTATGGGATTTTCCTGACCCAGGAATTGAACCTGGGCCTCCCACATTGCAGGCAGATTCTCTGCAGTCTGAACCAGCTGGGAAACCCCCACACATAATGCTGCTAAGTCACTTCAGTCGTGTCCGACTCTGTGTGACCCCATAGACAGCAGCCCATCAGGCTCCGCCGTCCCTGGGATTCTCCAGGCAAGAAGACTGGAGTGGGTTGATGTTCCTTCTCCAATACACACACACACACACACACACACACACACACACATATATAACTATATATTTATCTATATAAAGCTATTGAATTTCTTTGACTAAACTACTTATGCATGCTCCTTTAGTCAAAAAGTGTGATGGTTTTTAAACAGGCACCTTCATGAGAGCAAAGGCAGCCCTGCTGATGGATGAGGGGTTCACTAAGATTCTGGTCTTTGTCAACAGCACCATATTGTTCAAATAGACCGTCTATGCCAAGGTGAACATTTAATTAGTTGCAAGCCTTCCCAGGGGACTCACTTTTAATAACACCAATGATGAACTAATAAGCAGGCCCATAGAGGGTTCTGGGGATCTGTCTTGAAAAAAACATCCCGCACCTGACTCTGTCAGCTGTTTAACCACTGATGCTTCTGGTGGGGGTGGCCTCTGAGTTCCACATGTCTCAAGATAGATTACCTCAGTGAACTGACCAAAAGCCCATGGGATGATCCCAGGGCATCAAATTCTTTAGTGGTACATAGGGAGAGGAAAAAAGAAACAAACATGGAGAAAAGACAAAGAATTTCATCTTGATAGTTTCCCTCCTATTTCAGTACTACCCAAAGTACCACATTCTAGGCATCAGCTAATTGTAAAACCTCCTTACTTTTCCATTCAATGTGATTACAACACAAGAGGAGGAACAATGTGGAGGTTAGAAATGCATAGGACATAAAGACAGACACACACGTGCACACCCACATGTGTGCACGTGCGCGCGCGCGCACACACACACACAGAATCGTGACAGCTTGATGGGTGTTCAATTGTCCACCTTGCTTCCCACTGATGTCACCATCAGACTCCAGTATCTTCCAGAATCACCAAAGATGGCTATAATGATGTTTAATGAAGATGGAAGCAGAAATGCTGCCCAGCTGCAGGAAACCCTGTGGGTTGACTTTAGGGTCCAGGCTTTGTTCCAGAATTTATCCCATTGACAGAGAGGGAGTACTGTGACTCTGATGTCTGCTAAAACAGTCTTAAGATCATAGGGAACTCTATGAATCACAGGAAAGAGGGAAATGAATGAACAAATCTGGTTTTGTCCTAGGGTGAGAATTAGTCTACGACAAGGCCCATTTGCTGGGCATTCACTAAAGGCCTAGATTTTTAAACTCAATATCTTATTTTCCTAACTTTTGAAGACTGAAAACCTACTTCTCAAGGTTAAGTTTATGACAACATAATTTTTGCAAGCATATATTAAACATTTTGAGAAGTAAGAAAGTTGGGAAGAATAGATATGACATCTGTACTTTCAACAGTTAGCAAGAACCACTCATTCATTTATTTTGATGTAAAGACTGGGATTCACCTTTGAAAGTGAGTGACAGGATTTCAACATATATCTCAATAGAAAAGAAATCTCTTGGACAGATTGATTCTTTTCTCTCTTTGGTCAAATTATTATTATCATAATGTGGAAAGTATTTTTGAAACTATGAAATCGCAATGATGGGATTCTGAAAGACTATTCATCTAGCAGATGCCTGAGAGTTTCAAAAGGAAAGTCATAAACTGAGCAGAATCTGTACGACCATAGGGACTCATAAGACCAGTCGCCTCTGCTTCACCAGTAAAAGTGCGAGAGACAGATTTTAGACAAAAACAGGAGGCAGGGGCAGCACTGGTGATGGTTAGACACGATGTGAAACCAGAGGCGCTAAGGGGTCTGCACTCGTGAAGTGTGGTCGGAAGGTGCTGATTTAAGGCAAACCTGCTCCTCCCAGGAAATGATACCCAGGACTAAGACCAGGAGTGAAGGCAGGATCAGATGCTACCACGGGAACAAGAGAAACAGCAACAACATCTGAACAGCTTCCCCAAGGGGAAAATCAGAATCAACAATTGAGGAGCAATCATGTTTGAAGCTTACAAGATCAAAGACCGGGTGAGGGCTGGATTGCTGTGATTCTTCCAGGCAAAGGTGGCTTGAAAGAAGGCAAAAGGAGTGGAAGGCAGAATAGCAAGAGAATCAGGGAAGCCCTTCTCCGGGCCCAGGAAAATAAAAGCCTTGTGACAGCAGAGGTCAAGACCAAGGTAAGACAGCACTATCAGGTGGAGCATGACATCTGTGAGCCAGTGGGAGGCCGTGAGGAAGGCATGGGCCCCCTTGGAAGGACCACCCTTGGAAGGACCACTGTGAATATGGATGAAAACGGTCATAACTGCAAGTTTACAGAAGGGTGGGAAAGGGAACCAAGGGAGGTTCAGGGATAAAATTAAGAATTTTAATAGCAGCAATGAAAACTGTCAAGAGTCAGTCTTCATCAACATGAATGGACCCGGAGAGGCCCACAGCAAGAGAAGTAAGCTAGACAGAGGAAGACAAATACCATATGATATCACTTATATGGGTACTCTAAAGAAATGATACAAAGGAATCTACTTACAAAACAGAAATAGACTCACAAAGAAAAGAAACCTATGGTTACCAAAGGGGAAGCAGGGATAAACAGGGAGATTGGGATTAGCAGATGCACACTATTGGGTATAAAAAATAGATAACCAACAAGGACCTACTATACAGCTGCTGCTGCTGCTGCTAAGTCGCTTCAGTTGTGTCCGACTCTGTGCGACCCCATAGATGGCAGCCCACCAGGCTCCCCCATCCCTGGGATTCTCCAGGCAAGAACACTGGAGTGTGTTGCCATTGCCTTCGCCATACTATACAGCACAAGGAACTATACTCAGTATCTCGTAATAAGCTATAAGGGAAGAGAATGTAAAAAAAGATTATGTATATATATTTATAATACATGTGAATATATGTATGTAAATCTGAATCACTGTTGTACATCTGAAACTAACATGACACTATAAACCTATCATTGTAAAACTATTTTTCAAAAGGTTTTTAAAAAGAGTTACTCTTCACATATTACAGATGCTGACAAACTTCTTTCCTAAGAGCAGATAATGAATATTTTAGACTTTGCAGGACATAGGACCTCATGGAAACTATTCAGCTCTGACACTGGAAGAGGAAAGACAGCATAAGCCAAGGTGTGTGGTGTTTCTTATCATACTTTGTTTTATGTTCTCATAAAACATTGTCATTTCAAATAGCGTGCACCTGTCATGAACTAGTCCTATCCTTTCATTTTAAATTCAGCCATTTAAAAATGTAAAATTCCTTCTGAGCTCACAGGTTCAAAAGCAGCCAGCACGTGGGATGCGGCCCACCTACCAGCCTCATCTCTGCTGTAGTGAAATAGGACACGGAGAACCAGCCCTGGTCTGCAGATCCTGAGTCCAGGGGAAGCCGAAGATCCCAGCTGCATCCTAAAACCAGCTCCAACCCCCATCTTCCTATTGCCCTACAATTCCCCTTTTGATTTCTGTAATTTCTGTTTCACGAGGCTGTGGCCCATTGTTCTGCTCCTTTCAAACAATTTCCAGATGCAACTCTCCTCATTTGGGCAACAATCTAGGTAGCATTTGTGAAATGCTTTAGGAGAACTCTGAAATTAATTATGCCACATCGATAAATGTACGACTTAGATAAGGGGAACACAGGATAATCGCTGTTGTTATAACAACGGTCACAAACAGCGGTTGCATCATTTGCTTTTCCAGTTTGTCTTGCAAAAACATAAAGGCATCTTTGTCTTAGAAGATTGCCCTGTGCCGGGGTCATGTTCCCCTCTCCCCGCCTTCATGACTTTCCTGGCATCACTCCAGAGAATATGCATGATTCATGCAGAACTGGTTATTAATAAAGGACCACACACACAATGTTTTCCTGTTGACCAAGCACCCAGAATGTGGGATTACTAAACTCTATGCTCTGATCCTGTTTTATAGAAGAGGCGGCAGAGATTCATGGAGGTCCACTGGCTTCAGGAGGGTCACCCACTTAGTAACCGGCAGAGCAGAGTCAAATCCAGGGTCCCCATAGCTGCACTTTCCAAGTCCCTGCAGCCCTGACCCTGCTCTCATCCTGTGTGCCCTGGGCTGCCAGGTGGGCATCTATGCATGGAGGCATAGGTAGGGACACAGATAGCCAAGCTTTCCATGAAAACAGGTGTCTGATGGAATGCTCTGGAAGGTTACTCTGGCTCACATGGGAACTCTTCAGTGAAGACCCGACGATCATCTGCTGCCAGCTTCCCATCACACTCTTTACTGTCTCCTCTTCTCCTTCCCCACCCAGGGCCTCCCAGGTGGCTCAGTGGTAAAGAACCTCCCGGTCAATGTGGGAGACACAGGAGATGCAGGTTTGAGCCCTAGGTCAGAAAAATTCCTTGGAAAAAGAAACGGCAGCCGACTCCAGTGTTCTTGCCTGGAGAATCCCATGGATAGAGGAGACTGGCGGGCTATAGTCCATGGGGTCACACAGTGTCAGACAGGACTGACTGAGCAAGTGAGCACGCACGAACATGCTCCCCAATGTGAGGCCTGTCTTCAGATGTTGAATCACTTACACTTCTCCCTTGGTGCACTTGGCAAGCGCCTCCTCCCTTTATCCTCTTCGCAGCGGGAAGTCTATAGTCCACAAGATGGGGACAGCTCCCCAGGGCTGGATGCTCCGCGTTCCCAGCTGGAGAACTCTCCCAGGCGAGGCGTGGGGAGGGCGATGACAGCTTAACAGGAAGCTTCCAGTTTCCTTTTGTGTCTAACTTGCATCTTGACGGAGACGCCACTGTGAGCCTCTTGGCCCTCTCCCACTTGGCCTTCAACTCCCTTGGCGGCTGTGGTGCCCACGAAGCAGCAGACAAGCTGCACCTTCCCTGCTGGCTGCTCTAACAGCTGGCCAGGCAGAGAAGAGAGTTTTATCTTAAAAGGCAGGTGGAAACTTCCCCAGAGTGGATGGTTAGGCATCGCACCTGGACATCTGCAGACCACCTTGCCGTGACCAAGTCCCATGGGCAGCACGGAACCCATTTCTAAGCTGCATTTTTTGGAAGTAGAGCTGGAGGTGGGTGTCTTTGTCAGGTCCCCTGTTCCTGCAGCTGGACTCTCAGCCCACAGCTATACACACACTTCATGTAGCTAGAACACCACTTACACAGAAATGACAAGAACAGAACCCATCCAACTCAGTCATGATTCATTACAGGCCCGATAATTGTCCTTTTAGAGTAAAATAGGAATTTTCTATTTGTGCTTTCGGTTATTAAAACCTAAAAAAAAATGTATTACTTTTGGTTAAATCTCTAGTCACTTTCTCCTGTATTTTTTCATTTGAAAAAACTCTGTTTTTTTTTTAATTTATTTTTAATTGGAGGATAATTGCTTACAATTTTGTGCTGGTTCCTGCCATGCAAAAATGTGAATCAGCTATAAGCATACACGTATCCCCTCCCTCTGACACCTCCTCCCTGACACCCACCCCATCCCATCTCTCTAGGTTGCCACAGAGCACCGAGCTGAGCTCCCTGTTTACACAGCAGCTTCCCGCTAGCTATCCATTTTCCACATGGTAGTGTATATATGTCAGTGCTACCCAGATGCTGCTGTGAACTTGATTTTTTTTTTTTTTTTGGCAGAAGAAAGAAAGGATGGTAAGGAGACCCTTATTACCAGTCAGGCATTCACTGTCTCCACTTAAGGGGCATATGGTAGGAGCTTCCAGTGGCCACCAGGGACATTAGAAGAGGCTCTGGAAAGGGCTGTCCAAAGGAAATGGTGGCCCTTCTACCAAAAGGCCATGTAAAGATAGTGTGGGAACAACTCTGTGCTGCATGAGATGGGGTGCTTGGAAAGGCACAGGACTGGGCATCCACACTTCACCGGCCACACATGACCTCTGACACATCCTACGATGTTCTGAGCAGCCTGCTCATCTTTGAAAGTACGATACGGTGCTAAGGCCAAGGACAGGGGAGTTATGCCTGGCAATGCTGACGTCTGCACCACCATGATGCCGCCACTACCAAGACAAATGGTCACAGGGCATTGTTTCCGGGCCGAGCAGAGGGCGTGCCTTTACATTGTCACTCATACCATCCTTACAAGAAACGCAGGATGGCCACCTATCAGGATGCTCACTTTCCAGGTGAGATGACCAAGGCTCCGAGGGGGGGCAATGTGAGCAGGGGAACTCTGCACAGAAAGTGGAATATTCAGAGCTCGAGTGGTGAAAATTCATCTTCTCAAGGCTCTAAGCTCAGGCCCAGTTCCCGGAACCCAGCCCGAGCCATGCCACACGGTGTGACAGCATCTAAAGACACACTCAGAAGGCAGGTTGGTTTCCAGGTCTACCTTCCAGCAGCTACCTGACATTCAGCAGGTTACTGAGCAACTCTGCGCCTATTTCCTCATTTGTCAAGTATGGATTAAGAGCAGAATCTCAGCTCACAGCTTTGTTCCAAAGATTGAATGAGTCAGCAGAGGGAAAGCACTAACATATAGTAGTAAGAGCACCATAAGCCTTTGTTGTTATCGTTTTTATCACTTTTATGAACCTCACAGCCACCCCCTACTCAGCACATCTCCCTCCAAGCCCCTTTACTTGAATGAGGCCTACCAACTCTTAGGGGCCTGCACATTCTGCTATGATAGCTGTCCCTTCTTAGAGGCTGGTTTCTAAGTAACTTACATGTGTCTAATTGTCATTTTCTGAAAATCAGCATAAACACGGAGCTGTAATTAACCTTTTATTAGGATTCTCCCACGTAGGTTACACTGCTTGCTCACAGGAGCAAAGTCAGTGACAGTAGTCAGGATGCTGGGCAGGCTGCCCTCTGCCGCCTGCACTGTGATGGATGGAAGAAGCTGTTGCTGAGACCACGGAGTCGTTACACACAGAAGGAGGAGGTGGGAGAGGGCAGATGTCCACCTGAGTGACAGGCTGACCTGTCATTCATCCCTTCTGTCACCAACAGAGGTGACTGCGGGCAACTCTCCCCCGAGATCCTTCAGCCATTCCTCTTCCCAGAGCCTGTCTTTGGGCCACATCCCTTGGTAGGATGGGCACCAGGGCAGAACAAAAGCCTTGATTCTGAATCTATAGATAGTCATGTATTCACCACTAGTCTGACAATTTAGCAGACAGTTTCTTTGGGAAACCATAGATTCTCCAAACTTGGGTTTTCTCTTCTGTAAAATAAAATTAATAGCAGGGACTTCCATGGTGGTCCAGTGGTTAGGAATCAACCTTCCAATGAGGGAGACGTGGGTTCATCCCTGGTCAGGGAGTGAAGACCCCACAGCTGTGGGGCCACAAAGCCGTGTACTACAACTAGAAGCCCGGGAACTGCGATGAAGACCCAGCAAAAGTTAATAGTGATATTAAACTCACAAGCATATCAGAGAATCAAAGGAAAATATGAAACTATTTAAAAATTAAAATTGGTATCAACTACTCAAATTCCAGTGGGGAAAAGAGATGATCAATGTTGGTTCCTCCTTCAGTAGCTGGACCGATTCATCCTGATTTTTGCTGTCAGGAATAATGGCAAGCAGTGGATTAATGCGTTCTGAGTGTGGCCTCTGCAACCAACATGGCTGGTTAAGTCTCGGCCACCTCCTAGCCTTGTGTGTGTCTTTGAGCAAGTTACTTAAGTGAATGCTCTGGGTCTGAGTTCCTCCACCTACAAGAGAACATTAATAATACTTGCACCAAAAGATTGTCAAGAGAATGCAAAAGTTCACATAAGTAAAACATTTAGAAGGTGCCTGGAAAACAGCCAACCTACAATAAAATTATTAGCTGCTAGGATGATGATGAGAGAGGAGGAGGAGACGGAGGTGAGGATGGTCCTTCTTTAAGTCTCCTTTTCATTCAGATTGAATCTGACCATTTTAGACCGCTGTCATTTTCTTAATTACTGCCCCTTGCATTTTCAGGCACAGAACCACTAGCTTCTAGCCTAAGGATTCAAGCTTGCCAAGAGATCCTGGCGTTCCTCGCTGCTGGCCGCGTGATGACAATGAAGTGGGGCTCTCATCAAGAGGTCCTTATAACCATGACAACATGAGCAGCACCACTCTTCTGAGGATGTCATTGCCATGACAACACCTGAGTGACTGAAATCAAGAGGCCTAGGAAAGTGCCTTGATAAAGAGAGGAAACGATCAACACGCGGAGAAACGTGGCCTCTCAGGAGCAAGAACAGGGGCTGGTCAGTGCGGACACTTGGCGACAAAGCCAGAGGGAGCAAAATAATGTTGAAGGAAACACGGCGGTCACACTCGCTGAATTGCCCTGGCTTCTCAAGTGCCGTGGGGCTCTAGATAGAGAGAGAGATGTACACAGAGATGGAACCCGTCCGCTCCAATCCTTCCATCTTACACAGTGGGCCCCACGGAGTCAGGCTTTCCTCTCTGCAAGGCAAGGAGTGCCCCTAGTGTAAGGAGGACAGGGAGAGCGGGTCTGTCTGGACCCGGAGGAAAAATTGCAGATGGAGACTCGGGCACGTGCCTGCAAGGCAGGACTAGGTGGAGAAGACGCTGCTGCTACTTGTCAGAGCAACAGGTAGCTTTCTTCCAGGTGGGTGAGCTCTTCCCTATCTCTAGTACTTTTCTAGACTGAACGCTTAAGATCGTCTGCTTCCTCTGCCCCGCAGTCTGTACCTGACCCCTGGACTCAGCTGCACTCAAACAGCAGAAGTGTTTGCAGAATGTCCAATGTGCACAGCTGTAAAGGCTCAGGTATTTTCCCCAGACAGTATCACCCTCCAAAACTGGATTTGGGCTGTATTTGTCCACACTTCCTGGTATTAGTTGACCTTCTCCTTCCATCCACAGGGAGCTTTCTTGGTGGTGGAGGCTTCACTTGGATAAGGACTGTGGTCATAAGTGGGCTTGTGTGGGCTGCCATATGTGGGCTTCCCCGGGGTAACTTGGTTCCTGTTTTGATTTTAAAGAAAAGATGAATTCAGACATCCTGCTTCAGGTTCATGTCTGGTCAAAGAGGGCAGAATATTGAGGACTCTGAGGACTTCTCCGTGGTCCCTAGGGAGAGGTTGGGGGTGAGCAGAAATCATCCTACATACCCAGGCCCCTCCTCGTGGGAGGTTTCACACTCCAAGAAGTAAGTGCTTCAACTATCAGTCCCCAGGGAACCCCAGCTTCCCCAGTGGCTCAGTAGTAAAGATCTGCCTGCCAATTCAGGAGACACAGCAGATGCAGTTTCAATCCCTGGGTCGGGAAGATTCCTTGGAGTAGGAAATGGCAACTCAGTTCAGTATTCTTGTTTGGGAAATCCCATGGACAGAGGAGCCTGGTGAGCTACAGTCCATGGTGTCACCAAGGTCAGACATGATTTTTAGTGCCTAAACCACCACCACCAGCAGGGAACCCTCACCAGACCTCCCAGCAGGTCTCCCCTCCAGGCGATGCTTCTCAAGGTCAGAGATGGTCAGTTGCTTTAGCAACATGGTGATTTTGGCTCCAGTTTCCCAAGAGCATTGGAAAGCCTCATAAAGAAACAAAATGTATAAGCCACTCCGCGAAGAGACAAGTCATAGCTAATTCTTTTTTTCACCTGAAGAACAAACGGCTGAGAACTTGAAGGCTAGCAGTTATCCTAGGGAGTGGCCAAGGGTGACCGGGACACAGACCACACTTTGGGGAGAAGTTGCTTTGACTTCACATTCCCCGTCAACCCCATATTCTACAAAACCTTATTGCAAACTTCTCTAAAAGTCTTTCCCATTTCTGCAACCCATTCTCTCCCTTTCCAATTAGTCTTTTTTTTTTTTTTTTTTAATTGACTGTGTTGGGTCCTTGCTGTTGCATGGAGGCTTTCTCTAACTGTGGTGCATGGGCTTAGTTTATGGAATGTGGACTGTTAGTGGACCAAGGATCAAACCCATGTCTCCCTGAGCTGGCAGATGGATTCTTAACCACTGGACCACCAGGGAAGTCTTCCAACTAATCTTAATCTTCCATCTTTGGGCAGAACCTCTCTCACCAATGTCTCATGTGAGTACATTCTGCCATTTCTCAGTCCTCATCTCCCTTGACTTCTAAGCAACACATTGATACTAATTGCTCCCTTCTTCCACAAGGCATTGTCTGCACCTAAATTTCAGATTTCCTTCACCATTCTCCATCCACTTCCTCACAGCTGCCTTTGCTGGATACTCCTCTTCTAACACCACAATGTTGGAATCGGGCCCTGTCCACACGTCTCTCTTCGGTCCACCTTCAATCAGTAGGTAATGATGGTCAGACACGTGGCTCTACACACCATCTGCATGCTGAGGATGCCTTGATTTATTTCCCCAGCACCTGAGATTGGGTATAAATAGGAAAAGGAGTACATCAAGGCTGTATATTTTCACCATGCTTATTTAACTTATATGCATAGTACATCATGAGAAACCCTGGGCCGCATGAAGCACAAGCTGGAATCAAGATTGCCGGGAGAAATATCAATAACCTCAGATATGCAGATGACACTACCCTTATGGCAGAAAGTGAAGAGGAGCTAAAAAGCCTCTTGTTGAAAGTGAAAGAGGAGAGTGAAAAAGTTGGCTTAAAGCTCGACATTCAGAAAACGAAGATCATGGCACCTGGTCCCATCACTTCATGGCAAATAGATGGGGAAACAGCAGAAACAGTGTTAGACTTTATTTTGGGGGGCTCCAAAATCACTGCAGATGGTGATTGCAGTCATGAAATTAAAGATGCTTACTCCTTGGAAGAAAAGTTATGACCAATCTAGCTAACATATTCAAAAGCAGAGACATTACTTTGCCAACAAAGGTCCATCTAGTCAAGGCTATGGTTTTTCTAGTGGTCATGTATGGATGGGAGAATTGGACTGTGAAGAAAGCTGAGTGCCAAAGAATTGATGCTTTTGAACTGTGGTGTTGGAGAAGTCTCCTTGAGACCAGTCAATCCCAAAGGAGATCAGTCTTGGGTGTTCATTGGAAGGGCTGACGCTGAAACTGAAACTCCAATACTTTGTCCACCTCATGCAAAAAGTTGACTCATTGGAAAAGACCCTGATGCTGGGAGGGATCGGGGGCAGGAAGACAAGGGGATGGCAGAGGATAAGATGGCTGAATGGCATCACCAACTTGATGGACATGAGTTTGAGTGAACTCCTGGGAGTTGGTGATGGACAGGGAGGCCTGGCGTGCTGCAATTCATGGGGTTGCAGAGTCGGACACGACTGAGCGACTGAACTGACTGAACTGACCCTTGAAGAGCCAGCTATCTACTCCGCATTTCCATGTGCATACCTAAAGTGCCAAGCTCCTTTTCCCTCTGCACGCCTGCTCCTTGCAGAGTTCCTGATGGCAGGAATTGATAGAAGTAGCCACCAGCTGGTACAGGTCATAAATCTTAGAATACCCCTTAATTCCTAACTCATTCTCACAAACCCTATCTAAGAAGTCAGCAAACCTTGTGAGCTTGCAGAATACATCCCGGATTCGATAAAGTCTTCCCATCTTTGACAACACCAGCAGAGCCCAACCTTCGTCACTTTGTCATGGACTTAAGCAGCAGCATCCTAACCGGCACCACAGCTGCCACACTTACAGCCCTGCCCCTTCACCCCAGTCTTTCCTTTCAAATAGTAAATATAACCCCTTATCAACATTTATTCAATCAGTTCATGATCCTGTTTGACACTTTCTGGGACAAATGTCAAAGTTTTTAACTTGGTTTTTGAGGCAGTACATGATCTGACTCTTGGCTATCTTCACAGCATCTATGTCACTTCCTTACATCTACATTCTAGCTGTTCCTCACAGACACCAAAGGTCTGGCAGCTCAGGGCCTTGGAACTTGCAGGTCCCTCTGCCTGGAACACCCCTTCTTCCTCCAACCTATTCACTGCCTCACTTCACTCAGTTCCCAAGTTCTTGAAACCCACTAGGACCCAGTGGGGCTCTTACAGGGGCAAAAGTCTTTCTGTGTCCCTTTTTTTTTGTTTGCAGGAAATAGGCTTCATTCAAACCCCCAGATCTTCCTTGAGTTCCAAAGGGTAGGTTCAAATACTTGCTTATCTGGAAAAAGTGAAAGTGAAGTTGCTCAGTTGTGTCTGACTCTTTGCGACCTCGTGGACTGTAGCCTACCAGGCTCCTCTGTCCATGGGGTTTTCCAGGCAAGAGTTCTGGAGTGGTTTGCCATTTCCTTCTCCAGGGGATCTTCCCATCCAGGGATTGATCCCAGATCTCCCGCATTGTAGGCAGATGCTTTACCGCTGAGCCACCAGGGAAGAGCCCACTAATCTGGGAAGGGAGGGGAATATGGAGACAAGGGAGGAGCAGTCAAGAAACAATAGCACAGCTTGGAGTAGGCTCCTGGCTCCCCATTCAGGGATACACAGAACAGTATCTCTGAGTTGTTCTGCAGGACTAAAACTGCCAACAAATGGGAGATGCTAACTCCTTGATGAAGCATTCTTCAATCCAAAGAGAAGGGCACAGTTTGAGACTGCCTGAGGCCAGATGACCTCTGGATTGAAGGAATTCAAGTCCTGCAAATACCTTGATTCTCATCAGCAAGGCTGCTCGTGAAGCGCTGCTATCAAACTCCTCATCAAATCCCTTCCCCTAACCCGGGATTGGGACACCCAGTTTGGAGAGTATCAGCTTCCTATGGCCCCCTTTGCCTGGCAGAGCAATAAAGCTCTTCTCTACTTCATCCCAACCTCTGTCTCTGAGATTCAATTTCACATCAGTGCACAGAGGCCAAGTTTCAGCATCAGTGTGTGCTCAAGCTTTCTCTCAACACTCTAACCAAAGGAGCACCACTATCATTTTTCGCTTACCTCTGTTTTCTTTTTCTCCACAGTACTGTCTCCCTGACATCAGCTCACATATTTATTACTGACTATATTCCCCACTCCCACACTGCGGTCCCATGGGGCAGGGGCTCTGAATGCTGTGTTCACTGCCACACACTGTCATGTATTCAGTGCTCAAAAAATATCTGATGAATAAAAGATGATTCATCTCTGCCTATTTATCATATCTCTGTTGTACTTTTTCATTTCTGTTCAATCTAATAAATCCTGATTCTCTAAAGATAAATAAATAAATAAATAAGCCTGAGGTTGCAACGATCACTTTTGGAGAAAAGGGAACTAACCCACATGGATCAACAGGCAGAAATAAATCAGGCACCAGCTGGTTCCTAATATTCTACCTAGCCACATGAGTCACATTTGCCAACAAAGGTCCATATAGTCAAAGCTATGGTTTTTCTAGTAGTCATGTAGAGTATTGAGAGCTGGACCATAAAAAAGGCTGAGCAGTGAAGAGCTGATGCTTTTGAATTATGGTTCTAGAGAAGACTCTTGAGAGTCCCTTGGATAGCTTGAGCCAGTCAATCCTAAAGGAAACAAACCCTGAATATTCATTGGAAGGACTGATGCTGAAGCTGAAGCTCCGATACTTTGGACACCTGATGGGAAGAGCTGACTCACTGGAAAAGACCTTGATGTTGGGAAAGACTGAAGGCAAGAAGAAGGCAGCAGCAGAGGCCGAGATGATTAGATAATATCATGGACTCAACAGACATAAATCTGAGCAAATTCTGGGAGATAGTGGAGGACAGAGGAGCATGGTGTGCTGCAGTCCATGGGGCTGAAAAGAGTCGGAGACAACTTAGTGACTGAACACCAACAACGAACAGCCATAAAGATAATCTCCAGTCCCTCAGAATGGGCAGTAAGCGAGGTCAAATCAGAAACGTGGGGGTCTTTCTCAGCTTCATACCTACATCAAACCCATGACTAGTTCTGGCAACTTGGTCCTATACATATCTCCATGTTCCACATTTATTCTCCACTCATGCCATCTCATGATCCTTGACCTTTCAGTAGCTTCCTGAAGATCAGCCTCTTCGCTCTGGATCATCAGAAGGCTTGGTCTTGCCAACAGCTACCTACTGTCACCACCCACCTGAAGGCTCAGGAAGGCAAAGGATTGAGGCTGCAGCTGAAGCCTGTGAAATGTGCTTTCCTTCCTTCCTTTGGTGATTATGGGGCCGAACCCCACCAGCCTCACACCCCTCACTTCGTGTTGGGGGGCCATGCAGGGAGGGGATCGCCTCCCTACCTTTGATGTTCTGCAGCTCTCACATCCCCCCACCTTCCATGTCTGATGGCTCTCCTTCTGGAACACCCACTTCCTAAGCAAAATGCTGCCCCAGACCTCAGGTTCTGGGCTAAGCACCTCCCAGAATGCCTTTATTAACTAAAATCCAGCTATTCCCTGAGCTCAGCGCCTCCTGAGGAGCTCCAAGAAACTGCTGGGCTGTTGGTTTCAGCATCAGAGGTTGGAGTGATGGTCTCCCTGACTCCCCAAGGTAACTTGAAAATCGTTTACGTTCTTACTCTTTTATGTTCTTATTGAAAAACTTGATCTTCAAGCTCTTGCCTCTGACAATGTTGCATCTACACCCTCCCCACTTCTGCTGCCAAGGACTGGTGTCCCAAACTCCCCCAAGATGCTTTGAGAACGTTCACTCCTGGATCACAGCCCTGCTCGTCACTCTCCTGGGCCACTACCCGGCCTGATTTCAGTGCTCCCTTTGGTGATCTGTCAGATACTCGTGCCACCAGCTAGTTGGATCCTGCTTCCCCATGGACCCATCCCTCATCTCAGCCCTTTGCTACCACTCTCATGGGCCCAAACATGTCATTCTATGGAACCTGAAGTCATAATGAAAGGACCGCCATTTCTGATTTGAACCTTGTAACATTCTAGCATGCTTGCACAACTACTCACACTACAAGCCCATGTTCACCTTTTCTTTTTTAATTATGTATTTATTTGGCTGTGTCAAGTCTTAGCTGCAGCATGCAGGATTTTCTAGTTCCCTGACCAGGGATCAAACCCAAGGCCCCTGCATTGGGAGTGCAGAGTGTTAACCACTGGACCACAGGGAAGTCCAAACCCATGCTTCTTCTGCTCACTCACTCAATAAACACTTAGTGACTGTCAGCGTGAACGGGCAGCACACTGTGCACTGGTGGACTTGGTGGTAAATAAGGAGAAGCAGACTCCCCACCCTCCTAAAGCTTAGAGTCCATTGAGAGGCGAGCAGGTACCGAGCAAGTCTTCCAGAGCCCGGTCGTCTCCACGATGATTCTGGAGCAGCCTGGATGTTTCATGATGGAGGGCCTGGGACTCAACAGCCAACCCTGCCAGCAACGTCCCAAATACCTCCTCCTCTAACCTCTATATTGTCACCCTGCTTATTTAACTTCTATGCAGAGTACATCATGAGAAACGCTGGATTTGAAGAAACACAAGCTGGAATCAAGATTGCTGGGAGAAATATCAATAACCTCAGATATGCAAATGACACCACCCTTATTGCAGAAAGTGAAGAGGAGCTAAAAAGCCTCTTGTTGAAAGTGAAAGAGGAGAGTGAAAAAGTTGGCTTAAAGCTCAACATTCAGAAAACGAAGATCATGGCATCTGGCCCCATCACTTCATGGGAAATAGATGGGGAAACAGTAGAAACAGTGTCAGAATTTATTTTGGGGGGCTCCAAAATCACTGCAGATGGTGACTGCAGCCATGAAATTAAAAGACGCTTACTCCTTGGAAGAAAAGTTATGACCAACCTAGATAGTATATTCAAAAGCAGAGACATTACTTTGCCGACTAAGGTCCGTCTAGTCAAGGCTATGGTTTTTCCTGTGGTCATGTATGGATGTGAAAGTTGGACTGTGAAGAAGGCTGAGCACTGAAGAATTGATGCTTTTGAACTGTGGTGTTGGAGAAGACTCTTGAGAGTCCCTTGGACTGCAAGGAGATCCAACCAGTCCATTATGAAGGAGATCAGCCCTGGGATTTCTTTGAAAGGAATGATGCTAAAACTGAAGCTCCAGTACTTTGGCCACCTCATGCGAAGAGTTGACTCATTNGTGGTCGTGTATGGATGTGAAAGTTGGACTGTGAAGAAGGCTGAGCACTGAAGAATTGATGCTTTTGAACTGTGGTGCTGGAGAAGACTCTTGAGAGTCCCTTGGACTGCAAGGAGATCCAACCAGTCCATTCTAAAGATCACCCCTGGGTGTTCTTTGAAAGGAATGATGCTAAAACTGAAACTCCAGTACTTTGGCCGCCTCATGTGAAGAGTTGACTCATTGGAAAAGACTCTGATGCTGGGAGGGATTGGGGGCAGGAGGAGAAGGGGACAATAGAGGATGAGATGGTTGGATGGCATCACTGACTAGATGGATGCGAGTTTGAGTGAACTCCAGGAGCTGCTGATGGACAGTGAGGCCTGGCATGCTGCGATTCATGGGGTCACAAAGAGTCGGACATGACTGAGTGACTGAACTGGACTGAACTGAAGGAATAATTCTTGCATCAGCTGTGGTATTCCTCAGATTTCAAAGCAAAATTCCATCCTTGACTCCTACCTACCTCTCATAACTTCCCCATGTCCAATGAACACAAAACTCTATACATTTTGCCCTTTAAATATCTCTTCAACCTGTCTACTACTGTAGATCCCCTCTGACACTCCTGATCTGAACCAACATTACATCTTGCTTGGATTATTTAATGAGTTTCTTTAGTGGCCTCCCAACAACGGCTTTTTCCTCAGTTCCATTCCATCAACACCCAAGCATCCTTTCCAGCTACAGCTGGGATCTTGCCACACCTCTGCTGGCCTTTCCTGGTGGCCTGGTGATGAGGAACCCACCTGCCTATGCAGAAGTGGTGGGTTCCATTTCTGGGTCAGGAAGATCTCCTGGAGAAGGAAATGGCAACTGGTTCCAGTATTGCCTGGGAAATCCCATGGACAGAGGAGCCTAGTGGGCTACCATCCATGGGGTCGCAAAGAGTCATACACAACGTAATGACTACGCAGAAACAACACACCTCTGCTGGAAATCACTGTGTCATCTCACACCACTCAAAACTCCAAACGATAGCATATAAGACCTGGGAAAACCTGGACACATTCCATTCTTTGGTTCTATTCTCTGGTTTTCTAAACCAGAGCCCAACCAGAGCATCATTCATTGGCCCAGACCAGACTGATTCAGCTTCTGGCTTCCCTCAGTCCCCTTCCTCCTGGAGAGTGCTTGCCCAACATCACCGAGCAACATGAGCCTTTCCCTCACTGTCACTGCAGACTCCTCTCCAATACCACTCATCACGCCTGCAGTTACCGTGTAGGGCTTGTTTTCCTGGCTAGACAGGGAGGATGCAGGTCCTCATCATCCTTATTCTCTGGTGAAACCCAGATGCCCAGCACAGCACCTGGCCCACTGCAGATATTCAATGAGCTTTTGGCAAACCAACTTGCTGGATAAATGAACAAAATGAGGAGCTCTCACTGTGCTAAATGTTACTGCTACAAAGACACACAAAACACAGTCCCTTCTTCTGAAGGAACTCACAGTCTGTTAGATAAGAGGGAATAATGAACAAAATACAATAGTCTAGAATTCATCCTACTGCATTGGGACAAACAGGGGCTATGATAACACGGTGAATGAAGAAAAGTGTCCGTGGTAGGGGTAATATCTGAAGTAATTCTGAGAGGAGGAATTGACGACTTTAGTCAGGCTGCTAGAACTGCAGGAAAAGGGAATAGAAGGCGAGGATGCATGCTATATCAAAGAGACGGTGGATCATTGGTGTCCGTGCTTCCAATAATCACAGGTTTGAGTATTTGATAGTAGCCCTGTAGATACAGATGGAGAACAGTAATGAATTTAATTTGTCTGAGGCAGGAATGAGACTGTAAGACTGATATACAGGGCTGTTACTTTGCTAATAAGTGGGTTCAGCTGCCCATTTGGCATCCTTATTGCTTAATATCTTCATGGTTTTAAAATATATTGCTGGACATACATTATTACATACATGTAATAGCTCAAGCTACTACATTTTATAGGTTGTATATGCCACTGAGGGTACCTTTCAGGGTTCCTGAACATCTTGAGACATAATCCTTATGAATTTGAAGAAGCCTAATATTATAATATCGGAGAAGGCAATGGCACCCCACTCCAGTACTCTTGCCTGGAAAATCCCATGGATGGAGGAGCCTGGAAGGCTGCAGTCCATGGGGTCGCTGAGGGTCAGACACGACTGAGCGACTTCACTTTCACTTTTCATTTTCATGCATTGGAGAAGGAAATGGCAACCCACTCCAGTGTTCTTGCCTGGAGAATCCCAGAGACGGGGGAACCTGGTGGGCTGCCATCTATGGGGTCACACAGAGTTGGACACGACTGAAGTGACTTAACAGGGTTCCTGAACATCTTGAGACATAATCCTTATGAATTTGAAGAAGCCTAATATTATAATATCGGAGAAGGCAATGGCACCCCACTCCAGTACTCTTGCCTGGAAAATCCCATGGATGGAGGAGCCTGGAAGGCTGCAGTCCATGGGGTCGCTGAGGGTCAGACACGACTGAGCGACTTCACTTTCACTTTTCATTTTCATGCATTGGAGAAGGAAATGGCAACCCACTCCAGTGTTCTTGCCTGGAGAATCCCAGAGACGGGGGAACCTGGTGGGCTGCCATCTATGGGGTCACACAGAGTTGGACACGACTGAAGTGACTTAGCAGTTAGCAATATTATAATATGAGGATTAAAGTATAGTGAATGACTGCCTAGTACACATATATACCCACATATGTATAGGAATGCAAAGAATATATAGCAATTAAATAAACATAGCTATTATGTAAGCCCCACACTAAGTACTTTTTACATATTATCTAAATTTATCCTCATAATAGTCCCCAAAAGATATATATTAATATAGCCTTATACAGATAGGCAGGCACGGTGGATCTTCCCTGATAGCTCAGCAGTACACAGTCTTCTTGCAGTGGAGGAGATGCATGCTCAGTCCCTGGGTTGGTAGGATCCCCTGTGGGAGAGCGTGCCTTCTCATTCCAATATTCTTACCTGGAGAATCCCATGGACCAAGAAACCTGGCAGGCTACAGTTCATTGGGTCGCAAAGAAACAGACATGACAGAAGCGACCTGTACGCATGCGTGCATGCAGGTTAGGAACCTGAAGACTTGCTGGGTTAAGTAACTTGCCCTTTATCTTAGGGCAAGAACAAGGATTTGAAGTCAGGTTTTTGCTTCCATAGCTCATTTCTTAAACTATTAGCAGTATGATATACTGTCAAAATAGATGTGCAGACTTTCCCTGACTGTCAATGGTTCAGCTTATAACATTTGACTTTATAAGGGTAGGAAAGCATTATGCATTCAGTAAAACTACACTAAGAATTTTAATCTTTTCCCAGGCTAGCAGTATGCAGTATGATACTCTCCTGTCATTCTGGACAGTGACAGCAATGCTTAGCTGCCAGCTAACCACCTGATCATGAGGGTAAATGACCAATACCCCCACAACCATTCTGTACCCACCCAACCATTCTCATCTTCAGCTCTAGTACAGAAATCAATAAATTACACAAAACATTGAACACTTTATTATAAAACAAACTATATTAGATGATTTTGCCCACCTGTAGGCTAATGTAAGCTAAATCTTGCAAAGAGTCAGACATGATTTAGCGACAGAACAACTACAAGGCTAATGGATGTATTGTGAGCACATTTAAGGTATGCAAGGATAAACCATGATGTTTGGTAAGCTGATTGCATTAAATGCATTTTTGATGTATGGTATTTCCAGTTTACCATGGGTTTATCAAGATGTAACTCCGTCGTAAGCCAAGGAAGATCTATAGTTGATAATTAAACCATAGAAATGAGGAAAAATATGAAGGTCCTTAAATGCAAAAAATGAGCGTGACCATTATTATAGTTTTGTTACGGCAAACAGAGGAAATAATCCTTGAGCTTCAAAGGCAACCTCCTGCACGTGTTTTGAGTTTGTTGATTTTGCTTTCAGCAAGATGTGCAGCCTGCATGAATAAGCTTTTCCACTGCTGCAGGATTAATTTCAGGTATCAGACATGTATTGGCGTACACTGACGGCTAGGTCTAATGCTCCTGGAGGCACACCTCATCCCTCATACCGTGATCACTCTTTTCTGTTGCCCTTCCATGTGTAAAATAGATTAAGCTTCCTTGGCATGGTCTTATAAAATATATTACAGAGGATGTAAAGTGGAATAGCTTTGTTTCACGGAGTAAAGGGAAGGGAGCCAGAGGAGTCCGGACACAGATTTGCGTGTCCTTTCAGTGTTTAAGAGTTAGCTAGTATTTCATTTTATCTAAAAAAACTTCACATCTGCCCCACTTTAGGCTCTTCATGTGAGCTGGCGACCCTTGTCGATCAGAGGCATGGGTGACAGGAGTATAAACACAGGGGTCTCTGGGGCTTTGCCCAGCAGTTTCTGTGTTCTCTTCTTTATGCTTCTTGCTTCTTAAGCTCTACATGTTCATGTCCGTGGGTCCATTTCCATTTACCTCAGGAGTCATCCCACTGAACTTGTGATCTGATTGGTCCCCTTCGTAGGAAGCCGTTATCAGTCCCATGGTGTAAATGAGGGACTTGAGTCTCAGGTTTAGTTAGCAGTTTGAATAGTATATAATCAGTAAACATCCATGATATGACTTTGACTCACATCTGACTGATTTCAAAGCCCATTTTCTTTCTACTGTGTCAGATTTTCTAAGCTGTAACTTGCTATTCAGTTCAACAAACGTTGAATATCTAACCCTCCAGAACCCAGCAGATCACTGCACTAGGTTCTGTAGTGGTACACTGTAAAAAAGATAAAGTATGTAAAATCTCGTGAAGGAACCAGACATAGAGATGTGACAAAGCATGACGAAGGGCATGCCATGTGGTGATAAATCATTTTGTAATGGATAGAAATATCAAGTCACTCTGGTGTATACCTGGAACTAAGTGTTGTAAGTCAATAATGCTTCTTAACAAAATAAATAAATAAAATCTTACCACCAATCTTGTCTTCAGCGGCTCAAGCTGAATGATTTGATGCTTAAAATTGGTTAATCAATCAATTTATAGTGTAGCAACAATATGTGAATGATGACTTCTTGGAAAGGTGGGCATTTATTGCTTTGTGTTTCTTTAATGGACCTGGATAATCCTGGCTCTTCTTTATCATTTGGTTCCTTTTTTAGACTCAGCAGAGGAAGTATGTGCCTTGAAATTGTCACTTTACTGCTTATAATACATACTGACCAAGACTGTTCCATTTGCTATATTTTGCTTACCAGCTGATCGTTGGATTATCCCACTGAAATGATTCTATCACAAAAATGTTTTCACTTTTCATCTACAATAATTTAATTAAAAGGATATATCAGAGTTTATGACAAGGCTACCTTCAAATAAGGGCTTCCCTGGTGGCTCAGAGGTTAAAGCGTCTGCCTCCAATGCGGGAGACCCGGGTTCGATCCCTGGGTCAGGAAGATCCCCTGGAGAAGGAAATGGCAATCCACTCCAGTATTCTTGCCTGGAGAATCCCATGGACTGAGAAAGCCTAGTACATTACAGTCCATGGGGTCGCAAAGAGTCGGACACGACTGAGCGACTTCACCTTCACCTTCACCTTCAAATAAAGACCTATCACTGGTCCTGATATCAGGGGTTTTTGGTTTATTTAGGCCCAGTCTTGCCCACAGTACTAAACCACTTGAGTGCATTACAGAGCCTGCTGACCTGGAGCAGGGTCTTGCTATTATTTGTCAACCTAAATGTTAGCTGGGCCTTTGAAGAGGAACTCAATTTGAGTTCATTAAAATCTTCAGTCATTTGTATTTGAGAAGAAATAGAAAAATTAACAAAATAAATAATCATGCATTAAATGTTCATGAAGTATGAAACATTTTTCTAAGCATTGTGAGGGACAGTGATTGCAAAGTTTGTCTCCACTGAGGGCTCGTGATAGTAATAGAGGACTTTATTCTGTTTCTTTAAAATGTGTTACTCACTAATCCAAACGTCCATCCTGTGACATCAGATCATGAAGTATTCTTATTTGATAGATATAGAAATTTAGACTCTGAAAGATGAGCTGACCTACAGAAGGTTACTCTTGACAATTAGTTGTTGTTGTTCAGTCACTAAATCTGACTCTTTGTGACCCCACGAACTGCCGCATGCAAGGCTACCCTGCCCTTCACTATCTCCCTGAGTCTGCCCAAACTCATGTCCATGGAGTAAGTAATGCCATCCAACCATCTCATCCTCTGTCACCCACTTAGTACCTGGGAGTCAAATACAAGGAGTCTGGCTCCAGAGTCTAAAACCCTAGCCATGACATTAACTGGAAGAGAAACAGTCTGCTTTGATGTATTTGAAGTAAGGAAAGCTATGTAAAGTACTAGAGTAGACAGAAACAGACACTGTCCTGTGACAGAGGAAGACATTAATTCTAACTTGGGGTGGAGAAGGATGTGTGGAAAGGAAATCGTGATTAGATCAGGTCTTGACTTGCTAAAAACTGTGAAAGTAGATCCTTCTAATGAAGATTAAGTAAGTTTTAGTAATAGTTTTTTATAAAATATTAATATGCTCAAAGATTTCATAAAACAATGAAAACTCAGTTTTGCTTCTGATATTCACAATCTAAGTCTAGGATTTCTATGTAACCAATTAAAGTCTTAGTCTATTTCTTATGATATTTCTTAATAATTATAAATAGTATTTATCCAGTTGCTCAAGGCAGAAATTTTGGTAGCAACTTTGACTTCAGATTCATTCTGTCTTCCCCTTAAGACCTACCATAAATCCCTATCAAATATATATCCTATAATCCTTCAACATGTTTCATAAATCATGTTACCTTGTACCTTGTACCAATGCTATTAATATTTTACAGCCTAAATGCAAGATGGTACAATTATCCTCAATAAATTAAATCCTGTGTTTCAGTTTGATTTTCTTTTTCTAGAGACATTTCTGAATCCTGATTGCTATATCCAATAGCTTTGTGTAAAGCACATACTTAATAACTCTTCAGTGTCTTCATCTAAGAAAATTATTGACTTAAAAAATTAAAATTGAGTAAACGGAAGTCTTTAGAGGGCTAACTATGAAAAATATTAAAAATTTAATCAGAAACTTGGGACCGTAATTATTTCACAAACTGAAAATCCCAACTGATTATTTCTTCTTGTCCATACATACGTAAATGAGAAATACATTGTAGAGGAAAATCAAAATAATATTATAGTAACACAGTTCTACTTATAGAAAGTTTAATATCTTTGGCAGTGAAACACAATTTGTATTAATTTGACAGGATTTTCTTTCTTTTTTTTGGCCAAAACATGCTTGTGCCTAATGATCACCTTTTCTTTATAAATAGGAAACAAACTGAATAAAGGAATATTTGCAGGTTTCTTTTCTACCCATATATAATAATTTACAATGGCTTTAGAGAAGCTATTGAAAACGTGCATATCTCATCAAAGAAAATAGTTAAGTATGCACTATCCGACTTTCTTTACTTTGAAGTTTTTTCTTTGCCACCAATTTTGTCCCCCCCCCACCCAGAGTGGTATTTATCTGCAGCAGGCACTGCTGGTGGCATGCCCATACATCCCCAGCCCTCACTTTTGTTATGTGTGATGAAAACTTCTTCCTGCAGGCACTGCACCTCTTTCCCTAAGGGCTTTCTATGGCGCTAGGCACACACTCTACCTGCTTACAAGGGAACCGCAGGTCTCAGCCCAGATGAGCAGGGGTCAGTGGGCAAACAGCCAGCTTCCCTGTTCTTCAGGTGGAACCACTCTGGAGGATGCTCTGCTTTCCACAAGAAGTCCCCAGTGTGAGTGGGCCCTAGTTTCTGACAGCAGGGCCTTCCCTGAGGGCTCAGACAGTGAAGAATCTGCCTGCAATGCAGGAGACCTGCATCCAGTGCCTGAGTCAGGAAGATCCCCTGGAGAAGGGAATAGCTACCCACTCCAGTATTCTTACCTGGAGAATCCCATGGACAGAGGAGCTTGGCAGGCTACACTCCATGGAGTCACAAAGAGTGAGACTTGACTGAGTGACGAACACACTTCCCACAGTGATAACCTGCTTAATTTTTGTTGTTGTTGTTGAAGTATACCTGAGAGTGATTTATAATGTTGTGTTAGATTCAGGTGTACAGCATAGAGATTCAGATATATATATATATAATGTAAGTGTGTGTGTGTCTGTGTATATATATATACACACAGACACATACACAAGCACAGAATTTTAGATTCTTTCCCCTTATAGGTTATTGCAAAATATTTAGTGTAGTTCCTTGTGCTATGCTTATTGGTTATCTCTTTTATATAGAGCAATGTAGACATGTTAATTCATGTACATGTACATATTAATACATACATGTTAATGTGTACATGTTAAGCAGTGTGTATCGTAGTCCTTATTGGTTATCTCTTTATCTATAGCAGTGTGCACGTGTTAATCCCAACCTCCTAAAATAACCTGTATTAATGGACTTTTATTGCTTCCCTTTCCTTCTCTGTCTAGCTTCTCTGGCTTGGAGTCACTTCTTAAATAAATATCTAGGTTCAAGGTTGGCTATTGGAAGAACCCAACATAAGACTTTACTAGTCACATAAGATAAAGATTACAAATTCCAAGCTTCTACTCTATAACTATAGTCCTTTCCACCAGAATCCCCTCCTCTTACTTGAAGGAGGAAGACAGAGAGAGAGAGGGAGGGAGGAAGGAGCAGGAGGAGGGGAAGGAAGAAGAGAAAGGATTGTGAGCAAGAGCTCTGGGCATCTCTCCCGCCCTTTTTCCTCCCTAATGTTATGACTTGACTTTTCATATATGGAAAAATCCTACTAGGCTACTAGTCACCATGTTTTTGCAAACTTTGCTGCTATACACCAACTTCTAGGAAAGCTGTAAGGTTTTGTGGGGCCCCTGACTCCTATCACAACAGGATTGGATAAGAGAACCTGCAAGCATCACAGTAAAATACATAAATGGTCTCAAGAAAGTGTTTACAGCTTTCTGAAGTAATTCACCCAGTACAGTCCCTTTGCGGTACCTAATTCTTGCTTAACCCAGGGTGCTGCTAACAAAGATAAATGATGCCGTGACAGTTGCCAGTACAAGCAGGATGGCATGTCGGAGAAAAAAAGCCATCCGTTCTGATTGTTTGCCAGCAGTTTCTTTCTCTCTCCCTCATCAGACCGAAAGTGGCAGCTATAGTGGAAGTGTGATTTATACAACCCAGCAGTGCTCCTTGCACAGATCTTTCTGCAAAGGAAAATGATGAGCAACACCTGTGACAGATACCTCCCACTCAAACATCAGAATCCTCCGATGATTTAAAGAAGGCAAAGGGGAGTGTCGGCTTTGCTTCGCAGGCAAATAAAAGAGAGGAAAAATTGTATTGGAGACGTTATGTACTCTGTGATGCTGGTAATGAACCCTGGTCAAGCTTTGAGGGAAGAGAAGGAAGCCTCACTGATGTTGGAGAGAATGGGTCACAGTTTCTTGTTTCTGTTGAGCTTTGTGGAAACGAGAATGATGACAGGGGAAGAACATGGTCTTTAGAGGAAGATCTGGGCTAGAATACCAACTTTGCTATTTTCTGGGTTGGCAAGCTATTTTACCTCTATACGCCCCAGTTTTCTTAGTTGTAAAAAGTGATTTTAGTAACTTTCACAGTGAAAGTTGCTCAGTTGTGTCCAACTCTTTGTGACCCCATGAACTATATAGTCCGTGGAATTCTCTAGGCCAGAATATTGGAGTGGGTAGCCTATCCCTTCTCCAGCAGATCTTCCTGATCCAGGAATTGACCTGGGGTCTCCTGCATTGCAGGTGGATTCTTTACCAACTGAGCTATCAGAGAAGCTCAAATAGCTATCATACCAACTGACTATGTGAGTTAATCTTGGGATTATAGGCTATTTACAGGTACACAGATGCATATGACTTAATCATGTTGCAGGAATGTAGGAATTTCTGGTGAATTACTTTCACATTGGTCTTAATTATTAAGAACCTCCCAGATGCTCGGGCTGTGTTGACAATAGAAAATCAAAGGTAGGTAGAGCTCCCAGTCAAGTGTGAGAAGAGAGGCCGATTTAGCACAAGAGTGCTTGTATCTTTTTGATAAATGCATGTCCTTCTTTTGTCTGTCTTTGAACAGAGAATTATTACTCTGCTTTTTTCCACAAATAGCTAGTTGAGGGATTTTTGCTTCCATGCCACAGAATGAAACATGCTTGCATTATATATATAAAACATTTAACCAAAACCTGTCTTGATGGTTATAAGGAAAGGTGATCTTTCATCAGATAAAATAGGAACTTACTTTGAGTCTAGTAAGACGTTACCAGTAGTATAGTCTTATCTATTCTTACGACCTGATGTCTCAGTTTTGTCTTCTATAACTGAAGCAGAAACCTCAGGCATACTGAAATGTCCATGAAACAAGCGAGAGAAAAGATTCTGTGATGGGTACAAAATAAAGGCAGTGGGGAGCATTTCAGTGATGGTCCCTAAGGAGGAATCAGTGGGCTTGGTTGCCCTGGGCTTGTCAGTAAGCAAAGGTGGTGATGCTGTGTGTGAGGCTGGGTGAGAGGGTCCACCCTGAGATGACAAGGCTCACGTCAGAGGGTGGCAGACTTGTCTTTGCAAAAAGTTTGTCAAATTTAGAGAAGAAATCTAATCTCTGACTGAATATGTGTAGGAAGTGGTGCATATTCCCTGGGGTGGATTTGAAAAATGTTGGTGCAGTTGTTCTTGAGTCTACTATTGATTAGATTAACCTGGAAAGCTTTCTCAAAACAAAAGGAAACAAAACAAAACCAAGCCATTGTCTAGATCCTACTCCCAAACCAATAAAGTCACAATCTCAGGGTAGAATCATTATATTATAAAAAGCTGTACGTATACAAAAATCAAAAGGAGTTTACACTGAGAGTCTGTATATCTTTCATTTGGATTCTATGTTTAAGAGTTTGCTAGATTTGCTTTATCAAATATCTACCTGAACATCATCTAGTAATGCATTCCGTCGGTACATTTTGAAGCAGATTGCAGATCTTTGCACACTGAGTATGTCCGCTTGCATGTCGTTAACAAGAATACAGTAGTGTTTACAACATTTGTCTTCTGTTATAAAATTTACATACAATGAAATGCACATACCTTAGTCCATTTGCTGAGTTTTAGTAAATGCATGAACCTCTGTAACCTAAGCTTCTATCATGGTATAGAATATTTTTGTCACTCCAGAAAGTTTCCTCATGCCCTTTCCCAGTCAGTTCCTTGCCTCCACTCCCCAGAGGTCATCATTATGCTGAATGTTTTCCTCACCACAGATTATCAACTTTTTGAGAATTTCACACAAATGGAATCATTTCCATGTATTCACTTGTGTAAGGCATTGTTCACTTTGCATAACACTTCAGAGGTTTATCTAGGCTAATGCCTCTAATCGTATGTTTTTTCTTATTGTTGAGTTTTGCAGTGCGGTATGTATAAAACATACTGCATTTTGTTTATTATCCATTCTCTTTTAAAGGGCACTTTGGCTGTTTTCAGTTTTTAGCTATTATACATAAACCTACTATGGGCATTCTTTCACAAGTTTTGTGAGCATATGCTTTCCCTTTGTAGGAGGAGAATCACTAGGCCTTGGGGTAAGCTTAGTGCCATTTTACAAGAAATTGCCTAAACTTTTTTTTTCTAGAAGATTGCACCATTTTTTTTTTGCATTCCCACCAACAATTACAAGAGAATCCTAGTTTGTTCCACAGCATTTGATGACATCTTTTTTTCTTTTTCTCTAAAGAGAAGAAAAATGCTTTCTTAACTTTATTTTCTTGTTCTTCCAGTATTTTGAAGATAAAATTGACATGCAGCACTGAATTCTTTGATTTACATCCATCATGATGTGATTAGCACAATAAGTTTGGTGATCAATATTTTTAATTATAGTCACTCTGGCATACCTACATCGGTTATCTCATTGTCCTGACAAGTAATATCAACCACTCTTTCATACACTTACTGGCCATTTATCTATCTTCTTTTGTGACTTTTAAGTTGTCCGGCCACTTACATTAGGTTCTCATCTACTTACTATTAAGTTGAAGGGTTTTGTTGTCATTTGCTTGTTTTTACATATCCTAGATCCCAGTCTTTTGTCAGATATATGTTTTATGGAAACTTTTCTCTCAATATGTGCCTTGAAAATTTATTTTCTTTATCCTATTGTTTAATGAGAGAAGTTTTACGATTTGCTAAAATCTAATTTATATGTTTACAGTCATTGCTTTTTTAGCTGGTCAAGGGGCTTCCCTTTAGCTCAGTTGTTAAAAAATCCACCTGCAATGCAGGAGACCCCAGTTTGATTCCTAGGTCAGGAAGATCCCCTGGGAAAGGAATAGGCTACCCACTCCAGTATTCTTGGCTTTCCCTTGTGGCTCAGCTTGTAAATAATCTGCTTGCAATGCAGGAAACCTGGGTTTGATCCCTGGATTGGGAAGATCCCCTGGGAAAAGAAAGGCTACCCGCTCCAGTATTCTGGCTGGGAGAACTCCATGGACTATACAGTCCATGGGGTTGCAAAGAGTCGGACTCGTCTGAGAAACTTTCACTTTTAGGGTTTCCCAGGTGGTGCCACTGGTAAAGAATCCATCTGCCAATGCAGAAGACCTAAGAGATGTGGATTTGATCCCTTGGTCGGGAAGATCCCTGGAGGAGGGCATGGCAACCCACTCCAGTATTCTTACCTGGAGTAACCTGGCAGAGTATCCAGAGGAACCTGGGAGGGACTGAGATTCCTGGTCTCTAAGAATTGGACATGACTGAAGTGACTTAGCATGCATTCAAGAAAAATTTAGTTTTCATACTTTTCCAAATGATTCTAACTTATAGCCAAAAGTGAGACCATCTGGATTATAGAGACCAGTAAAGTTCTCTGACAAGCTACACAGCTATTAAGAAAAGTAGAACATCAAACTTGGAAAAAAAAAATGACATATTTGGGAGAAATGTTATCTTGAGAGAACTTAAGTATCCAGTCTTCACACCAGGACACTGAGCTTATGGTAGCTGGTTAATCACAGGCCCTCTCAGAGCTTAAAACACGCTCCATGACTAGACCATGATGATTTTAGGTGCTGGGTAACGTGTGTGTGCTAAGTAACTTCAGTCTTGTCCTACTCTTTGCAACCCCATGAGCTGGAGCCTGATGGGCTCCTCTGTCCATGGAATTCTCCGGGGAAGAATACTGGAATGTGTTGCCATGCCCTCCTCCAGGGAATCTTCCTGACCCAGGGATCAAACACACATCTCTTACGTTTTCTGCACTGGCTTGGCAGTAAAGAATCCACCTCCCAATGCAAGGGACGTGGGTTCGATCCCTGAATCAGAAAGATTTCCTGGAGAAGGAAATGGCAACCCACTCTAGTATTTTTGCTTGGGAAATCCCATGGATAGAGAAGCTTAGTGAGCTAAGGTCCATAGGGCTGCAGGAGGAGTAACTAAACGAAAACAACCACAAGATAGAAGTTGCATATTGGGGGCATTGGTGACTATAGTTGAACAGGAAAATGGGGAATCAGGAGTTAACATTCTCAAAACTGGGATCTTCAGTGTTCTATTCCTACCAGGAATAGACTAGTATATATTGGCTCATATAATTTTCCTAAAAAACTTGTATGGAACATGTTATGGAAAAACCAGAAACTAAACCTACTACATTTGTTGGCAAATACTGCATTAGTTTCAGTTTAATTTGGATTAAGACCACAAGATCAAAATACTCAGGAAGAGAAGAAAGATTAGTTCATGGCAATACTGGTTCCCATTTATTTAGTGCTTAATACAAATCAGGAGTTGCCAAACTAGCCAACAGCAAAATCTGTCTCACAATTTTTGTGACACAAATTGTACTGGAACATAGATACTTCCTTCATTTACTTATTGTCTATGGCTATTTTCACACTGCAGTGGTTGTTAAGTAGTTTGCCAGGTGGTATCGTCCACAAAGTCAGAAATATTTCCTATTTATCTCTTCATTGAAAAGTTTATTGACACTTGATATGCATTATTTTAAAGCTGCATAATATGTCTGTAGGGAAGATGTTTTCTGTCCATTTCAAGTACGGAGAAACTGAAGCTTAGTGAATTTAGATTACTCATCCAAGATGGTAAAAGGAAAAACTAGAATTTAAACTCTTGTATGTATAGCTTCAATGCATATTCTCATTCTGTTGTACAATTCTCTCTCCCTCAGTTTTAGAGACGAACTTTAAAAACACAAATACAATAATTATGGTCATTGAAAGGATTTGTCATGCATTAGATACTGGAAAACAAAACTGGTTAATAAAAGGAATAATTGGTATTGAAAGATTACAAGGAAATATGGACATTTAATGAGTCATATACAAGATTAATTTACATACCATGAGCAGAGTCTGCACTACACCACGTAATCATCTGGTTAACATCAATTCCTTGTTTAGGACAAAGCATTAAGACCCATCAAGATATTGTAATTCAAAGCAGAAATGTATCTGCATCAAAAGCCATTTCTGATACTGGAGAGTCTGTGAGTAGAGAAAGGCACGTGTGGTGAAGAAAGAACATTTTAACTAGCCCTTGACAAACAGGAGGGATTTAGACTTGCAACAGGCAAGGAAAGCAGTGCATGTGTAAATAGCAGGCTCTCGTTTACTTTTTCTAGAAAGTAGACTGGAGGAAGCTTTGCTAAAAATACAACAGAAAAGAAAATCAATGTTAGATCATACAAAGTCTTAAATGCCTGGTTAAAACACTGCATGTAAATGAAGCTCATTTATACCTAAGATGACCAACTTAACTTGCCCAGAATTGAAAGTGAGTCCTGGGATACAGGACTTCTGATGCTAAAACTAGAGTAGTCTTGAGCAAATTGGGATGGCCAGGCTCTGCATTTACACACACACACACACACACACACACATACTCCTAAAGTAGCACATGTTCCTCCAGAAAATGAAGAATCATAATCCTTCCTAACTCCTATTTAATATTTAATCATATTTATCTAAGGGACTGTGAGAGCAAGGATGAATTGAGTCAACTGGAATTCACCTGAGAATAATGTGAGAATTGGCTGCTGAATTCATTATCAATTATATTTCACTTTTGCAGATCCCAGCATTACTGATACACAGTATGATAGCTCTAGAAAAGGGATATGAACTAGAGAGGCTAATTAATAAAACATCCTTTTCAGAGAAAAAAAATAAAGCAACAAATAATCAAGCAATCTCCTTTGTGAATCGGTTTTAAGATAAAGGATTTTTAATTAAAAATCATCTAATTTTTTGTTCTATGTTAATAAAGAGTTTTAAATTGTGACTAACATATTGGGCATTGCAAACTTTGATTACTTAAGGGTACTTGATACAAAATAACATTTGATTTATTCATTTTTTGCTCATACATTCAATCACTCAAGGAAGAGTTTTCAAGAGCCTACTAAATGAGGGGAAAATGAAGATAAGACAAATGCCCTGTCCTCAAGTAGATCAGGAATCCCTTAGGAAAAGAGATATATAAAACAAATATAACAAAGCAAAGATGTAAAAAATAAGTAACAGATTTGTGGAAGAAGGGGATTCTTTTCACTTTCGATGAAGTAGTTAAAGAATTCTTCATAGAAGAGATGATATGTGAGAGAAGCCTCGGTAGATCTTTGGAGGTGAGTTAGCGTCCACATTTTACTTACAGGGGAATGAATGAATAAAAGGAGGGAATTAGATATCACAGTCTGTACTGAACAAGCAGATAGGCAGCCTGAGCCCAGCAGAACTGGTGGAATATTTATTGAGAAAATAGAGGAAGGTGGAGGCAAAATCAGTGTAACCAGAGGATGGATATAGACCATGGAGAAAGGAATGTGAATTGCAGAGCTGGAGGTCTATTGGTACAGAGTGAGTCTCAGGAGTAAGGCTGAATCAGAAGGATCATAACTGATCTGAAGCTGTATCCAAAGACAAAGAAGAAATGGCAAAAAAGGTTATGTATGATAAACAGGCAAAAATTAGAATGCTATGAATTCGGCAGAGTCATTAACATACTTATGCTTTATTGTGGAGACGGTAGACCATTATATGAGTTCTTGAAAGCAAGTTGGTACTCTAGGATAAGTAAGGGTTTGCTCACATGTCACCTAGCAATTCTGCTTCTGGGTATGTGTGAAAGAAAGCGTTTGTGAATCTGTAAAGTTTCTTTTGTCAAGGTTGCTTATTTTAATGGCATTTATAGTAGAAAATATTGGGCACCCATGAGTGAATGGATAAACCGTGGAGGAGTAGTATGCAATAATTAGAAACCATAAGATCTGAAAGCATACAGCTCAGAATAACGACAGATAGAAGGAAGCAGAATGACATTTATAACACAATATGGGTTTCATAAATTAAATATACATGTTCCCCAAATGACAAAATAGTCAGTTTTTCATAATACAGCATATTCTTTCCTAAAATCATCTTGCTGTACAAAAAATACAACACTTGTGAGACTGTTCTGGGGAGAACATGAAAAGCTTTGTCGGTGACATGAAAAAGAAACAATAAAAACTGCACACAATTAAGCATGCACAATTTTAAGCTTATAACATTAAGTTAAAAGCATATACACTGCAGTGCATACATACTCCTACTTTTACCTTCAAAGAGATCAGAAGTTTTCTTGAGAAAGTGGGCTTGAATGTGGGAAAGGTTGCAGTTTGTGAGTTATTATGGGATGATGGAATGACGCTTCTCTGAAGTTAGAAAGTTGTTAACACAGTTCTGAATATATGGTTTATAACACACGTGGTGACTTGAGGTAGTTGGTAGCTATTTAAGGGGTGTGTGTGTGTGTGTGTGTGTGTGTGGTATATTCCTACCGGGCTCTAGTCAGCTCACCTCTTGTTTCTCTTGGATGGAATTACACATGATGTGAAGTTTGAACCATGCTCAGTTTTTTTCTTTATATCCTTGGTATTGGAACAAATTCACTGTTACAAAACAAGTATTACAGAAGAAATGACTATATGAACACATGCAAACAAATGAACATAAGACAATGTGAAAAAAAAAGGAAATACAGAAATTTATAAAATAAAGTAGGAGACTTTGATGAGCCACTGATGATAATTGGTAATGTTCCTGGGTTGGCGAGTATGACTAATCCATTCTCTTCTGACTTTCATTCAAAGAAAAAGGAAAGGGGGGGCCAGAAAGAGGTGCCATATGTTTAGGGTGAATATTTCAGGGAAGATTCTGTAAGAAATTACAGGGTGACTGAGATGGTTTTTATGTGTAAAATGAGTTTATTTAAAAAAAAAAAAAAAAAGGAAGGGGCTAGAGAGAACTTTCGGAGAAGGTAATGGCACTCCACTCCAGTACTCTTGCCTGGAAAATCCCATGGGTGGAGAAGCCTACTAGGCTGCAGTCCATGGGGTCGCTGAGTTGGACACGACTGAGCGACTTCACTTTTACTTCTCACTTTCATGCATTGGAGAAGGAAATGGCAACCCACTCCAGTGTTCTTGCCTGGAGAATCCCAGGGATGGGGGAGCCTGGTGGGCTACCATCTATGGGGTCACACAGAGTCGGACATACTGAAGCGACTTAGCAGCAGCAGCAGCAGAGAGAACTTTAAATCCAGGTGTTGACAGTGAAGAATGGTCTTAGAGATAGAGGAATAGTATTGCAAGGCACAGGAAACTCAGCCGCATGATCTTATGGAACTAGAGAAAGACAAAGAGGATTGAAAGAAAAAAACTCAGCACAGATAATAGTTGATCATAAACAGAAATTTGATCTCTAAATCAGCCAAACGCACTATTATGAGTAAGCTCCCTTCCATTTTGAACTTTGTGAGTAGTAATACCCATATATCCTTCCCCATATATGGCTCACTGAAAAAAGCAAGCAGATTATATAGCCGAAAATCACTGATGTTCGGAAGCTGCAGAGAATACCCAATAATTTAGTGACTGCCACGCGGTTTGATCACAGGACATGGAGGCATGATTTTGGAGGTACACAGAAACTGTAAAAGGAGATATGAAAAGTAGTCTGCGGAGGAAATAAAAACTGCAGATTCAAGGGCAAAAATGAGAAACCAGCCTCTGGAAGGTAATGAACAATAAGAGAGTCGATGGTAAAAATGAAAGGTGATAATGAATCATTTTTACACAGATGAATATTCACTAGGATGATGTGGCTTGAAAAGGGGGGAAAAAAGTGTGTATTTTGAAGATTGAAAGACACTGTAGTTGAATAGACAGGCTAATATTTTCCCTTTGAAATGACGCAGGCCAGAGTCCAATGTAGAAGTACGCACTTCAAAGTACACCTAGAGCATTTTTATTCAAGGTTACATATAATACCTAAAGGATGCAAAGGATTGAGGGAGAGAGTGAAGGAGGGAAGGTCTACTAAGTGTCAGATAATGTGATACAGAGATTAAGTCATTTATCTTCCATGGTAATATGATTTTCCTTGGGTAGCCTAGCTCTCAGTTGGGATCCTCCTTACCTCTCAAAATCTATATAACACTGCATTTGGCTCTCCTCACCAACCCACTGAGGCTGTGGACATGCAATGCTTCCCAAAGTATATGCAAAGTTCTATTTCATGGCCACCTAAGTGTCTGCATACCTTCTCTGTCTTGGGTCATCTTTGTTGACCGACAGTTGGAACTCAGACTCTTTCCTTTAAAAAAAATCAACAGTCCTAATAAATTTGTCTGAGTCTGTTATTACACTGTCCTGAAATGTAGCATAAAAGAGAATGGTTTACATCATGGTTTTGTGAACAAATTAATATGTAAAATTAGGAAAGCTCAGTCTTAAAATGCCCTTAAGCTACCACACTACTGTAGAATTTCATAAATCCTTTAGCCTAATGGACTGTAGAAAGTCCCTACTGGATCTTTTATGGCCATTCCTTCCCCTCTTCACAGGTTTTTCTCTCCTCCTCTATTTCAAGGTGAGCTATTCCACACAGAGCATCTTATCCCTCTTCTCTGAAGCTGGGGTGCCCATTCCCTAATGCCAGAGTTTATCAGTTCAGCCACTCAGTCGTGTCCAACTCTTTGCAACCCCTGTCTGCAGCACGCCAGGGCTCCCTGTCCGTCACCAACTCCTTGAGTTCACTCAAACTAGTGTCCATTGAGTCGGTGATGCCCTCCAACCATCTCATCCTCTGTTGTCCCCTCTCCTCCTGCCTTCAATCTTTCCAAGCATCAGGGTCATTTCCAATGAGTCAGTTCTTTGCATCAGGTGGCCAAAATATTGGAGTTTCAACTTCAGAATCAGTCCTTCCAATGAATATTCAGGACTGATTTCCTTTAGGGTGGACTGGTTGGATTTCCTTGCAGTCCAAGGGACTCTAAAGAGTCTTCTCCATCATCACAGTTCAAAAACATCACTTCTTCTGTGCTCAGCTTTCTTTATAGTCCAACTCTCCCATCCATATATGACTACTGGATAAAAACATAGCTTTGACTGGACAGACCTTTGTTTGCAAAGTAATGTCTCTGCTTTTTAATATGCTGTCTTCCAAGGAGCAAGTGTCATTTAATTTCATGACTGCAATCACCATCTGCAGTGATTTTGGAGCCCAAAAAATAGAGTTAGCCACTGTTTCCACTGTTTCCCATTTATTTGCTATGAAGTGATGGGGCCAGATGATGGATCTTAGTTTTCTGAATGTTGAGTTTTAAGCCAGCTTTTTCACTCTCCTCTTTCACTTTCATCAAGAGGCTCTTTAGTTCCTCTTCACTTTCTGCTCTATGGGTGGTGTCATCTGCATACCTGAGGTTATTGATATTTCTCCCAGCAATCTTGATTCCAGCTTGTGTTTCTTCCAGTCCAGGGTTTCTCATGATGTACTCTGCATATAAGTTAAATAAGCAGGATGGCAATATACAGCCTTGACATACTCCTTTTCCTATTTGGAACCAGTCTGTTGTTCCATCCCATTCTAACAGCTGTTCCAGTTCTAACTGTTGCTTCCTGACCTGCATATAAATTTCTCAAGAGGAAAGTCAGGTGGTCTGGTATTCCCATCTCTTTCAGAATTTTCCAGTTTGTTGTGGTCCCCCCAGTCAAAGACATTGACATAGACAATAAAGCAAAAGTAGATATTTCTCTGGAACTCTCTTGCTTTTTCAATTATCCAGTGGATGTTGGCAATTTGATCTCTGGTTCCTCTGCCTTTTTTTAAATCCAGCTTGAGCATCTGAAAGTTCACTGTTAATGTACTATTGAAGCCTGGCTTGAAGAAGTTTTGAGCATTACTTTACTAGCGTGTGAGATGAGTACAATTGTGTGGTAGTTTGGCCACTACTGAGTTTTCCAACTTTGCTGGCATATTGAGTGCAGCACTTTCACAGCATCATCTTTTGGTAATTGAAATAGCTCAACTGGAATTCCATCACCTCCACTAGCTTTGTTTGCAGTGATGCTTTCTAAGGCCCACTTGACTTCGCATTCCAGGATGTCTGGCTCTAGGTTGGTGATCACACCATTGTGATTATCTGGGTTGTAAGATATTCTTTTGTGTAATTTTTCTGTGTATTCTTGCTACCTCATCTTAATATCTTCTGCTTCTGTTAAGTTCATACTTTCTATCCTTTATTGTGTCAATCTTTGCATGAAATGTTCCCTTAGTATCTTAATTTTCTTGAAGAAATCTCTAGACTTTTCCATTCTATTGTTTTCCTCTATTTCTTTGCATTGATCACTGAGGAAGGCTTTCTTATCTCTCCTTGCTATTCTTTGTAACTGTGCATTCAAATGGGTATATCTTTCCTTTTCTCTTTTGCCTTTCTCTTCTCTTCTATTCACAGCTATTTGTAAGGCCTCCTCAGACAACCATTTTGCCTTTTTGCATTTCTTTTCCTTGGGTATGATCTTGATCCCTGCCTCCTGTACAATGTCAGGACCCTCCTTATCAAGGTGTGAATTTTTTTTAATGTAAAACACATAGAAATGTAATCCTCATAGAAATTCTGCTTGTCAGATGATAAATTCTTTCCCTCTTTACCTTGAGTTTTATGGATAGCAGTGGAGGTTCAGCCAGGTTAAATGACATATACAAGATCACAAAACTACTAAGGAGGATGAGCCAGAACCCAAAACCTGCTTATGTGAATAAAAATGAGAAGCTTGTTTTGAGAGACCCTGGTGCAGGAGGCATGCCACATGCACCCCACAATTGACAATGGAACTACCTGTGAGGTCTCATTTATCCCCCACGTTTTACAGATGAGGAGACTGAGACCGCAAGAGTGTGAGGCACCGTTTAAAAGTCAAACTTGCATTTAACATATATCTGTTTTCCGGGCAATAGAAGCATGGAAGGGATGAAGAAAAAGACAGATATTTGAAAAGGGAAGTCTGCCATAGACAGTTCGGTGAGTGAAGGGCCCTGGGGACTTCCTTTGAGTGTGATAGTTTGCTCTAAGAGTATGTAGAGCCCTATATGCATTTCTGATATTTTTCTAGTCTGTGAAACAAATGCATTTTTTTTTCTCTTTTCCACATTGATCTTTGGGGTTTTCTGGCTTTTGGTAGGTCCAGTTATTTTTGACTTATGGATAAGAGCAACACAGAGAAGATACTCGCCCTGGTTGGACTAACGGGGCTCTTATTTCCTCTGGAAGCCTGGCAGTGTGAGGGCAGTTTTGGACTTGCCGTCAGAGATGGGGTTTTTGTCATCAATCTTCTTCTGCATGTGGAGCAGAAGTGTAGCGAGGGGAACTGCTGTCTGCAAAAATTGCTTCTAAGGTGGGGAAAGATTATTTACATGCCTCCTTCCTTAGAGACAGGCCCTCACAGAGGTCTGTGATTGGCCTGGAAAGTGAAATAGGAATTAGGCTCTCACAATATCCTAGCAGGCAGCTCATGCAGGCCTTTCTCCTGACCCTCAGGCTGTATTTCTAGCACAGCAATATCTTGGTGTCCTCCTTTTCTTTCAAGCCGAGAGCATGGAGTAAATATTGTTCCCCCATCTTATACTTTCCCAACACAGCAGAATACACACAATGTTTGGGTCTTCCTTCCCAGATCTCTTAAGAGGTACTTATTTTAGCAGTAAGAGCACAGCCTCTGGGTCCCTGCTGGGTTGCATGACCTTGGGCAGGTTACTCAGACTCTCTGTGTCTCAGTTTCCTAGGACATCAATTGGGGCTGATGATGGTAGCATCTTCTTCTTAGAGTCAACATGAAGATAAAAGCAGTTAATGTTGATCAAGCACTTATAAGAGCACATGGTGTTTATGAAGTGTGACATAAGCATCGGGGAGACTGAAAATATAACATGGAATCTCTGAGGATGTGTGCACATAGGTATCAGAAGTTAGGACTTTGTCCAGCCCTGTGCTTCTGCGTGGTGTTCCTTCTCAGCTCTCTTGCGGCTTCCTTTCCTGTTATGTATCGCTCTTTATTGAAATGACTTCTGTTCATGATAAATGGCAGAGTTTGCTAGTGAAGAGTTGTTTATCCTATTTCTTATTTCATCCTCACTGCCGCTGCTGCATAATTGAAACCCTTACAGTTTCAGTCTCCTGTCTACATTGGATATTCACTTTTGGAAAAGTAAATGAAGGAAGGATGGAGAACCTGACCCCTGCTTTTTAAATCTTTGATCTCTTCTAATAGAAAGTCAGGCTTCTGGGTGGTACAGTGGTAAAGAACCCGCCTGCCAATGCAGGAGACCAAGAGACACAGGTTTAATTCCTGGGTCAGGAAGATTCCCTTGAGAGGGAAGTAGCAACCCACTTCAGGATTCTTGCCTGGGAAAATCCATGGGCAGAGGAGCCCGGTGGGCTACAGCCATGGGGTCACAGAGTCAGACGTGATTGAGCGCGCGCGCGCACACACACACACACACACACACACACACACACCAGTAGCATCTGGATACTACTACTGAGAAGAGCCCCCTCTACATCATGAGTAATAAAGCTCTTCAGTAAGAAAAATGGAAGATGTGAGGCCCCCGTACCACGCCTGCGTCAGTTTCTAGAGGACCTGTCGTGTTTAGGAATCATCCTTCCCTCTCAGCTTTTCCTTCTGTTCCCTGTGGTGATTTCAAATTTGGGTGGATCAAGGTCATTTAAATCGTTCCACCACTTGTCCAGGGATCAGTGAGGTGGAACTGAAGACTTTGGAAGTGGTCCAGGTTATTTTGAAGAAACTTGAGGATAAAAGATCTGGAGCTGTTTAGGGCTGCCTAATTTCCCCAGGGAAACTTTCTGGCATGTGTTAACACTGCTGGTAAGACCAAATAGCTGAGGCAATTTGGCATGGCCAAGAAGAAATGTGCTTAACAGGAGATAAACTCATTGCCAGGACCATTCTCACTGGGAAAAGTATAATAGAAACTAGCAGTAAATCACTCTGCATATAACCACTAATGTTGCAACCACTTACAGCAAGGGGAGCTTCACAAGGGGGAAGTGAAAACTAATTCTCACTAACAGTAATAATGAATAGTAGAGTCAAAACATGAATTGCAGAACTTCACAGATGAAGTACAGATACTTAGAGATACCTGAGATACCTGAGAAATGTGCCTGTGTGTGTATGCAAACTCATATATGTATGCATATATGTATTTGAGTTTCCATTTATAGAAAAACATATTTTTATAATACAAGTTTCACTTCAAACAAAGGCACATTATTGAGTTCAGTGATGCACTGACTCCTTCCAAGCCCCTCTTACCCATGTTTCCCAGATTAGAGACACTGTGGCCCTCACTTTGATTCCAAAACATTCCAAAGTAATAAAGAGCATAGATTTTGCAGTCTTGTAGACTTGGACTCACATTCTAGCTCCTCCATTTCCTGGATGTGTGACCTGAGACAAGTTAAATAGTATCTATCAATCTCAGATTTTCTGCTGTAATAATTAAGGGATAATGAAAATATCAAGCTTTCTGAGTAGTTGGGGAACAAAATGAGAAATACCACTTAAACCACATACCTCAATGCTTATTATCTAGTGAAATCCTCTAAATGTTTACTGGATCTGCTAATGGTGATGGAACAGATATCCTGGAACAGTAACAGTAGTTGGCATGCCCTTGAAAAGAAAGAGCATCTGGAATGATCACCTTTCATTATGCTGGAAGATACATTTCACTAGGCTTTTTATAACACAAAGAGGAGTTCCACCAAGACAGATGGACATCCTTAAGGATTGCTACTAGAATTACTTTATATTCCATCTTACAAAAGATCTTTCCTATAGGAAAATGCCAGTAATTATTTGTAGAATGAATGAATTAAAAACGCAAAAGCCTAAATTGTCAACTAACAAGGTTTTGTTATTGTATTTTCCTACACTTCACTGAGCAGGAAAAAAAAAAAAAAAAAACCCAAGTAAACAATGACAAGCTAATATTGGAATTTAAGGGAGTTTAATTGTGTATGAGCATGCATGTTAAATCCTTAGATAGGTTCTAGGGTAAATGGAAAGTTATAATCAACCTAGATAGCATATTCAAAAGCAGAGACATTACTTTACCAATAAAGGTCCGTCTAGTCAAGGCTATGGTTTTTCCAGTGGTCATGTATGGATGTGAGAGTTGGACTGTGAGGAAAGCTGAGCGCTGAAGAATTGATGCTTTTGAACTGTGGTGTTGGAGAAGACTCTTGAGAGTCCCTTGGACTGCAAGGAGATCCAACCAGTCCTTCCTGAAGGAGATCAGTCCTGGGTGTTCACTGGAAGGACTGATGCTGAGGCTGAAACTCCATACTTTGGCCACCTGATGTGAAGAGCTGACTCATTGAAAAAGACCCTGATGTTGGGAGGGATTGGGGGCAGGAGGAGAAGGGGACAACAGAGGATGAGATGGCTGGATGTCATCACTGACTCAATGGACATGAGTTTGGGTAAACTCCAGGAGCTGGTGATGGACAGGGAGGCCTGGCGTGCTGTGATTCATGGCATCACAAAGAGTCGGACATGACTGAGTAACTGAACTGAACTGAACTGAGGGTAAATATTTAATAGGATACAAATTTCCTATTTATTCTGCATCTATATCACCCACTCTAGACTATGAGAATCCATCTTAAGGTAGGCTATTCAGATGCTATAAATAAATAAATGCATACATTTCTTGGTGTTAGAGGTTCTTAATCAAGGGGAAGATTGGAGAAGGAACATTGGATTTATATGTTGACATTTGATTTCTGGTCTACCTGTTAACTGTGTGAATTTGGGACCATTATTTCCCCTCTTTGAACCAGTGTATAATGAGAAGATTGAACTTTATTATTGTCAAGGTATTTTCCAATTCTGACATCTTTATATGTATATGACTAGAAATTTGCCTGTGATTCTTTAGAAGTCCCTGTGAATTCCTCTGTTATGGTACTTGACACTATATACATAGAAGTGATTTACTTATACATATGCATTTTGCTAAACTGAACTTCTTTAACACATGAGAACCTAGAACAGGATAAATTTAAAGATTAATTGATTTTCATTAATATACTGATCAAATATAAGAAGACATTTCCTATCTCCAAATTTGAATTGTGATTTACCTTTTAAAATATGACAACTAGGGACAATTTTCAATCTTTGAATTCTCTTCAGCTAAATGTAGCGACACAGAGGGTTAAAATAAAATAATTAAAAATGGTTCAGCCTGTCATTTTACAGCAGGCGTTGATGTACACTACTAAAAGAAGCTCTCTTCCCACTCACATTGGTTGGTGCACAGCATATGTACCTCTATCTTTGAATTTGCTGCAGTTAATGTTTTATCTGTGGCTTTGCTGAAGGTACAGTTGACAGCTCATCAAATGCAGGGGTGACAGGAATCTGGGAAGGAGAGCATGTGCAGTTTCTGAATGAATCAGGATCTGAAGAGATAGTAATGGGCTACAGTGATAAGACAATTTAATTCTTACAAAATGCAGCTTAACAAGGATGAATGTTGTACCCAGAGATCTAAAAAGCTAAATGTGTTTGGATAGGATCAGGAAGATATGGCTTAGTGGTTGAAAATGTAAAAGATCTTCAGGAGTCTAAAATAATTACAATGATAACAACAGCAGCCATCATTTATGGCATACTTATTATATGCCAATCACCTTCCAGATGTTTCAACTCTGAGTTCCACGACTGATACCTTTCAGGTATACCATGTCAGAAGTTCACTGAAGATACGTAGGGATAGGACTGCTACACAGCTACCTGATCTTTAGAATTGAAATGATTAGGTAGGTGGAGTCCCTTTTTCTGTGCTCATTAAAACTGCCTGGCTGAAATTTGTGTTCAGGTTTAGGTTTTACCATTTACTACATCCGTAGGGAGCAAGTTCCAGGAGAAAATAAGAAGTCTGGTAACCTTATTTTCCAAGGGCTAGTTGGCAAAATTAGGAGAAAACTCTGGAGAAGTGGAGAGAAAAGATGATAAAGTTTATTAAATCTTGAAAAGGTTATATGTGAATTTTGAGTAAAGCCTCTTTTATCTTGATCCTGATGAAAGAAGCAGGATGAAGAATGAAAAGAACAAAGAAATAGCTTTGTCTTCACAGAGTAAAAAGGACTAATGGTGAGTTCTGTTCTGAAACAGAGGAGTTACTGCTAAGTGAAAGAGGGGTGTATTGTTCAAAGTGCATAGAGATAAATGGAATATTCATTGATGGGGAAGAAAGATTAGGCTTGGATTGATGATAGAATAGATGTTTCAAGTCAATTTCTAGCTGGTAATTTCATTATTTTATGATTAGCTTTCAGTGGAGAGTGCTTTATAGTCTGCAATAAGAAGCTTTTATTATTATCTAAAGCTACTCCATACAAAAGTCTGCTGGATATTGTATAAATACACGTATAATCCCTGACCCTTAAAATGGTATATTTGAGATATTTCTGAATTGTTTGCAATCTCTTTAATTTACTACTCATAATAATCCTAATATGTAGGCATTATTTTACACTTTATCAAAGGGTAAAACTGACACTCAGAGAAGTGAAGCATGTCCAACATACTGTTAATTAGCAGTTGCACACAATTCACGTATGAATGATTAATAGTTCTAAACAATGCCTCATCCTTGAGATTTTCCTAGAGATCTGAAAATTAGAGCAATTTTTAAAAGAACTGAAGCTTTGGATCTTTTATATCCAAAAAGTCATATATATTTATTGTGGAAAATTTGGAAAATAATGTAGAAATGATTAAAAAAAAAGGTAGAATAAGTCTATAACCCCATCATTCATCAGTAAGATCATTACTCTTAATATTATAGTATATAATTCTGTGATATTTTCATACATTTATTTCAAGAACTCTATAGTGAAGCCATATATATAAATATTTAAAATAAATATTGTATCTAAATGTTACACACACACAAACATATATAATATTTAAGATGAAATGAGACCAACTGCCCTGTGGTGTCCTTTGCCTTTGTCAGGAAAGAAAATGTTGTGAACATTATTTGATATCACTAAACATTTTGTTAAAACATAAATTTAAATTGCATCAGCCTAAAGAGATAGTGAGAGGACATAAAAATTCATTGTTACTGACAAGCTGGCAGAATCATTCCCTTGCAAAATGGAGGCTCACGGGCAGTCACTTTAGGCAATGAAGGGCATGTTGATTGCTCTTCCCTCAGGCCTGGAGCTGGACTGTGTGTTGTTCAGTTGCTAAGTTGTGTCCAAGTCTTTTGAGACCCTATGGACTGTAGCCCACCAGTGTCCCTGGGATTCTCCAGGCAGGAATACTGGAGTGGGTTGCCATTCCCTTCTCCAGGCAATCTTTACAACCCAGGGATTGAACCCACGTCTCTTGTCTGGCAGGTGGATTCTTTACCACTGAGCCACCAGAGAGCTGGACTAGGAACAGCTCAAAACAATCCTTTGGTTCCTTTTATTCCTGGGGTGCCCAATTTAGCCCTTGGCCAACACTAACCTCTGTCTCTGCTGGAAGCACTGTGGCCCCATTCTCTCCCCTGAAATTGCCAAATGCCTTCCAGCCTGAGATCCTGTGCCTTAGACATACCCATGATCTGGAAATCTTCCTTAAGAAATTCACTTAGACCTCTGCTCCACGATGACCTCCTCAGAGGTCTTTCCTGACAGGTTTATCACTGACTGCCCTGCCCTTTCTTTCTACTTTTCTGTCACCTACCTTTAGTTCAATTCAGTTCCATCACTCAGTCCTGTCCAACTCTTTGCAACCTGATGGACTAAAGCACTCCAGGCTTCCTTATCCTTCACCAGCTCTGGAGCTTGCTCACACTCATGTCCATTGAGTCGGTGATGCCATCCAACCATCTCATCCTCTGTTGTCCCATTCTCCTGCCTTCAATCTTCCAGCATCAGGGTATTTTCTAATGTGTCAATTCTTTGAATCAGGTGGCCAAAGTATTGGATCTTCAGCATCAGTCCTCCCAATGAATATTCAGATTTTATTTCCTTCAGGATGGACTGGTTTGATCTCCTTGCAGTCCAAGGGACTCTCAAGAGTCTTCTCCAACACCACAGTTGAAAAGCGTCAATTCTTCAGCAGTCAGCTTTCTTTATGGTCCAAATCTCAGATCCATACATGACTACCAGAAAAACCATAACTTTGACTAGACTGACCTTTGTCAGCAAAGAAATGTCTCTGCTTTTAAATATGCTGTCTAGGTTGGTCATACCTTTTCTTCCAAGGAGCAAGCATCTTTTAATTTCATGGCTGCAGTCACCATCTGTAGTGATTTTGAGACCAAGAAAATAAAATCTCTCACTGTTTCCATTGTTTCCCCATCCATGTGCCATGAAGTGATGGAACCTGATGCCATGATCTTAGTTTTTTGAATGTTGAGTTTTAACCAGTTTTTTTTTTTCATTCTCTTCTATCACCTTCATAAAGAGGCTCTGTAGTTCCTCTTCACTTTCTGCATAAGGATGGTGTCATCTGCATATCTGAAGTTATTGATATTTCTCCCAGCAGTCTTGATTCCAGCTTGTGCTTCTTCCAGTCTGGCATGTCACATGATGTACTCTTCATACAAATTAAATAAGCAGGGTGAGAGCATACAGCCTTGATGTGCTCTTTTCCCAATTTGGAACCAGTCTATAATTCCATGTCCAGTGCTAATTGTTGCTTCTTAACCTGCATACAGATTTCTCAGGAGGCAGGTAAGGTGGTCTGGTATTCCCATCTCTCTAAGAATTTTCCAGTTTGTTGTAATCCACACAGTCAAAGGGTTTAGCATAGTCAATGAAGAAGAAGTATATGTTTTTCTGGAATTCTCTTGCTTTGTCTATGATCCAGTGGATGTTGGTAATTTGATCTCTGGTTCCTCTGCCTTTTCTAGTTACAGCTTGAACATCTGGAAGTTCTTGGTTCACATACAGTTGAAGCCTGGCTTGGAGAATTTTGAGCATTACTTTGCTAGCATATGAGATGAGTGCAATTGTTCAGCAGTTTGAGTATTCTTTGGCATTGCCTTTCTTTGGGATTTGATTTAGATCATACCTGAATGTTCTAGTGATTTTCTCTTCTTTCTTCAACTTAAATCTGAATTTTGCATAAGGATTTCATGATGTGAGCCACAGTCAGCACCCAGTCTTGTATTTGCTGACTGTCTAGAGCTTCTCCATCTTTGGCTGCAAAGAATATAATCAATCAGGTTTCAGTATTGAGGGACATCTGGTGATATCCATGTATAGAGTCATCTCTTGTGTTGTTGGAAGAGGGTGTTTGCTGTGACCACTGTGTTCTCTTGGCGAAACTCTGTTAGCCTTTGCCCTGCTTCATTTTGTACTCCAAGGCCAAACTTGCCTATTATTTCAGATATCTCTTGATGTCCTACTTTTTCATTCCAGTCCTCTGAAAAGGATCTCTCTTCTCTCTCTCTCTCTCTCTCTCTCTCTTTTGGAGTTAGTTCTAGAAGGTCTTATAGGTCCTCATAGAACCATTCAACTTCAGCTTCTTCGGCCTTAATGGTTGAGGCATAGACTTGCATTACTGTGATATTGAATGGTTTGACTTGAAAATGAACAGAGATCACTCTGTTGTTTTGAGATTGCATCCAAGTACTACATTTCAGACTCTTTTGTTGACTATGAAAGCTGCTTCATTTCTTTTAAAGGATTCCTGCCCACAGTAGTAGATGCAATGGTCATCTGAATTAAATTCACCCATTCTGGTCCATTTTAGTTCACTGATTCCTGCAATGTTGATGTGCACTCTTGCCCTCTCCTATTTCACCACTAACTGACCTTGATTCCTCACTGTATCCACTCACCCCCTGCAGTTTTATCACATGTATATTTGCTCCCTTCTAATTGTTTCCCCTTCATTAAGTATGGGGAAGTTTAGAGCTTCCATCTTTTCCACAGTAATCAAAAGAATGTCTGTCTGGCACAGAATGGGCACCCAGCATACACTTAAGAGCATGAATGAATGAGCAAAAGCCTGGTGCAGCATGCCTGGCAAGTAAATTATGTTTTTCGTAGAGCATGTTAGGAAACCAAGGGAAGGTTTTGATCAGCTTCTGCTATGCCTTCTTGCCTAACTTAAGAGAGATTATTTAAGGGGCCTGGCGTTTAGCACAAAGGTGGATTTGTTCATTTATATTGGAGTTTTGTGGGAATAACAGAAATCAAAAATTATCCTGGAGAAAGGCCAGGAAGAACAAGTCAAAGTGCCTTGAGGAAGGGTCTGTATGGAGAATGGGAAAATGAGACAGAGCTAAATGAAGAGTCCCTTCACAATGGCACCTAATAGATAAATCTGGGAAATCTCACAAGACCAGGTACAAGTGCTAACACTGTCTTTCACACTTGCAAGGTAGATATATTTAAAGGACCCAGAATAAGCAGGAACTCTTGTTTTTATCAGAAGAATAATGGTAAGCTGATTGTCTTGTGGGTAAGTGACCTCAGGATTTTTTTTTTTTCTTATATTTTTAAGATCCCATGAAAGGAAATGAACTCAAATTGTGATTTTTGAGAAGAGAGTTATTCATCAGTGTTAGAGTCTTGTTGAGGCTCTATAGATTTCCTAAAGAAGACACTTCTGCAAAGGTGATAACATAGTTATCTCCCTGTCAGGCAGTATAATTGATAGTGCTATTCAAAATTAATGGACTTTGGTGTGTAGTAGATTAATGAACAGTATGCTCACAGCGGAAACCAACTACTTCTGGGATCTCAACCCACACCTCGAATTAGACTAAAGTGAAAAGGGAGGGAGGGGAGTGACCTCATGACTGAGGATATAGTAAAGACAGAGAAGTTGTATAACAGTTCCCTGGTCATAAAATTAGGCTTCACAATCCCATAGCCCTGAAAGTGAGACAGAAGGGTATTCAAAGAAAGCCCACACCTGTGAGAATGATCTCTCATATTTATTTCATCACTCTGAGCTTATAGTTCTCATTAGTGGCTCTGCTTGATCTCTTGTAAACCTGGTAACATGTGCTACTTAAGAAATAATACATTATTAGGGTATTTCTATTGGTTTTCTATGACCTAGATTAATTAGCATCATGATAGTTTAATTGAGACAAGATAGCAAGCATAATAAGAATAAACTTACTAGCCTATGTAGTCAAAAGGAATGATCACTTTCTGGTTGGATTGTGGAGGAAGACAGGGTATAGTCAGAGAGTCAAATCATGGAGAATCAGAAACACAGAAGGAGAAGGGCCCAGAGAGTCTGCCACTCATTGAGAAGCTGATAGAGAAGCAGAGGCTTGTCTTTTCTCCTTTGAAGACCGGACTAGGAGAAGAATGCACCTTACCAGGATGCTGGAGGAGAGCTCACTGAAAGGATGGAATAAGATTTGTTTCCTTTTCTCTGATTCCAAACAAGCAGATAAAGAATTTTTGAAGCCATTGAATTCTTGGCTCAAATCTTGGCTCGTGTGTGTGTGTGTGTGTGTGTGTGTTTAATTTGTAAACGTTTTGTTTTTTAATTTTTATTTTTACTTTATTTTACTATACAATACTGTATTGGTCTTGCCAATACAAAATTCTCCAAGCCAGACTTCAGCAATATGTGAACCGTGAACTCCCTGATGTTCAAGCTGGTTTTAGAAAAGGCAGAGGAACCAGAGATCAAATTGCCAACATCCGCTGGATCATGGAAAAAGCAAAAGAGTTCCAGAAAAACATCTATTTCTGCTTTATTGACTATGCCAAAGCCTTTGACTGTGTGGATCACAGTAAACTGTGGAAAATTCTGAAAGAGATGGGAATACCAGACCACCTGACCTGCCTCTTGAGAAATCTGTATGCAGGTCAGGAAGCAACAGTTAGAACTGGACATGGAGCAACAGCCTGGTTCCAAATAGGAAAAGGAGTACGTCAAGGCTGTATATTGTCACCCTGCTTATTTAACTTATATGCAGAGTACATCATGAGAAATGCTGGACTGGAAGAAACACAAGCTGGAATCAAGACTGCTGGGAGAAATATCAATAATCTCAGATATGCAGATGACACCACCCTTATGGCAGAAAGTGAGGAGGAGCTAAAAAGCCTCTTGTTGAAAGTGAAAGAGGAGAGTGGAAAAGTTGGCTTGAAGCTCAACATTCAGAAAACGAAGATCATGGCATCT
>SJXQ01006493.1:88761-225868 GCA_006408695.1 Aepyceros melampus
CCTTGGACTGCAAGGAGATCCAACCAGTCCATTCTGAAGGAGATCAACCCTGGGATGTCTTTGGAAGGAATGATGCTAAAACTGAAGCTCCAGTACTTTGGGCACCTCATGCGAAGAGTTGCCTCATTGGAAAAGACCCTGATGCTGGGAGGGATTGGGGGCAGGAGGAGAAAGGGACGACCGAGGATGAGATGGCTGGATGCATCACAGACTCAATGGACATGAGTCTGAGTGAACTCCGGGAGTTGGTGATGGACAGGGAGGCCTGGCGTGCTGCGATTCATGGGGTCGCAAAGAGTCGGACACGACTGCGCAACTGAACTGAACTGATTGGTCTTGCCATACATTGACATGAATCCGCCATATCATTTTGGGACAGTTGTTTAAACTTGTAGGATATAGGTAGATTTTATCCATGCATCAAAGGCAAGTAAACCAATTTGTAGAATCACTGAGAGGAATAAGTCAGATAAGGTATGTTAAAGACGTAGCAGAATGACTGAAAATGGACTGCCGTTGACAGTGCTCACGCCTGCATTAATAGGCGCCATTGACCTGTGCAGAAGCATCTCGTCGTTGTTTAGTCCCTCAGCTGTGTCCAACTCTTTGCTACCATATGAACTGTAGCCTGTCAGGCTCCTCTGTTCATGGGGTTTCCCAGGCAAGAATGCTGAAGAGTGGGTTGCCATTCCCATCTCAAGAGGATCTTCCTGACCCAGGGATCGAAGCTGGGTCTTCCACACTGCAGGTGGATTCTTTACCACTGAGCCACCTGCAATGTGTACAGACGTGTAGGACAAAATGTCAGCACCCCTCCATGACACACACCTACATCTCCACCGAGCACGTTGGGGTAGCAGCTTTGCAGGATGTGTGGTCTATTCAGCATCATCCCTCAAGGTGTCCAAGATCCAGATGGGAGTGCAAAATCAAGATGAGCAGCCGTTTCTCACACATGTTCTGGTGAAAGCAGGGATGAGAAAGATGGACTAGGACCAAGTTCTGGGTCAGCTTCCATTTCCTCCACTAAAATATGACTCAGACTGTTCGTGACTTGTTGGGAAGTGTTCCATGATGCCTTATATGCCTTTTCACTCCAAGCTGAACTGGAGACCCAACTCGCTGGATGACAGTAGCCCTCGTCACGGCTCCCATGGGATCTGACTCTCAGGGAAACTGCTGCATTATATCTTCTGTATTACTTCCCATGACTGTAGAGCCCCGACTATGAATTCTCTTAAGTTCTTATTTGTTCTTGTATGTTAAGGTCCTGGTACAGTGTGTGGCACAGTTATTGTTAAGCATGTACTTGTTACATGAATGAATATACAGAATATTGTATGAAATAAAGAGTGACCTTGAGAAAATTACTCATCCCTCTGAGCCTCAGTTTCATCATGTATAAAATGGGAGAAAAGGCAAGCCTAGCAGTAGAGTGATACCCAGGCTAAAACACCTGGGCCAGACTGTGCACTTAATAAGTGAAACACTGGTTCATTTTCATTACATTAATCATCATATTCAGATATAATCCAAATTACATGATTCCTGAACAATTTTTAAACACTTAGTGTAAAAAAGTGCATGTCATGGAACCCCTTAATTCTTGAGATTTCTATCTCTCTACAAGAAGCAATTTGCCCTTTTCACCGCAGGGTTCCATTTCAGTCCCTTTTTGCTCTCACTCAGAAGTTCTTACATTTATTCTGTCTGACACACTCAAATCCATTAAGTCTAATGAACATCCACTCTGACATTGCACTGCTTAAATATGGCTAGAGCACCTAATGATTTTTGCTTCTCACAGTGACTCTGTGTACTCTGTGTTTCTAAAATTTAGCAGAGCTGAACATCACTTGAAATTCAGAAATCCAGAAATCCATTCCTGAAATCCAGAGAGTAACAGCTAAACCTCTTCTAACACTTTTGAGCTTTCTTCTCATAGAACATGCAGCGCCGGTTACTGCAGGGGGATATACACATGAACACGGCCCGGCCTCTGCCTTTGAAGGTCAAGGCCTTAGATCAAATAGTCCTCCATTAAATATGCAGAGAGGGCTTCCTTGATGGCTCCGAAGGGAAAGAGTCTGCCTACAATACGGGAGACCCAGGTTTGATCCCTGGTTTGGGAAGATCCCCTGGAGAACGGAATGGCTACCCACTCCAATATTCTCATCTGGAGAATCCCATGGACAGAGGAGCCTGATGGGCTACAGTCCCTGGGGTTGCAAAGAGTCAGATATGCCTGAAGCACACACACAGATATGCCAAGTGGACTCCTCACAGTGATGTTCTGTACCCCTGGATCAGCTCTGCTAGAGGAAGCAAACATTGAGCAGGCATCATCTTCTCATGCACCAGAATAGGGGCTACATGCTTGGAAAATGGAGCTGAATAAGACAGAGGCTCTGTCCTTATGGAGCAGGCAAGTTACTGATTAAGGGAAAGCGGAGAAAAAAAATGAACGATTTCAAAACAGTAGGCTAAATGTTTTATCTGAAGTCAGCACAAGGAGTCTTGGTGCTAATAAGAAAAGAAATGCCCTATACTAGAGATTAAGGAAAACCCTGAGGGGAAAAATGACTTTACCAAGGTTTGTTAAGAAGATTGCTACAGCTACAGTCCCTGGGGTTGCAGAGTCAGATATGGCTGAAGCACACACACAGATATGCCAAGTGGACTCCTCACAGTGATGTTCTGTACCCCTGGATCAGCTCTGCTAGAGGAAGCAAACATTGAGCAGGCATCATCTTCTCATGCACCAGAATAGGGGCTACATGCTTGGAAAATGGAGCTGAATAAGACAGAGGCTCTGTCCTTATGGAGCAGGCAAGTTACTGATTAAGGGAAAGCGGAGAAAAAAAATGAACGATTTCAAAACAGTAGGCTAAATGTTTTATCTGAAGTCAGCACAAGGAGTCTTGGTGCTAATAAGAAAAGAAATGCCCTATACTAGAGATTAAGGAAAACCCTGAGGGGAAAAATGACTTTACCAAGGTTTGTTAAGAAGATTGCTACGGGAAGTGTCCATGTTTTGATCCTTGAGAATCAAAAGGAACCTTGAACTCAGTGTTTAACATAGAGAAAGAACTCAAATCAATGTCAGATTATATGATTATAAAATAACATTTGTAACAATTATTACTGTTATTGAGTAATACTTTTGTAAGTGGAAATGATTGAGAAGAGGGAGTTTCAGGCAGAAGAAAAACAGGAGACTTTTGAAAAAGTGTGGTCTATGTAAGGTTACTACAAACTGTTATATTAAAAGTCTAGAGTCGAGGTGAAGATTGATGGAAAATGAGTATGGGCCTGTGTGTCATTCCAGACAATCTTGAAGTCAGATTTAGCTTTAGAAAGACAACTCAGCAGCTTCACAGAAGGTTGATTTTACAAGTTTAAAGCAAAAGACAAGAATAGTAGAAATCCGTTAGGGTGGAACAGCGGAGAGTGATAAAGGCCTGAACTTTGGACAAAGCCAGAAGGACAGAAGAGCAAGTATCCCAGTGGAGATGATGGAGAGATGACACAGCAAGTTAATTTGATGACTTACTTGATAAAAATTATAGGCAGGTAGAAGGGTAAATGAAAATATTAGGATTTCTGTCCGGATGGTGGTGGCAGGCATAGTTCAGTTTGGGATGTATTGACATTAAGGTACCAAGTAGAGAGATCCAACAAGTATTTTCAGATATGAATCTGAAGCTCAGGTAAAGCATCACTGTTGGAAAGACTGGTTTGGAATTCTTCTGCAAATAGAAAAAAATAAGAATCTGAACGATGAGTGAAATTGAGCAGGGTATCTAGATAAGTAGAAGAGGGCTAAATATGACACTCGGTAGAGATTTGGAACATATTTATTGTCGGAATGACTTTGAGTAAAAAGGTAACAAGATCAGAGTGATCTGGAGGACTCTAAAGCTCATAGCTGTCTATAGCAGTTACCAAACAACAATGTATATAAGGAACATTGGAGCCCTGCATAAAAGTAATGATTTCCTGGCCCCAGTAAGGGAATCAGACTGAGTATACCCACTATGTGTGTTTGTGTGCATGCTAAGTCGTTTCAGTCATGTCTGACTCTTTGTGACCCTATAGACTGTAGCCTGCCAGGCTCCTCTGTCCATGAGATTCTCCAGGCAAGAATACTGGAGCTGGTTGCCATGCCCTCCTCCTATAGGGCCTAGAAAATTGTATTTCCCAACAAGCATTCAGATAATCAGATACAAAATGTTCACAGATCATGGTTGGAGAAAAGCAGCTGTAGTGATATTCCTGCGTGAGTGGGAGAAGCCTGGACAGACCCAGGGAACTTGATCATCACGGTGCTCTGCTTAAGGAACTAGATACGAAAGTTCTCTCAATTTGATTGGCAGATAACCAAGAAAATAAAATCCTTGTTACCAATCTTCAGTTATTTACTGAGCCAAAGATCACCCCCAAATCCATGTCAAAACTTCACCTACCCAGAGCAGAGTTTGCAGACACGAATAAAAGTCAGGCTGGGGAAAATGAAGGAAATCTAGTGCAATATATTTGTATTCTGTCACTGAGGCACTGTCTAATGTTGCTGTAACTATGATGTATAGGTCTATCAAAGCATGTGTTACCATGGTCTGAATTCCCCGACTGGAGAAAAATGATTAATGTAGAGATTTGCATTCGATGTGGGCTTGGACATCAATATTTCAGCTTAGGTAAACAGGAGCTTTACCTAATTTATTGGCTCTCATTATGGATGACTTGTAGAAGCCAAATTCCCCCTCTGCCTCCAAAATGACCTTTCATGCTCTACAAATCAATCTAGTAGAAGTGAAGCAAGTTGGTTAATATTTTAGTGAGAAAAAAATGACTTCACATGTCAGAGACTTAATTGTTGTGATTTTGACCCATTTTGAAATTAGTTAACATTTGCTTCAGGCCTCTGACTTCATGCATTATTTATTTTCATCTTGGCCTTGCTTAAGTCTCTCCATGTGCATCATGCCCATAACATGTAAGAAGCTTTTTCTAAATACTGCACTTGAATAACAGTATTTTGAGGCAGAGAATGTGAGGGCCAAAACGTGTCCCCTCTGCCCACATGTGTGCATATGCACACAAATGCACATGGACACACACACACACAGATACATTATCCCAAGCTGAGCTGCTTCTGGATATATTTTAACTCATTGGCAAAGTTTGTCGATGTTACAGCTGGCATTAAGGAGCAATTTCCCTGTAAGAATTTTGTGTTGCAAAGTGTGTCATAAGTTAATCAAAGGGTAACAATGCAGAAGCCCATGCCTGTGCTTCCTGGAGGCTGGGGCCCGGCCATGCTGTCAGTCACTGTCAAAACTACAGCAAGCAGGGGCGTAGTACATCTTTTTCTCTCCTCTGAGAAAATGTTCTTGCCCACAAAGATCAATGCCTTTATGGCATCAATCTATTAGCCTATTGTTGTGGTAAGAATCCCAAGAAGGCGGCATCTTGTCAATTGTCTGGCTCAGATGCCCCGTCTCCCCAGCTTCCTACAGCAAGGGCCAAGCCCTGCACCTTGCCTCTGACTGGCAGCATCAGCTTCGGTCTCTCCTGTCACAACCTCTGCATCCTGGTGAGTAATGGCTTAGACTTGACTATCCATGCCTTGCTCTGTGCCATCATTGGGGAAGCGTCTTCAGGAATCGTTAAGCAAGCTATTTCTTCCAGCCCGCCTAGGTGCTCTCAGAGTTTGGATGTGGAAAGGTAACCCAGAAGAACATTCTATCATACCAGTTCTGTGAGAGGGGGTGCATTTGGAAGCTACATCAAGGGAAAAAAAAAAATCTTGCTCAGAAACTCCGGCATATTTCTGGGATATTTACTACAATACCTTCTAATCACCTACATTCCTTTCCATCTTGACACTAATTCCGAGTCAAACAAAGACCAGTGTAAAAAAAATGAGGCTCAACAGCTGTTTCCCAGATGTACAGAAATAACCATTGCAGCTGTCTGAAACTAGGGCACTTGCATTTGCATCGGTTTGGATTAAATCTTTCATTGATTTGGGTCATCATTTATGTAAGAAGTTCACAGAACAAAGAGTGTGCCTGTCCAAGTCAGCCATTTTAAATCTTCAAGCAAGAATATAGAAATTCTGGGGGTTACATTTGCCTGGTAAAAATGATGTCTTATTTAAGATGATTTTCATTAAGAATCTAATTTTCACAGTACATTTTCTCCAAGTGCTAAAACCACACTCATCTGTCCAACTTCATTGTCATCTCCTCCTGGAAGCTGTTTCCAGTTCCTGGAGTTAAAATTAATTGATATTGTCCCTCTGGATTTTGGAACCAAACTTATCTAGACTTGAATATGAAGCTCTCATTTCCCCGCATGTGCTCTTTGAAGTAAATGCTCAATAAATGCCTATGGTATCTGAAAGCGGATAGGAATGATGGGAGGAAGGGAAGAGGAAGGAACATTTATGTTTACTCAATATATCTATTGGGCAAATATATATGTATCATCATTTAGAATTCAGGAACACTTTTATTTTGTTACTGCTGAAGAGATCATTTTAATATTTTCACATGTTCTTCACTGTGGAGTTTATCAATATCCTTTGATAATTTTCAGATGTAGAAAATGAAAGTCTTCTAAGTCAGTATCTTGAATTCTCTTTCACCTTTATTTATTTATGTAAGATACACACTGATTTTCCTTGAACTTGTTTTTGATTCAGATTCTCAGGCCCTCTCAGTATCTTGGCTTTCCTCTTCATTTTCAAGATCCATCCTTAGCAGTTTTTGCCTTACTTTCTCTTCAATACTGTTCCATCCTTCCTTCCAGACCAGGGTTTTCACCTCGGCTTGCTCTCTTTGTCTCATGTCCATAAGGCGGACGCCCGTTATATCAACAAAGTCAGGATATCTCTTTAGTGCAGAAAATACTGTTTATGGCTAAAAGCCCTCCGTGTCTTATAGATACTTCAAGTGCAATATGTCCAAGACTGAAGGTACTGTCTTTTCCCTCAGGACTGCTCTCTCCACATATCCCATCTTGGCTAATGGAGCCGCCACCATCCACTCCATCTCTGAAACCACAAGCCTCTGCAACTTTGTCTATTTCTCCCTTGTCCTCACCCCTCACATCCAATCAGCCATCACATCCTGTCAATCCTGACTCTCAAAATGTCTTTCAAGTCTAGCCTCTCTTCTTGTTCCCTGGCCATCTTTCCCATGGACTACTGCTCAGCACCCACATTGGATTCATTGGATTCACCAGCTATGTCTACTATAGGCTCATCTTTCTGCAATACTACAGATATCCTCTACCCGAAGTTAAACAAATAAGTGTGAGCGTATGTGTGTCTGTGTGTCTATGTAACTTACCCCACCCTTTCATCTTCAGGAAAGTCCTTTCTTAATTAATCATGCATTAATGTATTCATGCCCTTCCTCATCTGAGCCAGACCTCCATCCTCATCCAGTACCATCCCAAGCCTCTCTCTTCACACCCTCCCATGAAAAACACCACAGTTTCTAAACTTAAAGCCTTCTTGAAATTTCCAAAGATAACTTGTCTCTCAATGCCCCCAATGCTTACATATACAGGTTTCATTTGTTTGTTTAGGTCTTGTTTTCTGCCAGGCATACATTTCTCTCTGCTTTGTGGACTATGCCCATCCTTGAGGCATGAGTCTGATGAAGAGTCCTGACCCTTAGAAGGCTCTTCTTTCATGTCTCTGGAGCATGTGAGCTTCCCTTTATTAAGAACAGTATAATTGCTCTGGGGTTCCTTTCTCTCACCCACCAGCATGCAAGCCTCCTCAGGACACAGTGTCTTTTAGTCATTAGTACCTGACAGTTTGCCTCCAACTTAATTTGTATTAAATAAATGAAACTTTCATTTTGTCTAACTTGAAACTTGATATTTCATTATTTTTTCTGCTTCCATTCTAAGACTTATATTGTGTTCATTTAATTATCTTTTTAGCACAGTTTTTGTTCATGACTAAAGAAAGATGAACAAGGTTACTATGTGTATATGATGAGGTATTAAATCTTTTACCTATCTTACATTCTTTTAATTTTTTTCCCTCAGTGGAAAAATTAACTGTACACAATTTTACTCATTCAGTGAGTAATTTTTCTCATTCAGGCATTCTTTTCATTCAGTGAACTCTTATCAGAGATATAATTTTATAGTGCAAGATGCATAAGTAACTATAATATCATTAAATTTAAAGATCCATTGATCAATGTAGGATATTTTCTTATTGAAGAAGCCTATTAACGACCAAATAGACTTCAGTCATTTTTAATCTCTCTCAAAGACCAATGAAGAAGGTTGCAGAACCTTATCCCAAAACATCTGAAATTCTCTTCTACCTTATTCTTTAGCACCACTTATCCCTAGAGTTTTTTCTAGCCCAGAAGCTAACCAACTGAATAATTAATTAGCTCTCTTTCCTCCCTTCTTTATCTCTTATTTGCCCTTTTCTGACCTCTGCAACTGCTTCCCCTAGGTTAACCAAACTTCCCCCACACTATATAATCTCTACCTGAACAATGCATGTCCATTTCTCTCTGTTTTTCTCCTGAGAATCAGCCGTCTTGGCCCTGTCCTTCCACTTTTCAGCTGTGTTCTCTATCAGTTATTACAATGCTATATCACAGAAGCCTAAAAACTCATCTGGAAATGAAAAGAATTGTGTTCCAATGAAAGGGGAGTGATATAGGGAAGATGTGAAGCAACCAAGTGGCAAAGCCTACTGGGGTTTTGTTTGCACAGAATTGTGAACACACCTGTTAATATTTTTGTCTCATCAGTGATTAAGATGTGGCTACTTCTCTTACACACTGCAGTATAATGAGGAAGAAAGATATACTAAACCGTCAATCATCATCTTATATGAAACACACTGTGGTAGAATTGGGCTCTCCTGGTGGATCAAACAGTAGAGAATCTGTCTGCAATGCTGGAGACCTGGGCTCGATTCCTGGCTCAGGAAGTTCCTGTGGAGAAGGGATAGGCTACCCACTCCAGTATTCTTTGGCTTCCCTGGTGGCTCAGACGTAAAGAATCCACCTGCAATGCGGGAGACCCGAGCTTGATTCCTGGGTCAGGAAGATCCCCTGGAAATGGCAATGGCTACCCACTCAATTAGTAATCTTAGTAATCTTGCCTGAAGAATCCCACAGACAGAGTCCATTGGGTCGCAGAGTCGGGCATGACTGAGTGAATAACACTTTCACTTTCATGACAGAGTTATGTGAAGGGCATTCTGAGGACATCTCCTAAAGTACTTACTTTAGCCCTTATCTGAAAGAAACAGGAATAAGAGTATCAGAAAATGATTACTGGTTTTGATGAATAATTTTAAAATGATATACATAAATTGGCTTGATGATTGTCTGTAAATGTGAGTTGGAATCTGGAAGATAATTAGATGATGAATTTAACATGTATGGGATTCACCATAAAATATATTTGATCAGTTTAGTTAAGATTTTTGTATTAGGTATGTTGGGAAGATGCCAACCTAGATGAATTATAGCTAGCACAGTGTCCTTTGAAAACTCAAGAAACTGTTTTCCCTTTCTAGTGGAACTTCCTATGTCAATTTGTCTTTTCACATGATCTTAATGAAGACTGATTTCTAATACTGCCATTTCATATGTCTTATAACTAGTAAAGCATGAAATATATTCTTTTGAAATGTTACATAGAGCTTAGTAGAAGAATGGTACTGAAGACAAATGAAATGTTAAGACTGATTTGAATAAAAATGTTTATGTTATTAACATCAACACACATAAATGAAAATAATTTTCATCTGACCTCTCTGAAAGTGAGTTTGTATCTTAATGTCTGACATTGTTGGCATATTATAATAACAGGGTCACAATCTGAAGTCATGATATTTAAAATTATCTGAAGGGGTAGAGTTCTAGAATCTTAAAGGCATCATAAGGTTTCTGTTGAAATTACTTATACTCCTAATTCCTTCATAAAAATAACAAAGCATACTGATCATGATGAATTATGCATTTATTTGTAATGATAATAAACATAGTCAAAGGAAAGCCATCTCTATTGCATATTTTAATATAAGAATCTTATTGCATCAGAAGGTCAGGAAAGCCTGATATGCTGCAGTCCATGGGGTCACAAAGAGTTGGACATGACTGAGCAACTGAACAATAACAATTGCATCAGAATGTTTTTGGTGTTCCTTTATACTGAGGAAAGGAATCCATGTGGATGATTATAGATTTAGGATTAGACCCATCACTTCCACACAGGGGTGAATTAATGTTGCTCATCAACATATGGGAAATACCTCTGGAGAAGTCAGATCATAGAAGAACACAGACAGGTTGCGCTTGCCATCTCAGAGGCATTTGATAATTAGACTGGATTGATTCATGAAACCCCTCCATGAGCTGAAGACGTGGGATATTTCTGTGGCTCTCTGCAGCCACAAAATTGAAATTAAGATTATATGACTCTACAATGACTCTTGTTTCATCTTGCTAGATCATTTCTTAAGGCTAGACTCATCATGGGTCTAAATTCTCTAGGTGGAATTGGAGTTGCTTGGTAGGAACATTGTTCTCTGTTACTGCATTTTTGTTCTTCTTCTGTATTATAGAATGTGGTTCTGTTTTTTGTACTGAAAAGCAATGAATTTATATGAATGTGCTATATTATATACCTTGTTTTCATTTATATAATCCTACTAATTTTCTGTATTTCCTCTTTCCTAGATGCATCTCATTTTTGATGGACTCATTGACTGAAAAACAAGCTTGAATAAGGTAAGCCATCTGGGGAGCTGCTATTAACACTCATATATTGCAGCCAGCAATCCTGTGTTAAACTTAAATTTAACCAATCTGGCTTCAGAGTGTAGTTAGGTTTGATTCTCTGCCCTCTTTGGTGAGAATCCCATAAAAGACTGTGTTCATAAAAGCAAAAACTACAATGGGAAAAGTAGCTACTATTGAGGTCTCTTGCCCTCAAATTGGTTAGCATAGTGTATCAGCATGTACACATTCAGAAAATACATAGACAGTTTCTTTGGGTTTGCTGGAAATTGTCAAATGAAGGTGACGTGATGAGAAGACGTAGCCAAAGTAGGATTATTGCCTAGGAATTTGTCCACTGGCCTGAGAAGATGAAACTCAGGAGGTTACAGTATCTCAGGATGATGCTTCCTACTCATACTCATTCTGGGGAGCAGATGACATGGCATTCTTCTGAGTCTGAACAGTAGAAACAGCCTAGAAATGATGCATGTTTTGCAATTGATTCTGGATCAAGAGAAGTAAGAACGGATTGGGCAGGGCCAGCATAAAGTATAGGTCTAGTGAGCACTGACTTCTTTCACTGGTTGAGTCTAGATTCTGAGAAGGGCCTTTAAATACTGGCTTTATGGATCTTACTGTCTCTGATTTTATTTTTCTTTTAATTAATTTTTATTTTTTAGTTTGTTTTGCTTTACAATACTGTATTCGTTTTGCTATACATTGACATGAATCAGCCATGAGTGTACATGAACTCCCAATCCCGACCCCCCTCCCTCCCACCCCACACCTTCTCTCTGGATTATCCCCGTGCATCAGTCCCAAGCATCCTGCATCCTGCATCGAGCCTAGACCGGCGATTCGTTTCACTTATGATATCATACAGGTTACACTGCCACTCTGCCAACTCATCCCACCCTCTCCCTCTCGCACAGAGTCCAAAAGGCCATTCTGTACATCTGTGTCTCTTTTGCTGTCTTGCGTACAGGTTTATCATTACTATCTTTCTAAATTCCATATATATGTGTAAGTATACTGTATTGGTGTTTTTCTTTCTGGCTTACTTCACTCTGTATAATCGGCTCCAGCATCATCCACCTCATTAGAACTGATTCAAATGTATTCTTTTTAATGGTTGAGTAATACTCCATTGTGTATATGTACCACTGCTTTCTTATCCATTCATCTGCTGATGGACATCTAGGTTGCTTCCATGTCCTGGCTATTATAAATAGTGCTGCGATGAACATTGGGGTACACGTGTCTCTTTCAATTCTGGTTTCCTCGGTGTGTATGCCCAGCAGTGGGATCGCTGGATCATAAGGCAGTTCTATTTGCAATTTTTTAAGGAATCTCCACACTGTTCTCCATAGTGGCTGTACTAATTTGCATTCCCACCAACAGTGTAAGAGGGTTCCCTTTTCTCCACACCCTCTCCAGCATTTATTGCTTGTTGACTTTTGGATCGCAGCCATTCTGACTGGTGTGAAATGGTACCTCATTGTGGTTTTGATTTGCATTTCTCTGATAATGAGTGATGTTGAGCATCTTTTCATGTGTTTGTTAGCCATTCGTATGTCTTCTTTGGAGAAATGTCTATTTAGTTCTTTGGCCCATTTTTTGATTGGGTCATTTATTTTTCTGGAGTTGAGCTGCATAAGCTGCTTGTATATTTTTGAGATTAGTTGTTTGTCAGTTGCTTCATTTGCTATTATTTTCTCCCATTCAGAAGGCTGTCTTTTCACCTTGCTTATAGTTTCCTTTGTTGTGCAGAAGCTTTTAATTTTAATTAGATCCCATTTGTTTATTTTTGCTTTTATTTCCAGTATTCTGGGAGGTGGATCATAGAGGATCCTGCTGTGATTTATGTCAGAGAGTGTTTTGCCTATGTTCTCCTCTAGGAGTTTTATAGTTTCTTGTCTTACGTTTAGATCTTTAATCCATTTTGAGTTTATTTTTGTGTATGGTGTTAGAAAGGGATCTAGTTTCATTCTTTTACAAGTGGTTGATTCAATGCAATTCCTATCAAGATAGCAGTGGTATTTTTCACATAGCTAGAACAAATAATTTCACAATTTGTATGGAAACACAAAAAGCCTCGAATAGCCAAAGCCATCTTGAGAAAGAAGAATGGAACTGGAGGAATCAACCTGCCTGACTTCAGGCTCTACTACAAAGCCACAGTCATCAAGACAGTATGGTACTGGCACAAAGACAGAAATATAGATCAATGGAACAAAATAGAAAGCCCAGAGATAAATCCACACACCTATGGATAGCTTATCTTCTACAAAGGAGGCAAGAATATACAGTGGAGTAAAGACAATCTCTTTAACAAGTGGTGCTGGGAAAACTGTCTCTGATTTTAAAATTGCTTTTCTAGTATAAATAAAAGGACTTTTCTTTGAGGCACTTGGGAAATATAGAGGTAAAGTCTTAAGAAAAAATGTATGTCTGTTAATTTACAAATTTGATTTGAGAGAATCCCTTTTAAGGAAATCATCAAACATGAGTACTAACATTTATTAAATAGATTAAAAAACATTTTACTGGGACATTCATTATAATAATGAAACGAAGAAATAAACCTACTACCTAATAACTCACAGCTTATTAAGTTATGGCTTAGCCTCATGATGAAATATTATATAGATGTTAAAATTATGATTTTTAAAAATTTCAGTTTGAATAGAAAATGTTGAAGCAAGTGAAAAAGCAGTATACAAAATTATCTATATTGTGGCATGTCCTCAATTTATACATAGAAATTAGATGAAAAGAAAATATTTATTTAAAATATAGATGCATTCCAATTTTAACATCCTGAAATCAGCATGTGTCCTACAATTAATAGCACCTTCTACCTATAATTGGAAACACTGTTTTTTTTTTTCTATTTTATTGGTACATAAACTAATGCTGCATCTCTCTGTCAATGACAAACATCTTAGATTTGAAAAAAAATCAGTATGCTAATATAATATGGTCAAATGTCACTGAAGGGTATAACTATGTACTTTTTTCACAATAAGTATTTATTTTATGTATATTTAGAGAAGAGGCAACTCTGTTTCAATCCACTTATATATGACATTCTTCATATCCTGACCCAGAAAATTTTATTTTCTCTAGGATTGTTTATTCAACATCCTAGGCAAATTTCTAAGGTCTACCTGGGTTGAATAAATTCATGGGACACAAATTAATTTTTACCATATTTCTGCCTGGAAATCCAAGATACTTAGGTATATGTATGTTCTTCACCTTCCAGCATGGTGAATCCTTCAGTATACTCAGAATCCTTCTGAGTTTACTCAGAGTGCCCTTGGTCAGTGTGTGCCTACTCCAGCAATTTCTCCTCAAATCTGGGTCCTTTTCTCCTGGTTTCTCTACTGCTGTCCTCCACTGACATACTTAAAATATGCTAACAGATTCTCAAGTAGAAGGGCTAGGGGCTGAATGAGAAGATTATGACTTGGAACTTGCAAAGTCTTAGGTTGAAACCCTGGTTCTGCCCCTCACAGATGATGTGACCTTGGGCAAGTCACTTACCTCTATGCAACCCAGTTTTCTCTTCTGTCAAGTAGAGATGCTTAACATTTGTCTCATAAAGATACTATGTAGATTTCCTGAGCTGTGTATACAGCAATGGGCACATGTCACAAGTGTGATAAATGTTCATTTCACTCATTCTTTTTGCACTGATATAAGGTTTTCCCAAATAAATATGATTTTCCTGAATTTAACTCTGAAGACAGTTATATCTACTACTGTGGGCAAGAATCCCTTAGAAGAAATGGAGCAGCCCTCATAGTCAACAAAAGAATCTGAGATACAGTTCTTGGTACAATCTCAAAAACGACAGAATGATCTTTGTTCATTTCCAAGGCAAATCATTCAGTATCAGTGTAATTCAAATCTATGCCCCCCAAGCCAGTAATGCTGAAGAAGCTGAAATTAAATGGTTCTATGAAGACCTACAAAACCTTCTAGAACTAACACCCAAAAAAGATGTCCTTTTCATTATAGGGGACTGGAATACAAAAGTAGGAAGTCAAGAGATAACCTGGAGTAACAGGCAAATTTGGCCGTGGAGTACAGAATGAAGCAGGGAGAAGGGTAACAGAGTTTTTGCAAGAGAATGCACTGGTCATAGCAAACACCCTCTTCCAACAACACAAGAGAAGACTCTACACATGGACATCACCAGATGGTCAACACCGAAAGCAGATTGATTATATTCTTTGCAACCAAAGATGGAGAAGCTCTATACAGTCAGCAAAAACAAGACTGGGAGCTGACTGTGGCTCAGATCATGAAATCCTTACTGCAAAATTCAGACTTAAGTTGAAAAAAGTACAAAAAAACCACTAGATCATTCAGGTATGACCTAAATCAAGCCCCTTACAATTATACAGTGGAAGTGAGAAATAGATTCAAGGGATTCAATCTGATAGACAGTGCCTGAAGAACTAAGGATGGAGGTTCATGATATATTACAGGAGGCAGTGATCAAGACCACTCCATGAAAAAGAAATGCAAAAAGGTAAAATGGCTGTCTGAGGAGGTCTTACAAATAGCTGAGAAAAGAAAAGACACAAAATGCAAAGGAGAAAAGGAAAGATATATTCATTTGAATGCAGAGTTCCAAAGAATAGCAAGGAGAGATAAGAAAGCTTTCCTCAGTAATCAATGCAAAGAAACAGAGGAAAACAATAGAATGGGAAAGACTAGAGACCACTTCAAGAAAATTAGAGGTATCAAGATTTCATGCAAAGATGGGCACAATAAAGGTCAGAAATAGTATGGACCTAACAAAAGCATAAGATATTAAAAAGAGATAACAAGAATACACAGAAGAATTATAAGATAAGATCTTCATGACCCAGATAACCACGACTGTGTGATCACTCACCCAGAGCCAGACATCCTGGAATGAGAAGTCAAGATGGCCTTAGGAATCATCACTATGAACAAGGCTAGTGGAGGTGATGGAATTCCAGTTGAGCTATTTCAAGCCCTAAAAGTCAATGCTGTGAAAGTGTTGCTCTCAATATGCCAGCAAATCTGGAAAGCTCAGCAGAAGCCACAGGACTGGAAAAGGTCAGTTTTCATTCCAATCCCAAAGAAAGGCAATGCCAAAGAATGTTCAAACTACCACATAATTTCACTCATCTCACACACTAGCAAAGTAATGTTCAAAATTCACCAAGCCAGGCTTCAATAGTACGTGAACAGTGAACTTCCAATGTTCAAGTTAGATTTAGAAAATGCAGAGGAACCAGAGATCAAATTGCCAACATTGATTGGCTCATTGAGAAAGCAAGAGAGTTCCAGAAAAACATCTACTTCTGCCTTATTGACTATGCCAAAGCCTTTGACTGTGTGGATCACAACAAACTGTGGAAAATTCTTAAAGAGATGGGCATATCAGACCATCTTTCCTGCTCCTGAGAAATCTGTATGCAAGTCAAGAAGCAACAGTTAGAACTGGACATGGAATTATAGACTGGTTCCAAATTGGGAAAGGAGCATGTTAAGGCTGTACATTTTCACCTTGAATATTTAACTTATATTCAGAGTACATCATGAGAAACGCTGGGCTGGAAGATGCACAAGCTGGAATCAAGATTGCTGGGAGAAATAATAACCTCAGATATGCAGATGACATCACCCTTATGGCAGAAAGCAAAGAGGAACTAAAGAGCCTCTTGATGAAAGCGAAAGAGGCGAATGAGAAAGTCAGCTTAAAACTGATATTCGAAAAACAAAGATCTGGCATCTGGCCCCATCATTTCATGGCAAATAGATGGGGAAATGATGGAAACAGTGAGAGACTTTATTTTCTTGGGCTTTAAAATCACTGCAGATGGTGATTGCAGGCATGAATTAAAAGACACTTGCTCCTTGGAATAAAAGCTATGACCAACCTAGACATCATATTAAAAAGGTGAGATATTACTTTGCCTACAAAGGTCTGTCTATTTAAAGCTGTGTTTTCCACAGTGGATTTGAGAGTTGGACTATAAAGAAAGCTGAGCACTGAAAGATTGATGCTTTTGAGCTGTGGTGTTGGAGAAGACTCTTGAGAGTCCCTTGGACTGCAAGGTGATAAAACCAGTCCATCCTAAAGGAGATCAGTCCTGAGTATTCACTGGAAGGACTGATGCTGAAGCTGAAACTCCAATACTTTGGCCACCTGATACGAAAAACTGATTAATTGGAAAAGACCCTGATGCTGGGAAAGTTGAAAGCAGGAGGAGAAGGGGATGACAGAGGATCAGATGGTTGGATGGCATCACCTACTCAATGGACCTGAGTTTGCGCTACCTCCAGGAGTTGATAATGGACAGGGAGGTCTGGCGTGCTGCAGTCCATGGGATTGCAAAGAGTCAGACGTGACTGAGCGACTGAAATGAACTGAACTGAACTTCCCAGATAAACACCACCCCCTACACAGTTCTCCAGATGATGTCCATCAGCTCACACTTGGTTCATTTCAAGTTTGGGAGAACACTCCTCACCCCTCCATAATCATTGCTACCCCAGAAACCTTCCCAACTACACTTTTCCCACTTTCATATAGAACCGTCTTTAGAAACCAATAGTATCCAGTGTACACCCCACAGTCTCCCATTTGTCAGCCCTGTTGTCCTTATATAAACAAATTAACGTCCTTGAATTATTCAGCTTTGTTAAGCAGTTCTCTTCCCTGGAGTGATTCTGCTAGGATTGAATCAGATGGAAAGCATGGGCTGGTAGACAGAGACATGGGTGAGACTAGAAATAAACTCCTGTAGTAGTATGAAATTAAATCTGGGGGTAGACATGATGGACTAAAGGAAAATGGGTTCTCCCTACATAGCTCCAGTACAGTTTGTGGGCTTTCATGGTCTAGGGTCTCCCCATGAAACAGCTATCACTGCTCTATAGCACTACCTGAGCCAGAACTGGCATTGGTAATGACCTGCAATTATTACCTCTCTGAAAACTGATTCACTAACTGATTCACTACCTAGCCTTTCATATCTCTACTTTTCTAATTTTATCAGAATATCAGCATTCTCCCCAGTTGTCAGTCTTCTGATCTTCCAGCTTTCACCTTATTTTATTTTCTTTCATACCTATGTTGACTTTAATGGTTTACATTTTAACCCTACTTCATCTGATTCAACCATTATCAGTTTGGTTCAGTCAGTTCAAGTTGCTCAGTCATGTCTGACTCTTTGTGACCCCATTGTGACCCCATGCAGCACTCTAAGCTTCCTTGTCTGTCACTACCTCTAGGAGCCTGCTCAAACTCAAGTCCATTGAGTCGGTGATGCCATCCAGCCATCTTATCCTCTGCTGTTCCCTTCTCCTCCTGCCTTCAATCTTATATTTCCTTATAATTTGCTCAAAGATTATTCTGTATATTCAGCCTCTAAAAAATTCCAGTTTGGTCTTCAGATCCCTTTGCTATGATGTTAGGCTTGACTTGCTCACTCTTTCTCTAAAATTTGCCCTCAGTCTTCTGCTGCAACAGAGGTGAAAACTTCCTAGCTTAATCAGGAGAGCAGAGATCTATCTTTTGCCAGAAGGAACTGGACAATTTAAATAGTATCAAAATTTGAAAAATTAATTCCTTATGTTCTAATTTATATCTATTTGAAAAGGCTGAATGGTTTTCTACATGGAGTGGCATTGTTCTGTCCAACAAGGACTTCCATTTTCAAATCAAGATCTTTTCTTTCAAAGGGGATTTATAACTCTTTACCTTTAGTGGAAAATGCTGAAGGTGAACCAGACTCCATGAAAAACATCACAAATCACTTCTCAGTTATTAAGGGTTGAAGTAAAAGTGAAAGTCACTCAGTTCTGTCTGACTCTTTGAGACTCTATTGACTGTAGCCTGCCAGGCTCCACTTTCCATGGAATTTCCAGGCAAGAATACGGAGTGGGTTGCCATGCCCATCTCCAGGAGATCTTCCCAACTCAGGGACCAAACTCAGGTCTCCCACATTGTGGGTGGATTCTTATTAAGGGTTAACAGTTCATAAAAACAGAAAAACGTGAGTTTAGGAATAAGTCCCCTGGTAAGAAGCAAAAACTGTGGTGTTGGAGAAGACTTTTGAGAGTCCCTTGGACTGCAGGGAGATCAAACCAGTCAATCCTAAAGGAAATCAACCCTGAATATTCACTGGAAGGACTGATGCTGAAGTTCTAGTACTTTGGCTACCTGAGGCAAGGAACTGATTCATTGGAAAACACCCTGATGCTGGGAAAGATTGAAGGCAGGAGAAGGGGATGACAGAGGATGAGATGGTTGGATGGCATCACCAACTTAATGGACATGAGTTTGAGCAAGCTTCAAGAGTTGGTGATGGACAGGGAAGACTGGCGTGCTGAAGCCCATGGCGTCACAAAGAGTCAGACATGACTGAGTGACTGAACTGAAGAAACAAACATCCTGGAGTAGAGAATAGGGGAAAGTGAAAAGTGGGATATAAAGGAATGAAGTGCCATTTCTGGACAAAGTAGATTTACTCCCCAAACCACAGATGGTTCAGGATGGCTAAATTCGTTAATGAGAAGGAACTGGAATTTAGTAACAAAGCCTATTGGATAGGCTTCAAAGTAACCTCATGTTTTACTTACAACCTCTTCTAGGGAGCCAGCATTCTTTAAGTGAAGAGAAGCAAATAAAAGGAATAAAAGCAATATAAGGCCATGGAAATGATAACATTCTCTACTGCGTATTCATCATTGTCAGGCAGTACATTGAACAGATGGATTCTTTCATTTAATGCTATAGCCACCTCTGCAACAGACACTACTATTTCCTTTTTTTCTTTAGTTCAGAAAGCCTCGGGCTCAGAGAGGTAAATTAACTTGCCCAAAGCCCCTATACTAGCAGCTAATAATTTTGGGATTTGAATGCAGTGCCATTTAACTCTACATATTAAGAGATCACCTGCCTTCCATGTGAACAAGATGTGAAGAGTGAAGATGGGATTTAATGAGCTGGTTAGGGAGGATAAGGAGGAGTTGGGAGTTCTACAAGGTGGGAAGTGTCAAATATTTTTGGAAGATGCAGGAAGCAAAAACAATTCCTGCTATCCCATTTCTGCATTTCACATGTTTGTTCATCTCTACTTCCCCCAGTCCTATCTTCCTACACTCAGTATTAGTCCCAAGGAAGCCATACCCATCTCCCCTAATTTCTCTCTGAGTGACATGTCTATATTTTTTTAGGTAGTAAATAAATCTCCCCCAGAAGTCTCCCAGCACTCTCCCCTACCCTTAAGAAAAGCAAAGACACCTTGTTGGCTGCTTGAAATGTATGAAATGTGATTGTGTTTACTTTTTGGGATTGAAACCAATCACATACAAAAATGCCTTTTTAGGGGAGAAAGATGTCAACTCTGCCTTGCATTCAAATACCTAATCTTTTCTGACTCACATTGAACAACCTTGAGCAAATCACTCTCTGGTTCCTTTTTGCTGCTTATGCTGTACAACAGCTGCAAGAGAGGCAGCTCCAGGTGCTGTACGCTCACTCAAATATTAAAGCTTTTCACACTCTTTGCTTCTGTTCATTCTTTCTTTCTTTTTGATCTAACAAAACTTCTTAAATTATAAATTAGAGAGTTAGAGTATTTGTGTGTTTTTTTTTTTTTGTTTTTTTTTTTTGCTTTTTTTGTTGTTGTTGTTCCAAGATAAGAGGAAAATATCTGACTTCACAAAAACTGTTAGCGGTATAGTACAGCAGACCATGTCAATATTTTCATTTGACATGTGGCATGTGATACCTCGAGAAAGATGCCACATTTAGAATGATTTCTTAAAGAGAAATTCACTGTTTTGAATATGGTGAAATAAGCTAGTTATTTTAGTTGGAAGGTGAAATACCGTGGCCCACCCCTTTACAACAGCATTAAAATCTATAATCAAATGTTTTACAAAATCCAAATCTCAGTTTTGCATTCTGAGATTTTTTTCTAATAGATCAGCTGGTAAATTAGTACTTTAAACAAATGCTGTTGCTGCTGCTGCTAAGTCACTTCAGTCATGTCTAACTCTGTGCGACCACATAGATGGCAGCCCACCAGGCTCTACCATCCCTGGGAGTCTCTGGGCAAGAACACTGGGGAGTGGGTTGCCGTTTCCTTCTCCAATGCATGAAAGTGAAAAGTGAAAGTGAAGTTGCTCGGTTGTGTCCGACTCTCAGCAACCCCATGGACTGCAGCCTATCAGACTCCTCTGTCCATGGGATTTTCCAGGCAAGAGTACTGGAGTGGGGTGCCATTGCCTTCTCTGGAAACAAATGCAAGAAACTTAGTATTAAGTCAATCAAGGTATAATAAAACAGAGAAGATAACGATGGAATAGTTTTCTAGAATATTTTCTACAGTAAAACCAGCTAGTTGTTTTGAGAATTTGTCTTGCTATCTTTTTTTTTAAATTTTCTGATACTTAAGAATACAAACTCCTTCTAAAATCTTTATTTATTTAGCCTCCTCAATGTAAGTGGCCATCCTCTGAGCTTTTCTAACTGAACATTTACATCCAAGGATTCATCACACTGAACTGTAAATAAGCATTTATCTCCAAGATTAGCCACTGAACTTCTTGGGGACAGGGAGCTTTGCCATTTCCCCTCTTTATCTCCTGGCAAAGTGTGAGGCAGAGTTGATACTCAGTACATAGTTTTGAAAATGAATTGAATATGACTGTGCTTTAATGGAAATATGATTAATGATGGGGACACTTGTCCAGGATATTTTCCTCCCATTCAGTGAGATAAAAAGTTTAGAAGCAAGTTCCAACATACAAATAAAATGAGAAACAAGAACACAAGACTCCAACTAGTTCTTCCCTTCCTGAGCCAAGCAACAGTGCCAAAATCTCATAAAAATAAGCTAGCTCAAAATATGGTTATGTCTGAACAAGTCAGAAATATAGTGAAGTTGGATTCTTTTTCTTACTGTGTCATACATGATCCAGAATGAAGAAAATATACAAACTTGGAGAGTTAACAACTTTCAGAGGAAAAACAGCAATCAAATCACCACCCCCACCATAAATACCCTGAGGTGATCTTTGCATTAGAATCTCAAGCACCCAGATTTATCCTCCTCGTTTGGTTTTGATTTTGTTTTGCTTTTATAAAAATATTGTCATAGGATCCACATTCATAGCCAAACAGCTCATCCATGATTCACAAACACCATGAACCATTAAGATAAGATGTGATAGGAACAGTGGTGCTTCTCTATGTTAGGATAACACGTTACAGTTTATAAACCTGAAATGGGTGAATTCAGCCGCATCAACATCTTAGATGGTAGAAAGACCATGTCCTGTATCTTATCCCTATCTTACAGATGGCAAATACCAAATACTTCACCAGGATTATAAAACTGTAACATTCAGCTATAGCTCTCAACAGCAGGGTGGAAAGTCAACCATGGGAGCTTCCACTGTTCTCAGGCTGGACCTTGCCATCTCAGTCATTTGGTCCACCATCAAAGCTATCCCAAATGTATATTTGACTTATATCATTTAAGACAAATAGTTGGATGCCTGAAATTCTATGTATGCTTACTGAGCATGTTCCATGAGTCAGGCACATGGTAAATGTGCCTGCTAAGTCACTTCAGTCATGTCTTACTCTTTGCAGCCCTATGGACTGTAGTCCCCCAGGCTTCTCTGTCCATGCTGTCCTTCAGGTAAGAGTACTGGAGTGAGTTGCCATGCCCTCCTCCATATATTATTTATATCATAAATGTGTAAGGCACAATATAAATATAAATATAACTTACTGATTTTCAAATATAATTTCAAGCATCACAAAAGTTTTTATTGAACTTCTCAAGAAACTCTGTGGACCTGCATTACTCTGTTCGTTTTCTACAGTATGCCCAAGGAAATAAAGCTAAAAAACTGTTGGTGCTGGCATTTGAAACTGGTTCTGCCCCACTCCAAAACCCATTTCACGGCATCATCTTACCTCCCTGAGGATGCAGTAGGGGACATTTCTATTAACAGGACTGGGAGAGTTTGAGTAGGTCTTTGAGGCAAAATATGGTTGAAAATAAAACACTCTTTCCAAGCGGCAGTCATTATCAGCTCATAATTGAAAGTAAACTTGAAGAAATGCTGCAAACTGGTGTCTTCTGGTACAAAAAGCAGTCTGCAGATGTGTGGCCGAGGTTCCAATTCTCACTTTGTAAACAGTCAGGCTAACCTGATTTGTTTCTCCCTTGCTTCTGTTTCTTTGAAATTGATGTCAGTTTCATTCATGGTAGGAAATTGGTTGTTCCATGTTTAAAAAAAAAATCACATGTTTTTCTCACCTGTTCAACTGAATTTAGAATGGCAGGAGTTGCCTTGTGGCAATTTTATGTATGATTTAGATAAATCGTGTCTATTTGAAGATAGATTAATTTGGTCTAAAGTTATTATAATGACAGCATTCCTACATGCCAAGTTCAGGATATGAAAATGGAAAGAATATGGGGCTTTAGAATCCAGCTGTGCTCCTTTTTTTTTTTTTTTTTAAGTTAAATGACCTTGAAGAAATCATTTCTTTAAACCTTGGTTTGTTTTCATGTTGTTACAAAGCTCAAATGAGAGCTAGAGGACTTTAAATACAAATCTGAATTATTATATTACCACAGTTATTCTTTGTATTAACCAAACAGTATCAAGATAAAATCTCTCAATGAAAGAAAAATTACCTCACTTAACATTTTTATGAACATTTAGATCAGTTTTATCCAATGGGGGTTGTGGATTCAGCAAAATGGAGAAATCTGGAGAAAATTTCTGGAGGATCTTAGGTCTCCACTTCCTCTTTCCTCATCTCTCATTACTTAAGAGTTACCTCTTCCTTTTCCCTTTCTTTTCCTCTCTAATCCCTTCACCCTAGCAGAAGAGCAAAGAATGAAATGAGTAGTCTTTTGTACCACTGCTGTTTTGTAGGGTTATTGTGTGGTCGAAGAGGGGATGGGAGCTGAGTGAAGCCAGAACTTAACGAGCAGTTGACAAAGGCTCCCAGGTAGACTCAGAGATCAGAAGGGAGAATGTGGGGCAGAGGCCCTGTAAAGGTCAGGGGACAGCAGCCCTTAAAGAAAGATCATAGCACTGCAAGTGTGGTCAGAGCCTCCTTTCACAATCAGAGAATGAAAGCTTTTCAGCCATCACAATTCTCGTTTAAGCAGGCAACGCATCCCTTTATCCCTCACAGGGGATTTGGGGATTACATGAAATCGTGTACATAAAATTGTTTTGAAACTATACAGTTCTGTACAATGTTATGATGAATACCTCTATCCCCTTTACCTTCATCCTTGCTTTTCCAAATAGGGCTTGTTGGAGCATGGGCTGCTCATAATGATTTGCCTTTTCAGGTGTGGTTCACTGGACAGCACAAGGATTCGTTTCATCATTACTTTTTAGGAAACTCTCTGCAGATCAGTACAGTAACATGCTATTCTACATTCCTTGTTAAGTATTTTTTTTCCCTGTTCTGAAAAATCAGGTGCACTATAAAAAGACTCTTAGTTATCCATTTATTTGCCTTTTATTTATACAGCTATATAATGAAAAGCCACCATATGCTAGGCATTATGCTGAGGTAAAGGAACTGCCATTGGCAATAGCCAGCAAGGGATATCAAAGAATACTGACTTCACATGACCACATTATTACACATATAAAACATTTTTCTTCCTCTCTCTCTTTTTTTCATGGACAAAACATCTCTAAAATTGGGAGGACATATCTGCTTCTTGGAGGTGGTGAGGATTACTTGAGATGCTATAAGAGAAGTTCTTTCAACATTTCATGGCTGGAAATAGAGAGCAATCACATGGAAGTAATTATGATACCAAAGGAGTGCATTAAAGGAATTTGAAGGAATTGCATAATGCCAGGCCTCTTCCAAAACATTGTGGGCATCTTTTATATTTTTTTATTAAATCTCAAAATACCACAAAATGATATATTATCATTCATCATTTTCATCACCATCACCATCCTCATGATTTTCCACCTATAATCCTTACATTATATGAGGAACTGGAAAGCAAGGAGATTTAACTTATTCAGCGTTGCCCAGCTACTTTACTGCAGGCCTAGGAAATATCTCCGCATCTGGTTCTAATTCCACTTATTTGCCTCCTTCAGGAGAAATTGTCTGATAACAGCATCCCACAGAGTCATACCTCTTTTTCTCTGAATGTTTTTGTCATGTTCTTAATGTGCTATTTAGAGCTATTTAGTTTTTATTAAATTCATATGGGCTTGGAGCCAAATTTCCCGCTTGGTGGTCTTATCCCTCCAATTGGATTGCAAGAATCTTTTGGTCAGGACTTTTATCTTATTCTTATGGATATGTCCTACACTCTCTGTATGTCTGGCTATGTATGAAGATGTCAATGACACAGACTCAAAATACTTGTTGAATACATGGCTTTTCAGGTGAGCATTGTGATGTGGTCCTAGTATATAATCTCTACCTATAAACTATGAACCTTTGGAACTCAACCTTTTGCAAGTCATAGAATCACCCAGAGGATAGTCTGCTGGGCCCCACTTCCAGAATTTCTGATTAAGTAGGTCTCAGGTAAATATGTGTTTCTAAAAAGAGCCTGGGGGGTGCTGATGCTAATGACTGGGGGCTTTTGAGAACTACTGTTAAGGACCACTGCTATAAAGAATGCATTTGTAATATGCAATGCATTCTTCCTACATCATAAATTCATTAATTAATGAGAAGAATTTTTCTTCAACCTTGTTAAAGTAATAGAGTCTGAAACGTTGCAATAATTCCTACATTTGCTTGCCCACTGTTGAGGACTATCTTGTTGAAGCTAAGGATGAGAGTTATATAAGTGAAGTCAGAAATGGATTCACCTGCACTTTGCCAGTTTAAATTCTAAACTACCTAAAAATCAAAGGTGAAAATGGATTATTTCCACCTGTGACTCTGTCTGGCTGTAATAAGAAAGTCTGTCAGACAAGACTAGATTGACTTCTTGGTCTTATTACCTGCTACAGACTTTACCTCTCCGAGCCGCAGTGTCTTCATCAGTGTTTGCAAATGAGCCCATAACACTGGTATGAATAGCAGGGTAAGTATTAAAGGAAATGATGAATATGAGCTTGACCAACACATGGCACTCAGGAAACATCCAAATGCATGAAAATTCACCCAATTATCAACATATTTTCAAATTAAAGGGCCACGATCTTTTAAATTCCTTTGCCAGTTCAATTTCTACTCATTAGTAGGATGAACTTGAAAAGTAGGTCATTTGAAAAATTGAGGATTCTGATTCTCTTCATTTTGCTGAATCTGCCTTTAAAAGGGTCTTGAGTGCCAAAGAAAATTTGAAGATTGCCTGTCCTATGAAATTTAAGGCATTAGTAGTTATTTTTTTTCAAATTTCTTTCTCTCCTTATATATATTTCACAATACTTGTCTCTGATATTTAAATCTTAGGGGATAAATAGAAAAACATAAACATTTTCCATTTACTTATACTTAAATTCTACAAAGGAAAAGGTTTTCCTCATTAGAAACAACTATTCTCATATAATAAAAGAATTGCATATAAAGTAATAAAATGTTACAATTAGTAAAATAATATAATGGTTATAAACAAAGTGATAGGTAATATGATTTTCAAATGTAAATATAGCAACAGTAGTTTAATTTATTGGAATATTTAAACAGCATGTTTTACCTCCAAAATATCTTCCCATGCATCATACCAAATAATAATCTTAAGGCATAAGCAAAGCAAGTATTATTTTACCCATTTTACAAATGAGGAAACCAAGCCTCAGAAACACAGACATCACTAAACGCAGGAGCCTAGCATAGATTCTGGTCAACAAATCTGATTTTGTTTTTATTAAAAATAATCTTGTAATAATCACAATATTTTAATTCCACAACTCTTCTTCATTCCCCATATGCAATGCTGAATCAACTTAGAACAAGGACACATTTTCAGAGAAATGTATTACAGAACAATTTTACATAGAAACCACTGTAGGGTTTATTTTCTTAAAAAAAGAAAGACTGCTATTCATGGCAGTCCTCCATGAACCTTAAAAAAGACACGATAGGTTAGCAAACTGATAGTCAATGAGTGCCTAGTCTGTGCTAGCCACTACATCTATAGGCTTTTATTCTTAATCCTTGTACATGGTTATCATCTATTATCCTGATTTTACAAATGGGAAATTCACGTAGAGAGGGGGAACTGTCCTGCCCCAATAGATCGGGGGATAAGAAGACTTACGTCTTAGAAATTTGATTCATGTGACTTAAAGGTATTTTTCACTTTGAAGCCTCCTACTTCCCAAGAGGAACACAAAAGATTCATCAGGCTGCTGTTCTGTGATCATTTTAATGTATTGTTGAATTTGGTTTACTAATATTTGTTTGAGGATTTCTGTAAATGCATAAATAGGGATATGAAAATTATAGACCTGTGATTTTCTTTTTTTGTGTTGCCTTTGTCTAATGTTGGTATCAGATTAATTCTGGCCTCATAGAGTTAGTTTGGAAGTCCTCCCTTCTTGTAAATTTTTTGGAATAATTTGAGAAGGATAGGAATAATATTTGGTACAATTTCTTGTGAAACCATCCAGTCCTGGGCTTTTTTGTTTGTTTGTTGGAAGATTTTAAATTACTGATTCCATTTTAAAACAAGGTTATGTATTTTTCTCTGACTCAGTCTGAGAGGATTGTGTATTTCTAAGAATTTATCCATGTTTTCTAGGTTGTCCAATTTGCTGGTGTGTAACTAATGATAGTGTTTTCTTGAGATCATTTGTGTTTCTGTGAAATAGGTTGTAACTTTTCTTTTAATTTCTTTATTTTAGCTCTTTCTCTTTCTTTCTGGGTGAGGCTGGCTAAAAGCTTATCAGCTTTATTATTTAGTCTTTTAAAATTTAAAGTGATTATTTTTTAAAATTTATTATTATTTTTTACTTTACAATATTGTATTGGTTTTGCCATACATTGACATGAATCCACCCTGGGTGTACATGTGTATTGATTGGTATGTACTTATTGCCATTTTGTTGTTTTCAGGTTATTTTTATAGTTCTATTAATTTCTTATTTTAATTCTTCTGTTGTGGTTTGGTGCTTTTCTTTAGCATTATGTTTGGGTATTTCTCCTCTGTCTTTTTTTTTTTTTGGTATTTATTGTAGACTTTTGATTTGTGGTTACTGTGAAGCTCATATATGTCAACCTATAAATATATTTACTTATTTTAAACTGGTACTCATTTAAATTCAAACACATTCTAAATATCTACATTTTTTGCTGCTTTCTACCACATTTTGTGTTTTTGATGTCATGTTTCATATCTTCAGGTCTATCCTTAGCTATTCATTGTAATTATAGTTGATTTTATTTTATTTTTTAACCTTTGGACTAGCTTAAGTGGTTAACACACTGTTTTTACTATATGTTTGTCTTCACCATTGAAATACTTTTCCTTCCTGTATTTTCTTATTTCTTGTTACAGTCTTGTATTTTTCACTGAAAGATGACTTTTAACATTTCTTGTAGGTTCATTTTAGTAGTGATGAACTCTTTCAGTTTCTGCTTGTCTGAGAAAAATCTCTCTCTCCTTCAGTTGTGACCAATACCTTTGTTGGATAGCTTATCCTGTTTAGTAGGTTAGCTTATCCTGTTTTGTAGGTTGTGAATTTCTTTTGTTGTGCTTTGTTTCAACATTTTAAATATACCACTCCCTTCTGACTTGCAAAGTGTCTGCTGAAAAAAATCCACTGATAGCTCTATAGGAGTTCCCTTGTGTATACTTTTTTTTGTTTGGTTGGTTTTTTGGGTTTTTTTCTTTTCTTTTTTTTTTTTTTTTTGCTCTTGCTACCTTTAAAATTATTTCTCTACTTTAGTTTTTGCCCTTTCAATTGTGATGTGCCTTGGTGTGGGTCTTTGGGTTCATCTTCTTTGGGAATATCTGTGCTTCCTGAACACAGACTTTTGCTTCCTCTCTTAAGTTAGTGAGGTCTTCAGCTATTATGTCTTCAAATATGTTCTCCATCCCTTCCTTGCTTCTCCTGCTGGAGCCCCCATGATGCAAATATTTGTACACTTGATGTTGTCCTAGAAGTCCCTTCACGATCCTTGTTTTTGGATTATTTGTTTTGTTGTTGTTGTGTTGACTGAGTGGTATCCTAGACTCGTGCCTTCTTCTCTATCACCTCATCTGCTGTTAATACCTCCTAGCCTATTTTTAATTTTGGTTCTTATATTCTTCAGCTCTAATTTTTAAAATATGCTTTTGAATACTTTATCAGTGTTCTTATTCTTCTTTTCCCAAGTTCATTTAGTGTTTTGATTGCTGTTGCTTTGAACTCCTTATCAGATAAATTATTTGCCTCTGTTTCAGTGAGAATTTTTTCTAATATTTTCTCTTTTTCTTTTATTTGAAACATAATTCTCTCTCTTGTCACTTTGTTTGACTTTCTCTCTTTGTCAATATGAAATTAAGCAAAGCAGTCACCTCTCCTGAGGACATGTCCTCATTTGGGAGCATCCCTCTGCAGTCTCCATGTACCCAGTGGCTCTGATGGGAGCCCTGGCTCTGAAGTGAGTGGGTGTTGCATCTTCTGGGGATGTGTTGGCACCTGCCACCTTGGTAGAGATGGAGTCAGAGGAGCTAGAGCTGGAGCCAGGTTAGGGCTAATGGTGTTTGCTGCCTTATGAGTGAGTGAGAGGGGGGCCTGAGGTGTTAGAGGGGGGCCCTGAGGGGATTGGGCATCTCCTGGATGTGATGGCAGTCTTCCCTTTGCTTGGGAGTGTGTGGGGCCTGAGGGCTTTGGACGGTACTTCTGAGATGGCTCTGGGTTCTCACTCTGGCAAGAGGCAAGGCAAGGCCCTGATCTGGCTTTGCTCCTTCCCCTGTGTATGGCGCATGTGCAATGGCAATGGCTATCTCTGCCCTGGCTAGAGGTAGGGCCAGGACCCAAGCTGGCCCTGTTCCTTCTCTACCCGGATAATAGCACTCTCTGATTTAGCAGGAACAGTCCAGAGCAGGGAGGGCCAGAGGAGGGCCTGGTATGGGCTCAGAATATGTCATATGCATACTTCTAAAGCAATCCTTTTCAGTAAAAACACCCAGAAAGCAAGAAAACCAATCAGAATTTGGCTGCCTATAAGATAATGCAGGAAGATGGCTAGACAAAATCGGATAAGGAACCAAAGTGAAAATAGTTGCTGGGTGGTGCCTGCTACACAGCGCCTTGTGGGTGTGTGTGCGTGTTTAGTTTTCAAGAATCTGCTTTCCTCCATCATCTTAAAGTGATTATTATAATGACAGAACAATATGCTTTCATGTTGATATACTATAATTTACTAGTATTTCCCATAATTGTTTCATTTTCATAGGTTTATAAACAGTAAGATGCTGATATTTTTTAACCTCCTCAATTTAGACATCACTGATTGCTAGGGAAGTAGTGGGAATAAGGTTATTCTAGCACAGGTGTTAACTGTGCTAGAATAATATATTTTAGACAAATTGGATATTAAGGAGATGGTTTCATTATTTAAAAATTTTTCTTGGAATTTTAGTAAAAGATAAAAGTAAAAAGATTATTTACCCAAAATTTGAGCATACATAACACCTTCAAGGTCCATTATCTGTTAATCACTTTGCAGTTAACCTCTGGTAGCATTTAGTTTATTTATGCTAACTTGCATTTCTAAACTTCAAGGCATATTTTCTTTGGGAAAATCCCTAAGCTTTTTTTTTTTTTTCCAGTATTTTTAAGATCAACAGCAACAACACACTCTCCTAAATTTATTAACTATTATTGCTATATATTATCTCATTGTAATTAACCCTGTGAAATCAATATTATTATCTCCACTTTACAGATATTAGCTTTAAGTGGGTTACAAAAGAACACTTTCTAGAAAGCAGTGAAAATGGATTACAAAAGAACACTTTCTAGAGAGTGGTAAAAATGGAAATCTAAGCACTCTAACTCAGACATCCATAGCATTTCACTGAGCTAAATTGCCCAGAATAGTAGCTACTCAATAAAGAGTTGTTGAGTCAGTAGATGAATAAATTTTAAGCTCAAATGAGTGTTTTTGCTCCCCAGGATCATTAAAATACAATTTTAAAATGACACCATACATTCTCTACCAATTAAGTACATTTAGCAGAATATGGTCTATTCAGTTTGAATTGATTCACTTGACTGGGTTTGGTTTGTTGTAATAGGCCGTGGTATGGCCCTCCCTAGAGCTTTAAATAATGTTTCTAACTCACCCCAATCACCATACCTAAAGTGCAGCTAATTAAATAGGGAAAAAAAGGAAAAAAGGACTTCCTCCACAGGAAAGTCATTTTGTCAGGCTGACTATTTTTGATAGCATTTATTAGCAGAGTGGAACCAGTAGTGAAAGAATGGCTAAAATGGGTGAACTTGCTCATTAGTCACAAAGAGTGGAAGGTGTGGAATTGTTCAGAAGCCTTTACAGTCCTTCCAACTTTGTTGTAAAGATCTAGGGATTCAATCCATAAGCTCAGGAAGCCATCATCTTGAAGTAGAAAACTGCCAGTTCCTTTTTGAAACAGACGAACAACAAGCAAGCTGGCTTCTGTTTCACGTGCTTACCGACACAAACGTTGTCAGGATCTGGAGTGTGGTGTGTGTTTGTATGCGTGTGCCTCTCACACACTAATGGTTGTATTATAATGGTCCAAAGAAATTCCTGAAGTCCCTATACTCATCTGAGAACTGCTGCCAGCAGATGCTAGATGCCATGTTTCAGTTATTGCTAGAGATGATAAAATGGTTGATCCTTCCTAATTTTGGTCTCTTTCTCTCTTAAGCCACAAGTATCTACCATTGTTTCACTCACACCTCCACTTAGAGTTGGGAATGAACAAGAAAGTTGAGGAGCATAAGGAAAGTATACTTATCAAATTTCTATTCTTTGTGCAATAAAAATAATTTTGTGTACATCAGTCTACTTAATTCTGCTTGTGTTGGTATTGTTTTAGTTTTGTGTGCATGGTGGAAAATTAGGACCTTAGAAGCTAAGGATCATATCTCAGATGATAAAGTCAGTACCTGCAAATTCCAGCTCAGGACTCAGGGAGAAAAAAAATAGCTAGAGATTCTTGTAAGAAATCATGTGATATAACCACTTGGGAAATTAATCATACTTTAATTCTGAATAGATGCACAGCATTCAGATGACAGCTTTTAGGTATCATGTCCTCACTTCCAGTGAGCTCACATCTGAAACGTTGAATTTAATTCAGATAGCCATATTTATGAAACATTTATAGACTTCTATGCTTTTGAACTGTGATGTTGGAGAAGACTCTTGAGAGTCCCTTGGACTGCAAGGAGATCCAACCAGTCCATTCTGAAGGAGATCAGCTCTGGGATTTCTTTGGAAGGAATGATGCTAAAGCTGAAACTCCAGTACTTTGGCCACCTCATGCGAAGAGTTGACTCATTGGAGAAGACTCTGATGCTGGGAGGGAGTGGGGGCAGGAGGAGAAGGGGACGACCGAGGATGAGATGGCTGGATGGCATCACGGACTCGATGGATGTGAGTCTGAGTGAACTCCAGGAGTTGGTGATGGACAGGGAGGCCTGGTGTGCTGCACTTCATGGGGTCGCAAAGAGTCGGACATGACTGAGCGACTGAACTGAGCTGAACTGATGTATACAAAGATGTACAATAAATAAAGGGTTCAGAAATCATATAAGATAATTTTTTATCAATGAAAGTATTTATTCATAAAATACCTTAACCTCTCTCTTTGGAGAACTGGATGCTAGAGGCCAAAGATTTATTATAATTCCTTTGCTAAAGATCACTGACCTTTCTACTACATCAAGTACAAATAATTAAACAATCTTAGAAAGAATTTTCTCACAAGCACTAAAATCTCAGGCTCATTTTAAGGCAAAAGTCTTACTACCAGGATTCATGTAATATCTTCTTAGAGGTTAGAAGAAGAAATCTTCAGAGAAAATAGGCATAGTCCATGAAGTCTGGAAAACAACAGGAGAATCAGTGAGAAGGTGTTACAGGGAAACAAATGCCGGTTCATAAAAACTCTGAATGTCTGAGAACAAAAGGAAAAGATGAAAACTAATACTCTCTTTCTCAAAACAAATTATGCTACCAAAATAGTGTTGTGGAATAAAACTATGTCTTAACCATCTTAAAAGGGAAACTAATGCCCAGGTTTTTTTCTTTTTTTAGATTACAAATAACAAATGTCAGAGATTAACATTAACCTAAATCTGTTTGGCTGCAAGCCTGTATTCTTGATTTCCCACCACTGACTCCCAGAAGGCATTTAAGTGAAAATTATTCAGTTGCCTATCAGGGGTGTGTTGAAAGGAACCTCACACCGGGAAACAGGTTGGTCCTCATGACCTCTGAGATCTTTTGAATTTCTAAGCTTCTTTGATTTTATGATGCAGTGGGATGGCATACGTATAATACTCAAGTAAGGCTAAAGTTGGAAATTGGTGCTTAAAAATAGAGCTTTGGAGACTTTCCACTTACCTTGATCTTCTCTGCATCGCTCTGTGGATGACTGGCATTTGGCTCCATTAAAGGTTCCTACACCAGGGGCAAAATGTTAAAATTGCTCCCTCTGACCTTATTATAACATGGTTCTTGGCAGGTAAGCCACTTGCCGGCTCCAGAGTGGTTTGCTTGGTGTGAGGGTAATTACTCTAGAGTTAATTACAGAGTCCTTCAACTTCATTACACAGAATCCTCAGAGCTAGAGTCAATTTTTTTTTTTTTTTGATTTAGTATGCAAGACTGGCCACATATAAACGTGCAGATCATTTGCAGGCATCATCCTATATAACTGAATAAACTTCCAAGGAACTGAATGGCAAAGTTCACATGATTCTTCCACTGCTACCTCACATCGCTTCCTTTAATACTCTGGACATTTAATGCTATGTATGAGGGGTTTCTTAGATTCATCGTGAGCTGGCTGGGCAAATGATCTAGAGATCAGAAGTTTATATCAGTATCGTGAGACATTTCAAAATTATAGTTCCTCTTTCTAAAACATCTAATACTGTTGAACAATCCTGTTTTAAAACCCTTTCCTGTGTTACCTCTAAAGAGACAATTTTTTTTTTTTTTTTTGCTTCAAGTAGCAGAAGACTCAGTGTGGCCGAAGTAATGAGGATATTTTTGTCCTATTGTTTGTAAATTATGAGAGTATAGAGGTAGAAATACCTGCTGGTGAGTACAGCAGGTGTCTGGTTCTAGCTCGTTGGATTCTCTTTGTTCTGTCCTTTTCAACATCAAGTTTGTCTTCAGTGTCTTGCTGGGAAGCAAGAAGATACAGTCGGTACTGTACAGGAAGAACCATGTTTCCTTTACTCTTCTAGAAACTTCTCAGTCTCATTCTCAGACCAGACTCCGGTCACAGACACTTCAGTGCTCACCATGTTCTATCTTTAAACTTCTGTTTTCAATCTAGAGATCATTTGTGGGTAATTGTCTTATATAGCAGATACATTCTATCATAGAGGCAGTATACAGTATACAGTATCACAGTGGTATACAGTGATTAAGGGAGCAGACTTTGGAGACAGGCAGCCCAAATCTGAATTCCAATTTGATCTTTTAGCAATTTTTAAAGTTATTAATCAGTAGACATGAGAGTCTTCAAACTCCATGACACTCTTTCTTCTATGATACTCAGAACTTCTGTCTTCTCTTTAGGGAAATGTACCAAACTGGGAGGGAGAGAGGGAGGGATAGATTGATAAATTTGATAAATATGGATGTATATTCTGTAAATATAGATAGATTCTCTATATATAGGTTATATAGACATGACAGGGGAGCCTGGTAGGCTGCCGTCCGTGGGTTGCAGAGAGTCAGAAATGACTGAAGGGACTGAGCACAAGCACTCTATATAGTATAGTGTACAGTGTTCGTCGCTCAGTTTTGTCAGACTCTTTGTGACCCCAAGGGCTGTAGCCCACAAGGTTCCTCTGTCCATGGAGCTCTCCAGGCAAGAATAATGGAGTGGGTTGCCGTTTCCTCCTCCAGGGGCTCTTCCCAACCCAGGGATTGAACTCAGGTCTCTTGCACTGCAGGCAGATTCTTTACTGTCTGAGCCGCCAGGGAAGCCCATGGTGGCTCCCTGACCCTAGAGATATATTTATATATTCTGGAGATTAACGAGCTAAAACTCCAAAGGACCTCAGCACCTTACCCTTCACCCAGCCTGCCTAAGGTTTTATAGATGGGCCTATTTTACATATGGTCCAGAGAGAAGTAACTGGTTAAGATTCTTTTATGAATCCTTGCAAGAAATGAGTCATATATCCATTCTTATGGCTCCTAGTCCAGAACTTGGCACTCAAACCGAGATTTTCATTTTAAATATTTCTCCAGGGCAGGCATATCTGGCCATATCATTTTGTCAGATCATTTGACTTTCCTTTGTAAAGAAGATGAAAATCTTGAGAAAGCTTCAAATGAAAGAACAAATTAAATGAAGGAACAATGTATATGTATGTATATGTCTGTTAACATTGAATACGAATCTTGCAGTTTCTTATTACTCCTTTAGCATTTTTTTTCTTTTTCAGAATTGCTTTCCTTTTCTTTGCTACTATTAAACAACCATTTTTGAAGGGCATATATATTATGCAGAATTAGAAAATCAATTTCAAATAAGGCTAACAGTTAAGATATTTTATGGGACTAGGGAGATGAGCTTCAATGTAACATCATTTTTAAGTCAATGTAAAATATATAGAACATTGCAAAAACATAGGACTTTTGATTTTCACAGTAAGAAAATAAACACTGACTTTCTTTTTATATAGCTCTATAGCTTTCTTTGGAAGATAAGTAAGGAACAGTTCATAAAAATAAAAGTTTGTGAACATTATTTATTGTTTACATGTTCAATTATTCACATATCTATTAAAGAAACTCGGATGGTTAGTTAATCTGATATTTACTAAATGTCTTGAAAGCATTAAGTATGGTGCTGGGTCATAAAATGAATCTTAGTCAATATTCTTAAGGAGTTTATCACATATAACACCATCCCTGTGAGTCTGGGCAAACTCCAGGAGTTGGTGATGGACAGGGAGGCCTGGCGTGCTGCAGTCCATGGGGCTGCAGGTCAGACACGACTGAGCAACTGAACTGAACTGAACTGAACCATCCCTGTGGGTCAGGCACTAGTTTATGAAGGTTGTTTTCATTGTTGTTTTATTTACATTAACACATGCTTTGTTTATCATAAGTCTTATAGGTAAGTTGGTAGGTAAGTACTGTTATCTTCTTTTCATTTTGCAGACAATAAAATGGAGGTTTAAGGATATTAAGTAACTTGGCTCCAAATTTGCACCCAAAGCACCTAACTCCAAGCCCAGTGGAATTATAACCATGCCAGGCCTCAGGTATTAGAAATGAGAAAATTTGTATCATTTCTCCATTCCCCATTTTATAAAACTGGAGCTTCAATCTATCTTATTAGTAGTAATGCTCTAAAACTGAGGGAAACACCAAGTAAAATTGGCTACTGGATAGTCAATTTTGCTTATAAAGCACATTATTTATTTCAGTATTGAAGTCCCTTTTGTATATACCAGGTCTCACCTTGGATTATATGTTTAGGTTTCACTTTATTAGTATTTTCACTTTTCCCAAAACAAGCAAAAGAAGCAAAAATTAACTCTTGATGTTTTTACACATGATGCTTATTCAACAGCAATGTGTTAAGCTGAATTATATGCATCTACCTGAAAGAGAAAACTATATTGACCTGCACAATTAAAACCCCTCACGAAATGGGCTTTTCCGTGGTGGCTCAGTCAGTAATGAGTCCACCTGCAATGCGGAATACCTGGTTTCCATCCCTGGATCGGGAAGCTCCCCTGGAGAAAGGGATGGCAACCCATTCCAGTATTCTTGCCTGGAGAATTCCATGGATAGGACCAAGGAAACTTTCACTTTTCACACTTCATCAGAGTGGTTTTGATAAAGCTCCGGTATGGTGAGCTGAGAGAGAAACGTAACATTGTGTGTGTGTGTGTGTGTGTGTGTGTGCGCACGTGCGTGCATGTGTTTGGCAATGGAGACAATTGGCAGAAACACCCAGATTTTCTGCCAACATACAAAGAGGTGATATGACACTCTAGCTTGGGGCAAGAGTCCCTTGGTTTGAATCATAGCTGCCTCCCTTACTAATCTTGTGGCCTTTGGAGTTATTTCAGTGATTCTAACTCCACGCAACTCTTGTCTCTCTTACTTTCTCCTGTATCATGAGGATGTAGTATCACTAACTCTTTGGACTGACATTAAGAGTCAGTCAGTTCAGTTCAGTCGCTCAGTCATGTCTGACTCTTTGCAACCCCATGAACCGCAGCATGCCAGGCCTCCCTGTCCATCACTAACTCTTGGAGTCTACCCAAACCCATGTCCATTGAGTTGGTGATGTCATCCAGCCATCACATCCTCCATCATCCTCTTCTCCTCCTGCCCTCAATCTTTCCCAGCATCAGGGTCTTTTCCAATGAGGCAACTCTTCGCATCAGGTGGCCAAAGTATTGGACTGTCAGCTTCAACATCAGTCCTTCCAATGAACACCCAGGACTGGTCTCCTTTAGGATGGACTGGTTGGACCTCCTTGCAGTCCAAGGGACTCTCAAGAGTCTTCTCCAACACCACAGTTCAAAAACATCAATTCTTTGGTGCTCAGCTTTCTTTATAGTCCAGCTCTCACATCCATACATTAAGAGTAAATGATTTTAAAGTACAAAAAGTGCTTATATCACTTTGGCAACACGTATACTAACACTGAAAGGACACAAGAAGATTAGCATGGTGCCTGCATAAGAATGACATGCAAATTAGTGAAGTGTTCCATATTTTTAATGAGCTTTCTTAGTGGCTCGGACAGTAAAGAGTCAGCCTGCAATGCAGGAGACCTGGGTTTGATCCCTGAGTTGGGAAGATCTCCTGGTGGAAGGAATGGCAACCCACTCCAGTATCCTTTCCTGGAGAATTCCATGGACAGAGGAGCCCCAGACCATGGGGTCACGAAGAGTCAGACACGACTGAGCAACTAACACTTCACTTCAAAGTGCTTAGAGTTTAGCACATAATGACCACTCTTATTGACTATGCCAAAGCCTTTGAATGTGTGGATCACAATAAACTGTGGAAAATTCTGAAAGAGATGGGAATACCAGACCACCTGACCTGCCTCTTGAGAAATCTGTATGCAGGTCAGGAAGCAACAGTTAGAACTGGACATGGAACAACAGACTGGTTCCAAATAGGAAAAGGAGTACATCAAGGCTGTATATTGTCACCCTGCTTATTTAACTTCTATGCAGAGTACATCATGAGAAACGCTGGACTGGAAGAAGCACAAGCTGGAATCAAGATTGCCGGGAGAAATATCAATAACCTCAGATATGCAGATGACACCACCCTTATGGCAGAAAGTGAAGAGGAGCTAAAAAGCCTCTTGTTGAAAATGAGAGAGGGGAGTGAAAAAGTTGGCTTAAAGCTCAACATTCAGAAAACGAAGATCATGGCATCTGGTCCCATCACTTCATGGGAAATAGATGGAGAAACAGAAACAGTGTCAGACTTTATTTTTTGGGGCTCCAAAATCACTGCAGATGGTGACTGCAGCCAGGAAATTAAAAGACACTTACTCCTTGGAAGAAAAGTTATGACCAACCTCAATAGCACATTCAAAAGCAGAGACAGTACTTTGCCGACTAAGGTCCATCTAGTCAAGGCTATGGTTTTTCCTGTGGTCATGTATGGATGTGAGAGTTGGACTTTGAAGAAGGCTGAGCGCCAAAGAATTGATGCTTTTGAACTGTGGTGTTGGAGAAGACTCTTGAGAGTCCCTTGGACTGCAAGGGGATCCAACCAGTCCATTCTGAAGGAGATCAACCCTGGGATTTCTTTCGAAGGAATGATGCTAAAGCTGAAGCTCCAGTATTTTGGCCACTCATGTGAAGAGTTGCCTCACTGGAAAAGATCCTGATGCTGGGAGGGATTGGGGGCAGGAGGAGAAGGGGATGACCAAGGATGAGATGGCTGGATGGCATCATGGACTCAATGGACGTGAGTCTGAGTGAACTCCGGGAGTTGGTGATGGACAGGGAGGCCTGGCCTGCTGCAATTCATGGGATCGTAAAGAGTTGGACACGACTGAGCAACTGAACTGACTGACCGACTGACCACACTTAAAATGTTTGTGGTCATGTTTATATCTGTTTCCTTCTTCAGGCTGAGTTTCATGAGTGCTGGGACCACATCTAATTCCTGGGCCTTCAGTTTCTAGCATAGGACTTTGTTGTGAATTGAATAAACCAGTCAGATGATTAAGGCTTTATACTATTTCCTTTCTTGCCAGACTCATTCCACTCAAAAGCATGATGGGAGATCTCCTGAATTTTTGTCTCTTTAACCTTGTAACTCAGTCAGTAAAGAATCCGCTTGCAGTGCAGGAAACCTGGGTTTGATCCCTGGGTCGGGAAGATCCCCTGGAGAAGGAAATGGCAACCCACTCCAGTGTCCTTGCCTGGAAAATCTCGTGGACACAGGAGCCTGGTGTGCTGCAGTCTATGGTGTTGCAAAGAGTCAGGCACGACTGAGCAACTAACACTTACTTACTTAACCACATCCAGAACATAAACCAAGTCCAAAGAAAGAAATGGCAATAAAGATGGGTGGAAGAAGTAGATGGAAAGAAGAAAGACAGGGAGAGATGCCAAGGGAGAAAATATTTATTGCAGTCACTGTTGTCTGCCCTGCAGCAGATAGTATCTTCTTTAATACAGAGAGGTTTTTTTTTTTTTTTCCCCACTCCTTCTTCAAGTGTTTATTTCATTTGAAGTACTCTGTTTAGTGCTTTGAGTAATGAAAGCAGTCACATTCCTCTTAATGCTTGGAAACCAAGTGCACACTCGTACACACACACACACAGTTTGAAATGAAAGGAGAAACTTTATTTGAACATTTTTACCTTCAATAGAAGTGTTATGTAATAGTAGCTATCTTGATGTGGTCTTTGTATTCTTGGGAAGAACAGAATGAATGTGCTTAATAGGAAGTCATTGCAACGCACGTTCTGTCTGAGCCAAATCCCCTTTCAACTTTCTAAAATTCTTTTTTCTAATTTTTAATTAATGGACTAAGCAACTATATGTATGATTCCTAACTGGCTCTTATGATTGAATGAATGAATGAATGAGTGAGTGAATTTTACCAGTGCAAGAAATACACTCAAGTGAAATTTCTAGAGTAAGCAGGCCAGGGAATTAATGAACTCTGCCTTCTGAAATCAGATTAAAAAGGTTTGCTTCAATTTTATCACAGCCAAGAGTTAAAGCATATGATGTATTAAAGAAGGCAGTTAAATCCCACCATTGAATCCTATATCATGATCCTCAATGACACACTTTACAAAGAAAACTCTCCAATCATTCTTTCTGGGTGAACATTTGTTAGGGAAAATCTATAACAAGGTCTGATTATTGGAAGCTTAAAGTTTCTTCTTTGGCATACATTTTAAAAATAATGAAGACTTGAAGCCACTTTGACAATAGTTCTGATTTGACCCAAATGATTAAAAGGGTCAACAGGAGTTCATTTTCTTTCCCCTGAGGAAGAGTTTAAGAAAAATAAGCCCTCTGTGACTATCTTAGAATGTCTTTGTGATTATAAGACTCTTAATTCAGCAACAGCTGAGCGAAAAAGTTCTTTAGTGAAAGAACTGACGCTGCCAAACTCTAGAACTTAATAATAATGCCTCCTTGATGCTAAAATGCACCTCTCCTATGTACACTCTGATTGAAGGTCTTCTTACTGTTTCTTTAACTGATATAGACTCATAATACATAATCATATGATGTGTTCTATTTTTATGGATATGGAAATGTGACCAGTAAATTTCATATCAGACCTGAAAAGATTGCCACTGGCACAATTTTGTTTTGGTAAATGAATGCCTACATGTGTGAGAACACAAGGTAACCTCTGTGCACACCGTACACAGGCGGAGCTTAGGAGAAAAGAAGTGACCTTTATTTGAATATTTTTAAGTGTCAGTAGAGGTTGTTCTAGGCTTCCCAGGTGGCCCTAGTGGTAAAGAACCCACCTGCCAATGCAAGAGATAGACGAGACGCAGGTTTGATCTCTGGCTTGGAAAGATACCCTGGAGGAGAGCATGGCAACCCACTGCAGTAATCTTGCCTGAAGAATCCCATGGACAGAGGAGCCTGGCAGGCTACTGTCCATAGGGTTGCAAAAGGGTCGAACATGACTGAAGTGACTCAGCATACACACACACTCAGGCACAGATGTTGTTCTGGAAGAGTACAACCTTAAATGGCTACCAGCTGTGTATTTCTAGTCATCTGAGATCAGGTGGGAAGACGTTTCCTCCATGTATATTTTATTGGCCTAAGTTATCTCTTCTTTTACATAGCACACACACATGTTTTTAGAGTCCACACTGTTTTGTTTAGCTTAAGTTATCTTTATGGAAGGACAATTTTCTTGATGATACTGAGAGTAGTTGGGAAAGCTTCCCATTGGTGAGCATGTTGGCTAGGGTTAGCCCCTAATAAAGTATGCACAAACAGCAACCTGGATTAAGTTTTGAACAAGGGGTTTACAAGCAGAGTGCCTGAAGTAAGTGGTGATTCTGCCACATGTGATTCTGCTATGTGATCTTGGCTGAACTCCGTTACTACTTGAGCTTTTGATTTTCTCATATGTTTAGTGAGGTGAGTGCTAATACACAGCTCAGATACTCATATATGGAAGGCGGTGTTTGTTAGTATCGCTGTTACTATTTGGTTCTTCTACTTGCTTGCCTTCGTGCCTATTTCTAACCCCACCCACTATGTCAAGTATTCTATTCCTGCCCACAAAGATGAGCAGATCAATCCCAACTTATAAATCTGCTATTTTATTTAAAGCCTGATCGATGAGTCAGCTGCCAGAACATTGATGTGATTTTCCTCCTTATGTTAATAGCAGCCAACTCACTTTGAATACCTTATCTTGCCAGAGCTTGTGTAAATACTTTACTTCTACTATGCCATTAATCTCTGGAAGTTCCGCAAAAGTTTCCAAAAGAACAGCTGAGATTCAGCATGGTTATTTTCCAAGGTCATACAAGTCAGTTTATGACAGCACCAAGCCCAGCACAAATTTTTTCATTCAAAACTCCTATCCTTTTTTATTGTACCACTCTGCCCTTCGACAGTGAGAAAAGGAACGGAAAGGGTCAGGTACATGCAGTCTGAGACATTGTGCTAGCTTGCAAAACCCCACCAATTCAGAATGTAGCTGCTATCTAAACTGTAGTCTCTCTATGTTAGTTTATCTCTTACAATGCCTTCAGTTTTAAGTAACAGGAAAACCTGACTTAAACAAGCTTAGAAGATAAGAAAATTAATCACCTCAACTACAGTACTGCAAGACCAGGGATAGAAGGAGTGTTAATCTTAACACAATGCACAGTGCAACAATACTTTTAAGGTCCAAGGTTCTTTCCACCTCTTCTTTCTTCCTGTTTATTGTGAGTTTTATGTTCCCTATGCTAAGATGATTGACACATATCCAAATGTAACGTATGGATGCCTCTTTCTGTATCTCTAAGGAATAACGACTCTTTTTCCACAAGCCCTAGTAGAATTTATAAAATATCTTATACCAGGATTGAGATATATGCCAGTTTCTAAACAATCACTGGCAATAAGATTGGACACTACTATGACAATTAGTCCAAATGTTTGGAGTGGAATGGATGCTCGGAAGAATGACTAATAAAACTCAAGTGTCTGTGTGTGTGTGTGTCGGTGTGTTTCTGTATACATGGAGCCAAACAGGGCAATTTTATAGTATATTTCTGTACATGATGGATAGTATCTCAACAATATCTCTACAGATATAGGAACTTCCTATTCTTCCTTGTGGTATCCACTCTTACTTGGAAATAGCAGATAAATGACTAGCTCTTACAGAATTAAGAATATTTCTTCCTGCTCTTTAAGTGTAATATAGAGTCCATTAGATAGAAGTAACAGTCTATAAAGCCAGGAATCCCTTGACTTTAGCCTAATTTCTTGGCACTTTCTGACTTGTAATTACACTAGAGTGGTGATCAAGTAATTAGATAAACTCATTCGGATAATTCACTTGGATAGGATGCATGCACAGCCATCACAGTTAGACAAGACAAGGACAGCCATTGCTACTCCTGATTCTAAGTTGCTTCACTCATGTCTGACTCTTTGCAACCCCATGGACTATAGCCCACCAGGCTCCTCTGCCCATGGGATTCTTCAGGCAAGAATCCTGGAGTGGGTTGCTATTTTCTGCTCCAAGGGATCTTCCCAACTCAGCGATTGAACCCTTATCTCCTGTGGCTGCTGCACTGCAGATGGGTTCTATATCCCTGAATCACTGGGGAACCCCAATGCCAAAGTTTTATTTAGAAGGGAGTCATTAACAATGCATTTTAAGAACTATTATTGTTTTGCAGTCACTAAGTCATGTTCAAACTTTGAGCAACCCCATGGACTACTGCAGGATGCCAGGCTCCTCTGTCTTCCACAGTCTCCCAAAGTTTACTCAAATTCATGTCCACTGAGTTGGTGGTGCTATTTAATCATCTCTTCCTCTGTTGTCCCCTTCTCCTTTTGCCTTCAGTCTTTGCCAGCATCAAGGTCTTTTTCAGTGAGTTACTCTTTACATCAGGTGGCCAAAGTATTGGAGCTTCAGCTTCAATCCTTCCAATGTATATTTAGGGTTGATTTCCTTTAGGATTGACTAGTTTGATCTCTTTGCAGTCCAAGGGATTCTAACGAGTCTTCTTCAGTACCATGATTCAAAAGCAGCAATTCTTTGGTGTTCATTGATCATGGATCAACTCTCACATCTGTACATGCCTACTGGAAAAACCATAACTATTTGTACCTTTGTCAGCAAAGTGATGCCTCTGCTTTTTAATATGTTGTCTGAATTTGTCATAGCTTTCCTTCCATGTAGCAAGTGTCTTTTGATTTCATGGCTACAGTCACCATCTGCAGTGATTCTGGAGCTAGGAAAATAAAATCTGTCAGTGCTTCCAACTTACCCCCTTCTGTTTGACAAAAAGTGCTACAGAGCTGATTTGTGTTGCATGAAAATTTCAGTGCACTCGTATATGTCTCAGTCAATATCTTCATTTCTTTTGTATAAATATTTAGGATTGCCACTTCAGAAGCACAGGACTAAGTATATTTTTCACATGGATATAACTTTCACACTTTTACTAGAAAACTAGCAAAAATGTTTTCTGAGTATTTGGTGTTGCTTTACTTAAAAAAATGCTTACCATTCTAACAGATAGGTAGTGGTATCTTTTGGTTTTCATTTACATTCCCTAAAGATTAGTGATGTTTCATATTTCTTCCTGTGCTTATTGACCATTCATATGGCTTATTGATTTGTACAAATGTTTTGTCCATTTTAATTGGATTGTTTGACTTTGTTATAACTTAGTTGTAGGTGTTCTTTATATATGATAGATACAAGTCCTTTATAAAATATGTTCTGTGAATAGTTTCTCAGTTTATGAGTTACCTCCTTTACAGTGCCTTATGATAAAAGTTTTAATTTTGATAAAGACTAATATATACATTTATTTTTAATGGTTAGTGTTTAATGTTTTAATCTAAAATATTTGCTGGAGAGGGTGCGGAGAAAAGGGAACCCTCTTACACTGTTGGTGGGAATGCAAATTAGTACAGCCACTATGGAAAACAGTGTGGAGATTCCTTAAAAAATTGCAAATAGAACTGCCTTATGATCCAGCGATCCCACTGCTGGGCATACACACCAAGGAAACCAGAATTGAAAGAGACACGTGTACCCCAATGTTCATCGCGGCACTGTTTGTAATAGCCAGGACATGGAAACAACCTAGATGTCCATCAACAGATGAATGGATAAGAAAGCTGTGGTACATATACACAATGGAGTATTACTCAGCTATTAAAAAGAATACATTTGAATCAGTTTTAATGAGGTGGATGACGCTGGAGCCGATTATACAGAGTGAAGTAAGCCAGAAAGAAAAACATCAATACAGTATACTTACACATATATATGGAATTTAGAATGATGGTAATGATAAACCTGTACGCAAGACAGATGTGGTACATATACACAATGGAGTATTACTCAGCTATTAAAAAGAATACATTTGAATCAGTTTTAATGAGGTGGATGACGCTGGAGCCGATTATACAGAGTGAAGTAAGCCAGAAAGAAAAACATCAATACAGTATACTTACACATATATATGGAATTTAGAATGATGGTAATGATAAACCTGTACGCAAGACAGCAAAAGAGACACAGTTGTATAGAATGGCCTTTTGGACTCTGTGGGAGAGGGAGAGGGTGGGATGGGTTGGCAGAGTGGCAATGTAACATGTGTGATATCATAAGCGAAACGAATTGCCAGTCCAGGTTTGATGCATGATGCAGGATGCTAGGGACTGATGCACGGGGATAATCCAGAGAGAGGGTGTGGGGCGGGAGGCTGGAGGTGGGGGTCGGGATTGGGAGTTCATGTATACTCATGGCTAATTCATGTCAATGTGTAACAAAATGAATACAGTATTGTAAAGCAAAACAAACTAAAAAATAAAAATTAATTTAAAAAAAAAAGAAAAAAAAAAGAAAGCAAAACAAACAAGCAAAAAAAATAAAATAAAATAAAATATTTGCATATCCCTGGGTTGCAGAGATATTCTCATGCATCTTTCTAGAATGTAAGCTTTTATGTTTAAGCATGTGATTAATCTCAGAATATTTTTTATGTGTGCTGTGAGGTAGATGTCAAAATTATCCTTGTCCATGTTCTGTGGATGCCCATTTCAAGTACTAGTGCCATTTGTGGAAAAGATTTTCCTTTACTTCATTGATCTGCTTTGATGACTTTGTAGGGAAATGAATTATCTGTATAAGTGTTGCTTATGTTTAATCTTTAGTTCTGTTGATTGATTTGATTCTTTCTGCCAATCTCTCAAGTGCCTTGATAAACATAATTCTTGGAAATTAGTGTTATTAGTTTAACAAAGAATTAATATAATTCTAACATTTAAAAATATATAATTTAAAAACTTTTAGATCCTTTGCCTATAAATTTTAGAATCTATTGTTGTTCTTTACAAGAGTTCTTGCTGACATTTTGATTCATATTACATAAATAAAGACACAGCTATGGATACAGCTCAAATTAGAAATAAGTGGCATCATCATTATGCAATCTTAATAAGGTAGTTTATAAACATGATATACTTGTGATATATTTCCATCTTTTAACATTTATCTGAACAGAATATGGCAGACATGTTGTAAAGTTTTCATAAATTTTGATAAATTGATTTCTAAGTAGTTTTTGATTGATAATGCTATTTTAAAATAATAATTATTTTTAATTTTGCTCTTAGTCACTTATAGGTATTCAGTTGATCTTTGTAAATTAGCCTGTTATCCTATGATATTGCTAAATTTATATACTACTCCTCAAATGAGTATTTTTGGTAAATTTCTTATCAATTTCTATTTGCCTAGTCATATCATCTGCAGATATTTAAATTTCTCATACCTTTATTTTTCTTACTGTATTGTACTGGCTTGGAATCTATTAATTTAAATATAAATAAGGATAAGAAATCCTAAGAGAAGCATTCATACTGTCACTATTACCTGGTGTTATTATGAGATTATTAAAAATACCCATTATCAGATTAAGAAATTTTCTTTCAAATTCTAGTTTACCAAGAATTTTAAGAGGAATAAAAACTGAATTTTGACAGCTCCTTTTCTGTCCATCCCTCTTCTCTTTCCTTCTGGGACTCCATGTATGAGTTTAGTCAGTATTGTCCCACAATTTACCCGTTCTCTGTTAACTTTATTTTAGTGATTTTTGTTTCTAATTTTGTGCTTCAAGTTAGAATATTTCTATTGCTATTTCACTGGGTTTTTCTGCTTTATTAGATTGGAAGTTTATGCCATCTAGCCATCCAATGAATTTTTCATTTGAGATATTTATTTTCTGGAATTTTGAGTCCTTGTTTAATATCTTGCCTTTCTCTCATCATGCTCTAGCTTTCCTCTACCTTCTTGGATATTTGTACTTAAAATAGCTATTTTATTATCCTTGTCTACTAAGTCCATGATCTGGATTTAATATGTACAGATTTTTTTCACCTACGTTTATGAAGAATGTCATTCTTTGGACATAGATAGGTACATCTATGTACCTGTCTATCTTTGAATGTTGATATCAGTGCAGTACTGACTCAGGAACAGAGTTGGCAAACTATTCCTTTATTTTCTGGAACATTTGAGTAAACTTGTTGATATTTTTCTTCCCTAAATATATGATAAAATTCGCTTTTGAAATTGCAGTTTTCTTTCTGGAGGATAGTTTAATTATAAATAGATTTATTCTGACTTAAAACCATGCTGCTTTAGTTTACTGTTTCTTTATCTGTCAATTTTGGCAAGTTGTATCTTTCAAGAAAACTTTATTTCTTCTAAGATTTTTAAAAAATTATTGGCATAAATTTGATTTAAAAAATATCTTGATATCTCCTCAATATCCCTGTAAATCCAGCAGCAATATCTTTTTTTTTATTCTTGATATCGGTTATTTGTGTTTTCTCTATTTGTGTTGGCCACTTTACTTATTACTCTTCTTTCATTTATAGATATTTTCCAGATATATTTGCTTTACTATTGGGTTTCCATGTTCTACTTATTGATTTCTGAGTACTGATTTTACTTCTGTGTACTTATTTTGGGTTTAAATTGATCTATTCTTCTATATCTTCCAATGAAGCTTATTTCTTTGACTTGACACCTTTCTGTGATTTTAGTAGAAGCAACATTTCAAATAAACCTTGTTTTAATGGAATGCCACAACTTTTAATAGGTTATGTTTCATTTCCATTGCATTCAGAATATTTTCTAATTTCCATTGTGATTTCTTTCTTGTACCATAGGATATTTAGAAATATGTTGTATTATTTGTGAATAATAGTAGTTTTACAAAACGTCTTTTGGTCTTGATTTTTTATTTAATTTAGTTGTGATCAGAAAACATATTCTATGTCAACTCAGTCCTTTAAGTAAGCTGTTCATTAGCATGTGACCTCTTTTGGTTAATGATTCATGTGTTCTTGGAAAAAAGAATAGCACATATTTACTATTATTGAATAAAATGTTCTATAAAAATAAGCATCACCAAATACTGTTCAATGATGGTGTTTTGGTTCAAATTTCCTCTAATTTTACTGAATTTTGGAGGCTACTAGTTATATCAATTACTAAAAGAGTATTTTTTAAAGTTCTCAGTTATAATTATGTGTCTCTATGTACTTTTTTCAGATTTTGCCACTGTTTCATGACTTTTTAAGTTTTATTTTAAGGTACTTACACATTTTTGCATGTCCCTTTATGAACTGACCTTTTTATCATTGAAGTGAATTTTTCTTAATACTGATACTATTTCTCTGTCAAGACTAGACACCGAAATTGCTCAAGGACCTTTTGAAAAATACTAATGCAGAGTCCCAGGTCATTTTCCCTAGATAATCTCTTTGCTTTTTGAAAGCACACAGTTCTTATCTATTTGGGATCATTTAAAAAAGGAGAAAAAAAAAAAAAAAAGAACTATGTCACTATACAATCCAGTTCTTACTTTAGCAAGTTGGGAGGAGAGTATGGATGAAGGTAGAAAGACCAGTTAGTATTCATTGCAATAGTATGTGATAAGCAATAGGAACTCGTATTAAGGAAGTAGACATGAATAGATACTAGGAATTTTTAATAGGTCACCATATTTGTTTACAGATTAGACATGATTGGGAAGAGAATGAGAGGTATCTAACATGACTGCTAGTTTTCTAACTTCAGAATGTGGTTGATAAAAATATCTTTTTTTTTTTAATTTTTATTTTTACTTTATTTTACTTAACAATACTGTATTGATTTTGCCAAACATTGACATGAATCCGCCACGGGCGTACATGAGTTCCCAGTCCTGAACCCCCTTCCCACCTCCCACCCCATATCATCTCTCTGGAGAAGGTAAGTATGTAAGTGGAACAATGACTTCACTCAAACATGTATTTTATGTTGTAATGTCCTGAGAAACTATGATAAAGCCCTGAATTGAGACCTGAATTAAGGCCATAAAAAACAGAAACTGGAAAAAGATAATAAACACAATGTATCACTAACAATATTTGTGTCCTATTTGGTGTAGATAGCAGAGAGAATTCAGGCATTACTAAGAAGTTTCTGGATTGGATAGAAATGCAGTAAGTATGATTGAGAACATTCATCAGTGTGCAAAATTTAAGATGGAGAAGAGAGAGAAGGATGAGTGATGAATTCTAAATTTCCCATAATGACTTTGAGGACATACAGGTAGAAAGTCTATTTAGTGGTCAAAGGTGTAGGCATTGTGCTGAGAAAAAGGGGTATAGTTTAGAAATTAAGATTGAAAATTAGAACTACAGTAGATGAGATATCCCCAAAGAGGCAGTAAGTTGAGAAGAAAAGGAAGAATTAGGGAGGCCAAAAGGAGGAAACAAAAGCTTATAGACTATTTTAAATGTAGTTTTCCATGTTATTTTATTGACACAAAAAATGTAATATCGCACACCATTTGTTAAATGAAGTACCCAGGATAGAATTGTTAAGACTTTGCATGAAGAATATCTTTGAAAATATCTATTGTTGTCATTACAGTAAGTTTTATCCCTCTATGATCATCATAAAATCAAAATCTACAAGTTTTCTGATAATATATCTGGTGAACATGGTATAGTCATTGTCTTTCTTAAATTATCATCTAAATTTGAGAATATAGAGCATACATTATATTCATTTTATTAACATTCTTTTGGTGCTTATCTAAGTCAGCCGATACTTTCCACATTACAGAAAAAAAAAAAAAAGACAGAGAGAGAGTTAATGATTAGTCCAAATGGTGAACAGATTGCAATACAAAAAAAAAAAATTTGGAAAAAAATCTAAACAGTGTGTGTATTGTATGTGATTAGCTCTTTTTCCAGTGTTGCCATTCTATGTCTTTGCAGTCGATGTAATTGCATCCTGCGAATACGTTACAACATGTGTTTTGCCCAGATGAAGAGTAATCACAACAAGTAATTTGAACTTGTCATTTGGTATCATTACTATAAATGGCAAGAGAATATTTCGTTAAATCTTTGTGACTTGGATATGCATTTTTGTAACCATTCCAGAAAGTTACTAGAGATGGCAGATGCCTGACAGAAATCTTTCTGATAGACAGTTTCTGTGGTTTAAAAAAAAATCCATAATGAACTTTTTGCCCTACCACTCTCCAGTGGACTTGTACTTTAAATGCAGAATCATCAGGAAGCATGTCCCCCAGTGCCCTACACACATATGCAGACGCACACATCCTATAGGTAAGTGATAATCAGAGCATAATGAGTTCTGTACTTCTTTTGTATTGAGATGACATTAAGTCACCAGGCCTCCTTTGCAATGAGTTTGCAGTTTTTCAAACACTCTTTTATATCTGCCTTGCCTCTCTGTCCTTGGTTCATTGTACTTGGAATGCTGCAATTTTTTTTATCCACTTTCCCTCCCTTGTTCCAAGCTCACTGTTTAAGTGTTGTTTGAGATTCTCTTGCAGTTTGCTAGCCTTGGTCTGGTATAGGTGCTCCTCATGGGTGCCTCCGATCTGATTACCATAGATTACTATGTGTGAGGCATTTGACCTGCTTTTAGATTCTGTTATGTCAATTACCTTAGCAGTTTGACACATGACTCTCATTTCCCTGGGATCAGGGACATTGTCTTACTCATCTTTGTTTAGCCCCAGTGTCTTGCACTGTGCCTAGAACATGGTAAGCATTCAACCCCACTCTCCTACCTTCGCTCCTAACCCTGGCCCAATTTGTCCTTTTATTAACTTAAAAAGTCAGAACTCTCTCTTGGGTGAGAGTGGAGAGGAAATAAGTATGTGTTGAGCTCTATCCTAGACACTATAAACGATTACTAATCCCGTGATGAGCCCCGTTGGAACTAAGGCAGAATGAAATAGCTGTTTCATCCAGGTAGAAAAAGAATCATCTAGGAGGAGGAGAAAAATGGAGTGGTAAATTCTCATGAAGGTCTTCATAGGTGACATATCATTCTGTCGTGCTCTAAAAGTACATACAGATTTGCTAGGTAGAGAAGGGGGTGGCAATGATTGAGTGAAGGCAGGGAGGCAGGAGGACACAGTGGATTTGTGGGCCTGGGGGATAACTCTCTCAGGAGGAAGATAACCAGGGCAGTTAGCCACAAATGTTAAATATCTTTATGAGAAAGAATCATCAAAATTGCTCTGTATATGTGTGTGGCCATCAGAAAAACATAAACAATGCATGTATTTATTAGGTTGGTGCAAGTATAATTATAGTTTCAGCCTGTGAATTTTAAATCATTATATTTAAGCTCAAAACCATCTTTATTAATCAAAATAGGAACCATTACAATCAAAACATTTTTGCCAATGAGAAATAAGTTCATTTATACCTATAGCATAAAAATCTATACTTTGGGATTTGACAAACTCTTGAAAAGGATTGTCTGCTTCTTGCTGGTTGTGTAAGTTTTTTCTCTGCAAAAAAAGTTGTCAATATGCTTGAAGAATCTTGGCAGTTGGTTGGCTAGAGGTCAGGTGAGTACGGCAGAGACAAAATTTCATTGCCCAATTTGTTCAACATTTGAAGGATTGGTTGTGCACGTGCGGTCAGGCATTGTTGCAGAGAAGAATTTGGCTCTTTCTGTTGACCAATGCCAGCTGCAGGTATTGCAGTTTGCAGTGTATCTCATTGATTTGCTGAGCCTACTTCTCAGATGTGATGGTTTTGCTGGGATTCAGAAAGCTGTAGTGTATCGGGCCAGTAGCAGGCCACCAAATGTTGACCATGACCACTTTTTCGGGGAAGTTTGGCTTTGGGAAGTGTTTTGGAGCATCTTCTCAGTTCAGCTACTGTGTTGGTTATTGCCAGTCATTGGATAAAATGCACTTTTCATCGCACACCACAATCTGATCAAGAAATCGTCCATTTTGTTGCATAAAATAAAAGAAGACGACACTTCAAAATGACAATGTTTTGATTTTCAGTCAGCTCATCAGGCGCCCTGGGCTTCCCTCGGGGCTCAGCTGTCTAAAAAGCCACTGCAGTGTGCGAGACCTGGGTTCCATCCCTGGGTTGGGAAGATCCCTGGGAGGAGGGCATGACAACCCACTCCAGCATTCTGCCCTGAAGAATTCCATGAATTGTATAGTCCATGGGGTCACGAAGAGTCGGACATGACTGAGCCATATTCACTTTCATCAGGCACCCACTTACCAAGTTTTTTCAGCTTTCCAGTTTGCTTCAAATGCTAAAGGACTGTACAATGGTCAATGCTGAGTTCTTTGGCAACTTCTCATGTAGTTTTAAGAGAATCAGCTTTGATGATCCTCTGTTAGTTGTTGTCAACTTCCAACGGCTGGTCACTGTACTCCTCATCATCAAGGCTCTTGACTCCTTTGCAAACTTCTTGAACCACTACTGAACTAAAAATTCTAGCAGTTCCTTGGCCAAATGAATTGTTGATGTTGCAATTTGTCTTCACTGCTTTAAGGCCCATTTTGAACTCAAATATGAAAATTGCTCAAATGTGATTTTTGTCTAACATCATTTCCCTAGTCTAAAATAAATATAAAATAAACAGCAAGTGGTAAGTCATTAGCAAAAAGCAAACTGAGAAATGTCATTAAAATGATGTGTAACACATAATTAACCACATGTATTTAAGAATATACTCCAATATCAAAGAGCAAAGTTCACCAGTGCAAAACCACAATTACTTCCACACCAACCTAATAAAACTGTCATATTTTGTGAACATGTACAGTGTACCAGATACATGGTAAAAATGCTAGTTGAACCAACCTGTAGCAATTTGAAGCTCTAACTATATTCATTTCAGTTCAGTTCAGTTCAGTCACTCAGTTGTGTCCAACTCTTAGCGACCCCATGAATTGCAGCACACCAGGCCTCCCTGTCCATCACCAACTTCCGGAGTTCACTCAAACTCATGTCCTTTGAGTCAGTGATACCATCCAGCCATCTCATCCTCTGTTGTTCCCTTCTCCTCCTTCCCCCAATCCCTCCCAACATCAGGGTCTTTTCCAATGAGTCAATTCTTCACATGAGGTAGCCAAAGTATTGGAGTTTCAGCTTCAACATCAGCCCTTCCACTGAACACCCAGGACTGATCTCCTTTAGAATGGACTGGTTGGATCTTCTTGTAGTCCAAGGGACTCTCAAGAGTCTTCTCCTACACTATAGTTCAAAAGCATCAATTCTTTGGCACTGAGCCTTCTTCACAGTCCAACTCTCACATCCATACATGACCACTGGAAAAACCATAGCCTTGACTAGACGGACCTTTGTTGACAGAGTAATGTCTCTGCTTTTGAATAAGCTATCTAGGTTGGTCATAACCTTCCTTCCAAGGAGTAAGCATCTTTTAATTTCATGGCTGCAGTCACCATCTGCAGTGATTTTTGGAGCTCAAAAGTCAGCCACTGTTTCCACTGTTTTCCCATTTATTTCCCATGAAGTGACGGGACCAGATGCCATAATCTTAGTTTTCTGAATGTTGAGATTCAAGCCAACTTTTTCACTCTCCTCTGTCATTTTCATCAAGAAGCTCTTTAGTTCCTCTTCACTTTTTGCCATAAAGGTGATGTCATCTGCATATCTGAGGTTATTGATATTTCTCCCAGCAATTTTGATTCTGGTTTGTGCTTCTTCCAGCCCAGTGTTTCTCATGATGTACTCTGCATAGAAGTTAAATAAACAGGGTGACAATATACAGCCTTGATGTACTCCTTTTCCTATTTGGAACCAGTCTGTTGGTCCATGTCCAGTTCTAACTGTTGCTTCCTGACCTGCATACAGATTTCTCAAGAGGCAAGTCAGGTGGTCTGGTATTCCCATCTTTTTCAGAATTTTCCACAGTTTATTGTGATCCACACAGTCAAAGGCTTTGGCATAGTCAATAAAGCAGAAATAGATGTTTTTCTGGAACTCTCTTGCTTTTTCCATGATCCAGCAGATGTTGGCAATTTGATCTCTGGTTCCTCTGCCTTTTCTAAAACCAGCTTGAACATCAGGAAGTTCACGGTTCACGTAGTGCTGAAGCCTGGTTTGGAGAATTTTGAGCATTGCTTGACTAGCATGTGAGATGAGTGCAATTGTGCAGTAGTTTGAGCATTCTTTGCATTGCCTTTCTTTGGGATTGGAATGAAAACTGACCTTTTCCAGTCCTGTGGCCACTGCTGAGTTTTCCAAATTTGCTGGCATATTGAGTGCAGCACTTGCACAGCATCATCTTCAGGATTTGAAACAGCTCAACTGGAATTCCATCACCTCCACTAGCTTTGTTCATAGTGATGCTTTCTAAGGCCCACTAACTATATTAAGTGGTTGCTTTTCTGTTAAAAACAAAATGTGTAGATGAGAAACAATATAATAAATCTTAGAGAAAATATACACCCATCATTGGTATATTATGTGAATAATAAGTATATAAAATTTAAGATTCCAGTATATTGTTCTTGTAGAGAAGGAAGTGCCACACACTCAAGCATTCTTTCCTGGGAAATGCTATGGACAGTGGAGCCTGGCAGTCTATAGTCCAAAGGGTCACAGAGAGTCAGACATGACTAAGCAAAGAAGCACAGATTGTTCTTGATAAGTTGAATATTTATCTACTGTCCATTTCCTTTGTGTGCATCTTCCTTAACTTTCTATCATTATGATCACTGGCTACATGTCTATTAGAAATGATGTCAAATTTGTAATTAGTACATTTTTCTATGACAAACTGGGAAAAAAATTCCTGACTACTGCCAATGCCTATTAATTAACAACAAGAATAGCATACTAGTATTTGTTCTAGTGTCTAGTTGAATTGTTATAGGACATACCAATTGCCTGGAAATGTGATCTTAGCAAATGAACCACTCATAACAAAGCATTATATGAAGGGATTTATATATATAGCAGCACCTTTAACCAGTACATATGATCACAATAAAGGTTTATTCAAGTCTTAACCCTCAATACCTGTGAATATGATCTTATTTGAAAATAGAAGACATAATCAAATTAAGATGTGGTCACACTAGATTAGAGTGGGCCCTAAATCCATTAACTAGCATCCTTATAAAAAGGCCATATAAAGGCACAGAGAGAAGAGGGTCATGTAACAGAGATGGGAAAGGCAAGTCAAGGAGTGCCAACCATGAGAAGGCAAAGGAAGGTATTACCCTAGATCCTTCAGGGAAAGCATGGGCTTGCCAGAATCTTTGTTTTGGACCTCTAGCTTCTAGAACTGTGAAAAAAAAAATGCATTTCTGTTATTATAGACCACTTAGTTTGTAGTAATTTGTTGTAGTAATCCTAGGGAAACAAAACAGTGTTTTAACATAGTCTTCACACTCACTGGAGAAGTGAGACGTGATAACCCATGAGCAGCATCTCTACTAGTTTCTTTTAGGAGAGACAAACTAGAGAACTGACGTAGCGTGACTGCCAGGAGTGCAGGCTTTGATGTCAGGTGGTGATTGCCAGTTCCAGCTCCAATCTGTTGTGTGACACTGGGTAAAATCTGACTCTTCTCCCCTCCATTTCCCCAACACTTAATGATAACAATAGGCCCCTTTCTAAGGCTCAGAGAAATTAAATAATATTACCAAATTAGTAAGATACAGAATTAAGAGTTGAGTCTTGGTCCTTACGACTTTAAGGCTTCTGGTGTATTCCACCAGGAAACACACGTATGATATAGTCCTGCTCAAAAGACATGTGAAAATTCTTAAGGAAGGTAAATCCTTTAATAGGGGAAGTGAGTAGAACTTTCTCAAAAGAGGTAAACTTGGAATAACTATTTAGAACCCAAGTCGAATTCTGATGAGTGAAAATGTCAGGGGCCAGACAGGCAGGCACATCTCTGAAAAATGTCAGACTGGGAGTCAAAGTTATCAAAGATACCAAGGCCCCAGAGTAGGTGACTTGTTTTAGAAGAACAGCAAGTAGACCCATGGGATTAAATAGATGTCATAGAAAGTGAGGTCAGAGAAGAAAGTCAAGCCAGTTCTGCAGAGTCTAATTACTTGCTGAGTCTTAGAATGTATTCTTGTTAATGAGACAGCATTGAAGCTTTTTAAGCAAAAAATATGGATTCTGTAAATATAACTAATAATTCAAATTTAGCCAATTCAAAGTATAAAGAGTTTATAGAAATCCAATAATGTATAATGCAATAAAATATAACACAAATACATGTACATAACTGGTGTTCCATGGTGTTCCATGCATAGCTATACCACCATTTATAGTTATATTTGCATTTATCTGTAAGGATATGTACTAAAATTACAACAGAACAGTGATTACTTCCAGTAATAGACTATGGGTAATGTTTACTTTTACTTTCTACTATTTTCTTTGATGTTTCCATACTTTTCAGTAATGAATTACTCTTTGTGGCAGTCATGTAGAAAGTCAAGTTAGGTAGGGTAAAGACCAGAAAGGAGAACCTAGCAGTAATACAGGACAGAAAATATAAGACCTTATGCTTTGACTGAGCAGGAGACAGCATGAAATATATTTCTGAAGTAGGAATGACAGAATTTGGTGGTGATTCATTGGAATGAGACTTTAGAGAGAGCCAAAGATGACACAAAGAATTCTAAGGTAACAGGAAGGATGGAGCTTCCATTAACTGAGGGAGTTATCCCAGGGGGATCAGTTTTGAACAGGGGGTCAAAAGGGATACAGATAATGAGCTTAGTTTTATACATGCAGAATTTGAGGTGACAGCTAGACCGCCATGATTTTGAGAAGTCACAAGGCCTGTCCCAGAGGACTGAAATGTTGAGATAGAAAGGGATAAAAGACATGGTAAAATATTTCCGGAGGAGCTTGAAAATGCCAAATGAGGATGAGTATAATCATCTTCCTGGAATAAAATCTCAGAAGCCTTCTCATGTAGGTAGATTCACACGAATCGTTTTACTAAGAGATATAAAGCAATGTACTCTTAGAAGATGGACACAATTCACAAATTATAGCTAATGTGCTGTGCGATTATTAAGCATTCAAATACAGCTTAAAATGTGGTAAACTCAACCACCTTATAATAAGAAGCTGACAAGTGACGCAGAAAGTGCTTGAACAAATATATCCCCGCCGCTTGTCACAGAGTCATCCAGGATGAGGTGCATAAATAAACATGTCACTCACAGTATTTTCACTTCCTCCCACAAGACTGTCAGCAAAGTGGGATAGGAAAACAAAATCACAGGGCTGGCTAACCTAATTAAGGAAATAATAGTCACAAAAAGTCACCTAATAGTAAACAAAAATAACAAAAAATAATGTCTCGACATTATGCTGCTTGTAGGTTATGAAGGAAGGGTCTGTGCCCGAGCTCCATGGCACGTCTAAAAGTGTGCAAAAAAGTACTGCCCATCCAAGTGGAAGCACCATCAGTGTCTAGTAATTGCTTTGCTAACTTTGGCAGCCTCTTGAACACAATATTTATTTATTTATTTATTTTTTAATTGATTTTTATTTTTTAGTTTGTTTTGCTTTACAATACTGTATTCATTTTGCTATACATTGACATGAATCAGCCACGAGTGTACATGAACTCCCAATCCCGACCCCCACCTCCCCACTCCCACCCCACAACTTCTCTCTGGATTATCCCCGTGCATCAGTCCCAAGCATCCTGCATCCTGCATCAAACCTAGACTGGCGATTCGTTTCACTTATGATATCATACATGTTACACTGCCACTCTGCCAACTCATCCCACCCTCTCCCTCTCCCACAGAGTCCAAAAGGCCGTTCTATACATCTGTGTCTCTTTTGCTGTCTTGCGTACAGGTTTATCATTACCATCATTCTAAATTCCATATACATGTGTAAGTATACTGTATTGGTGTTTTTCTTTCTGGCTTACTTCACTCTGTATAATCGGCTCCAGNAGTCTTTGCCCTGCTTCATTCCGCATTCCAACGCCAAATTTAATATTAAAATAATTTAGCATGTTGCATGACCCATATCAACTCTCAGTATATTTCAGTTGAATCTGAGTCAGAAATCTAACCAACCTTATATTTACTATTATTAAACTTTTTCTCCTATTGGGCTGTCCTCAAATATACACAATCATAAGGGCTTATGAGTACTTACTGGGGCTTCCCTGGTAGCTCAGCTGATAAAGAATCCACCTGCAATGCAAGGGATCCTGGTTTAATGCCTGGGTTGGCAAGATCCCCTAGAGGAGGGCATGGCAACCCATTCCAGAATTCTTGCCAGGAAACTCCCCATGGACAGAGGAGCCTGGTGGGCCACAGTCCACGGGGTTGCAGAGTCAGACATGACTGAGCAACTAACTTGTCCTAAATGCCTGAGTTTGCACACATCTTTATCCAATGCCTATCAATCTGTAGATGTTTTCCTTCTTGTTATCAATTTTTTTTTTCTATTCTCTGCCCATCCTTGTTTTTCTTTCACTTTCTTTTACTCTTTATTCCCTTCCCTCTTCCCTTTCTGTCTCTGGCCTGTGTTTAATATATTATTCAAGACTTTTTAAAGCATCTCTTGAGAATTAGAAGCTGTAACATTACTGGACCACATTCCCACATGGCAACAATCAGCAAAAGATGAATAGTGGCATTCCCCTTTAAACAAACCATTTGCTCTTCAATTAGCCACAGTCTTACAGCTCCCTTTTATCTTTCCTTGAACCCCACTTTAAGAAATTGCATTACTCATCTGACATTGACACATGGGTGGGGGGTTGTCTTTTCAACTCTCTTAACAACTGAGGAGCCATTCTTACCCTGATAATATGCTATAGGCTATATTTCAGAGCTTATTTGCATTCTAGTACAAATGTCAGTTTGATAGTTGGAAATGTGTGGGATTTTCAGAAGAGACTGTGACTGGAGAATTAAATGTGAGGGTAATCATTGCAGGGTGATACATTTGCCACCTGGAGACTTGATAGGATTTCTAGGTGCAAGTGTGTCTAGAGATGTGGAGTATTGGCAGGTGCAGGGAGATTGTGTTATCAGGGACTTTCAGCTTGGGTTTATGGAGGATCTACTAGGTGGTAGCTCATCATCTGTATGGATGATATGTAAACAAACAATTACAACACAGTAGAAATGCCATTTTAAAAAATGCTGAGAGAAAGAAATCACCAAGTGTAGAGCAGGACTAACTGCTCCTTGGCAGGAATGAAAGAAAACTTAAAGGAGTAATATGTAAAGGGGATCTTACTGAAGAATTTAATAGGTGGACTAAGAAAGAATTCAGGCTGAAAATACAGTTTTAGAGATTTAGTTCCCTCATTTGTTTATCATTTTCAATTTATTTTATTGAAGTGAAGTTGATTTGCAATGTTGTATTAGCTATATATATGCACAATCTTTTTCATATTTTTCCATTATGGTTTATCACAGGACATTGAATATTGTTCCCTGTGCTACAGAGTAGGACTCTTTGTTTATCCATGATATGTGTAATAGTTTGCATCTGCTAATGCCAAGCTCTCAATCCATTTCTCTCTCAATCCCCACCTTGGTAACAACAAGTCTCCTCTCTATGTCTGTGTGTCTGTTTCTGTTTCATAGTTCATTTGTGTCATAGTTTATATCCCACATATAAGTGATATCACATGATATTTGTCTTTTTCTGATTTGCTTCTCTTAGTATGTGGTCACTAGGTCCATTCACATTGCTGCAGGTGGCATTATTTCATTCTTTTTATGGATGAACAGTATTCCATTGAATATATATGCCACCTTTTCATTATCCATTCAACTGGCAATGGACATTGAGGTTTCCCTGTCTTGACTATTGTGAATAGTGCTGCTATGAATACAGGGGTACATGTATCATTTTGTATTACAGTTTTGTCCCATACACACCTAGGAGTGGGATTGCTGGATCGTATGGCAACTCTTATTTTTAGCTTTTTGAAGAACCACCACATTGTTTTACATAATGGCTGCACCACTTTACTTTCCCACTAATAATATAGAAGGGTTCCCTTCTTCTTCATTGATTCAATCATTTATTCAATCATTCAACTCAATCAGTGTTTACGTAGGACATACAGAGCTAAAATACAAAAACCTTGTCTCTAAGAGCTTGTCGTCTAGTGAGAGAGAGAGAGATAAACATATAATACACTAAAAGTTGGTAGGTGATAAAAATAGCAATAACTTAAAAATAACCAGGATGTCTGATTCTATAGGGAAGTCATCAGGACTGGAGTAATTGTTGAATTCCAGAGAAAACATGATTTTTCTGAGAAAGCATGAAATCATGATTGTACTACTAAGACAATCTATAATGGTTGCATAAAGAAGAGGATCAATCCAATGAGCTAAAAATTCAAGATACAAGGAGTGAAGGAAAAAACAAATATAAGCATAGTGAGAACTATTGAATCAAGTAAGAGATTGATTCTTCATTCATAAAGTTTTTAAAAATATCATTGTTTAGTGATGTTGATAAACAGGGAATATTTAGTGGACTTTAGTAAATTTCATATGCTTCAGATTGATTGATAGGGATTTAAAATGAAAACAGACTGACCTATATCAATATTTCTGAGAATATGCAGTACAGAATATTGATTTCTTGAAATACATTTCAAATATAAAGTTTCCTTAGTCAGATTTTATTTGTGCTGTTTGTGGTTATTATGTCTTATAATGCCTTAATTTAATAGTGGAGGACAGGCAAGCCTGGTATGCTGCAGTCCGTGGGGCTGCAAAGGGTTGGACATGACTTAGCAACTGAAAACAACAAATCTCAATTTCTAGTGCCTTTATTTTATTTTTTTTTTAGTTACTGTATGTTCTCAAGAAAGTCAGAACTATAAGGCAAGTAAATTCTGAGAGACATTATAGTATTTGATTTTATAATACTATGGAAAAGACCTGGATTTCCCTGGTGGCTCAGACAGTAAAGAATCTGCCTGAAATATGGGAGACCCAGGTTTGATTCCTGGGTGAGGAAGATCCCCTGGAGAAGGGAATGGCAACCCACTCTGGTATTCTTGCCTGGAGAATTCCATGGACAGAGGAGCCTGGTGGACTAAAGTTCATTGGGTTGCAAAAAGTTGGACATGACAGTAACTAACACACACACAACACACACACACATGGAAAAGACCTACTTAATCCACTTAGAACCATTTCAGAGATTAAGAAGGTTCTATGTGGTCAACATGTAGAAATATCTTTTTAGTCATGATTGTGTTAAAGCAAATAATCATACAATTTTCTTTAGGCTAAAACCTACAATCTTTGCTTCAGTATCACAACATAAAAATCTCAGGTTTCAGTTTTACTGGTCCTTTAACCCTCAGGCAACATAAGATGTGGAAAGAGCAAAGGACTGAGAGTCAAGCAGAATTGTATCCAAATTCTGGTGTCCCCATTTAACAGGTAAAATATAAGTCATTTTTTCTTTAGACCTCAGTTTTCTGATTTGGTTAAAGCGTCTGCCTGCAATGCAGAGACCTTGATTCCATCCCTGGGTTGGGAAGATCCCCTGGAGAAGGAAATGGCAACCCACTCCAGTATTCTTGCCTGGAGAATCCCGTGGACAGAGGAGCCTGGTGGGCTACAGTCCACAGGGTCGCAAAGAGTCGGACACGACTGAGCGACTTCACTTCACTTCACTTCTTCACTTTCTCATTTGTGAAAAAGAGTGGGTTCTTATGAGGCTCAAAAGAAATGATGAATGAAAAGCCCATTGCTTCAGCTCCCTTTTCTGTCACTCCCTGGCTTGTGCCTGTCCCTAGGTTAATAGTGAAAATTTGGTTAAAGCGTCTGCCTGCAATGCAGAGACCTTGATTCCATCCCTGGGTTGGGAAGATCCCCTGGAGAAGGAAATGGCAACCCACTCCAGTATTCTTGCCTGGAGAATCCCGTGGACAGAGGAGCCTGGTGGGCTACAGTCCACAGGGTCGCAAAGAGTCGGACACGACTGAGCGACTTCACTTCACTTCACTTCTTCACTTTCTCATTTGTGAAAAAGAGTGGGTTCTTATGAGGCTCAAAAGAAATGATGAATGAAAAGCCCATTGCTTCAGCTCCCTTTTCTGTCACTCCCTGGCTTGTGCCTGTCCCTAGGTTAATAGTGAAGGGCTCTAGATGCTTTCACCACACTGCTTCATGGTTCTGTACCTTGTCTTGCGTAGTTTCCCTATCTGGAGGCCCTTCTTTTTGAACAGGCCCTTCTTTTTTCCTATTCATGGCTCAGATGGTCAAGAGTCTGCCTGCAATGTGGGAGACTTGCGTTTGACTCCTGGGTTGAGAAAATCCTCTGGAGAAGGGAATGGCAACCCAGTATTCTTGTCTAGAGAATTCCATGGACAGAGGAGCCTGGTGAGCTGCAGTCAGTTGTGGGGTCACAAAAAGTCGAACACAACTGAGTGACTAACACTTGTCACCTCATTAACATTTGTTCAGCTGTAACTCATTCTCAAATCTTTCTTCTTTGTGTTCTGTCAGCAGCCCATGCTTACTTTGAATTTACTTGTTTACAGTTTGATATCATACCACTTGGGCTTCCTGGGTGACACAGTAGTAAAGAATCAGCCTACCAGTGCAGGAGACACAAGAGATGTGGGTTCGATCCCTGGACAAGAGATGCAGACTTGATCCTTGGGTCAGGAATATCCCCTGGAGTAGAAAAGGGCACCCCACTCCAGTATTCTTGCCTGGAAAATTCCCTGGACAGAGGAGCCTGGCAGGTTGCTGTCATGGGGTCGCAAAGAGTCAGACCCGACTGAGCACATGCGCACACACATGGCCCACCACTTAACTCATCTTTTCTGGGAGCCAGAAACTACATGTTTTATTCTTCCTTTTCATATATTCAGTGTTCATGTGCCTGACACAAGCCGACGTCAGTGGCCTCATAATAAAATCCACACAAATGAGTGAGTTACAAGAACTCTCTGCCTTGCTTTTGGTATTATCTGTCCCATCTGGTACACACACACAAACACACACACACACATACACCACGCACACCTCACAGGCCCAGCATGATGCTTTTTCAATAAAAATAAACTCAATTAATATTGAGATACATAGCAATGATATGGACTGGTGAATGCCATATCAATTAATACCATGGCTTTCTTATTAGCTGCCTCATAACAAGCCCCCTTGTGAGCATTCAATTTAGATTTTAAAAGACCAAGGAGGAAAGCTGTTGCATGCTAATTAGCTTTAACTTCCACCTTTACATGGTTTATTAGAGATGACAGGATAACTGCCGAGCAAGCAGAAGAGCTTCATGAGATGAAGGGGGCTAGAAGCCCCAGCGTCCCTCCTTCCATCCTTTCTGGTCCAACAGGTTCCAACCATTTCAAATTTAAATATCTCCAATGTCACAGGGTCAGGATGGCCTCATTGTTAACAAGGAACAATCTGGCAGCGTCATTGATGAAACTGAAATTCTAGGTGTGGCAGGTGAGTCCTACCTCGGCAAAGTGAAGGGCTTCTTCCTGCTAAATTCATCTGCCATTCTTGATGAATTACTCTACTCATAAGCCCTGCATGTTTCTGATGCCTGATGACATGGACTGAAAGAAATCAAACAAAGTCATTTTTCTTGATTTCTCTTAAAGCCTGAGTCTAGATTCATCATGTGACCTGGGTCTCTTTTCCTTGTCTCAGGTTAAAGAGACTTCTAGATAGAACGCATGTATAGATCTCAAAAGAAGCTCCCAAATCTCACCACTCAAGATAACACAAGAAAGTGAAGGAAAGGAAAAATGTTCTTTCTACATTCCTTTGCTTCTATCATCGAAATTCCCATCTGAGATGCTTCAGTAGACTGGAAGGGCAGTTCAAAAACACATAGGCCTAGGATCCATTATTGCTGTGATAAAGGGCCGAGTCCTCCATGAGGGGTCCGAAGAGAAGAGAGGAAAGATGGGATTGATGACACATTACAAGGACTAGAGGAGATGCTCTATCTTGTTTAGCCCTTGGAACAATTCTATGAGTTAGGTGTTACCATTATTTATCCTCATTTTGCAGATGAGGATATAGAAGGTGAGAGAACATCAGTAATTTGTTCAAGGTCATACAGCTTAGTAAAGGGTAAAGTCAAACTTCAAATCCATCCATGGTTGGCTTATTCCAATATGCAAGTTATTAACTGCTACACCATATTGCCCCAGGCGGATGTAGATGATCTGAGAAACATTGCATTTATATAGCACATTAGTATTTTTGCTATCATTATTCTGGCTTAAGTTAGTGCTAAATTTGCTTTTAAAATAACTGTAAACTCTAATCCCCAAGCCTAACATCTGCCAGAGCCTTCTTTTTACTTTTCCCCTTTCTTTTCCTTTATCATTATTATTTTGAAAATTTTTTTATAGTATCCCATCTAAATATTTCTAGAAAAATGTAGTTTTGGGGTGGGCAGAATTGTGAAGGCTTAGATATCAAAGTACCAGCTGTCAGTCTCACTTCTGTTATCCCTTTCCTTGGAAGTCAATAAGATTTAAAAAAAAAAAAAGAATGGAAGTGAGGTGGCAGTATTTTAGTTGTGCTTAGAGAGAAGCAGACAGACCTTTCATATCTCCGCCATGTCTTTATTCCACTATGTTGCGGTGGGGTAGTGAAAGAGCATGGCAGCGTGTGGGCATCACTAAAGATCATCAAACGAAGGGAGAGACTGTGCATAGCTCTTCTCCTGCATGGAGCGTTTATGACAACAGAGACCCCACGAAGGGGAACAGAGAGCCACAGAAGCTCTGCATCAAGTCCATGATCTTTCTGACAGTTGAGCTCTAGAAATATCGGGTAATGTCAGGAATGGGGACCCCCAGTGCAGCAACATATGCAAATACATGACCGAGGACCGATCTGTGAAAGAGGAAGATGGCTCCCCGTTAGCTTTCTTATGCTCACCTTAAGGTTTGTCTCCCCATGTTGATCTTAGTGAGAAATCATATTTTGAATGGTGTGTATTTTAACTAGCCCCTTAGTACCCAAAGAATGAAGCCACTAAAGTGGTTAAACTCACCACTGCTGCTGCTAAGTCACTTCAGTCGTGTCTGACTCTGTGCGACCCCACAGATGGCAGCCCATGAGGCTCCCTCATCCCTGGGATTCTCCAGGCAAGAACACTGCAGTGGGTTGCCCTTTCCTTCTCTAATGCATGCAAGTGAAAAGTGAAAGTGAAGTCACTCAGTCATGTCTGACTCTTCGCAACCCCATGGACTGCAGCCTACCAGGCTTCTTCATCCATGGAATTTTCCAGGCAAGAGTACCGGAGTGGGGTGCCATCGCCTTCTCCACTACCCACCCCCAACTGGCCTTCTCTCTTGCCACTCCTCATGCTTCTTATGGACCCTGTGTTTCCCATGCTCCAGACACTCTAAGCATCTCCTCTTCTTTATAGTAACCAACCTTGTGTCTTTACACGGGAATTTCCCCTATTCAAATTGCCTTTTTTCCTTCTATCTTTCTGTTTTGCTATACTTTGCAAATGACTTCTCATTTTTCAAAGACTTAGTTCATATGTAATGTCTCCCCTGAAGTATTTTTCAACTCCTCCCTCTGAGTAAGACATTTTCTCCTCTGAAGAACCACTGCGCTCCGCTAGCATATAACACATAACCTACCCAAATAGGAACACGCTTTATATAACCTGTCCTGCATGCATTCAGTACATCAGGATCACTAATGCAGATGAATGAAACAGAAACATTAACTGGCTTCATGGTGTTTAAAATTGCGGTGGAGAAGACAGACAATAGACATTAAATATACAGTAGAATGCTAGATCCGTATACATTATAAAACAAAAATGAAATAAAATATAGAGTAGAGACTGGCAGAAGGAAGATGGTCAAGGGAGGCCTGCTAGAAGATGAACTGAACTGAGACCTGTACTGAGGGAGTTGCCCACATGGATATCTGGAAGTGCGATTTCCTGAGGCAGGAACCTTCCTGGAATATCTGAGGAACAGTAAGAAAGACAGTGTGACTGGGGCTGAATGTTCAAGGGGCAAAGTGCAGAAACGAGGTCAGAAAGTGAGTCATGGATGTAATGAATATTCACTTCTAGGTCTCACAAGGACTTTGAATTCTTCTAAATGTGAACAGAAACCAGAGCAGGGCTAAAGGCAGGAGGCCACTATCGTGTGGTTGGTTTGGCTGCTGGTGGAGACCAGCTCATGGGAGTGAGGATGAAAACAGGTGAGAAGACTGCAGTGCTCTAGAAAGAACTGAGGGAAACCAGTTTGAACTGTGCCCTTCAGGGGATCAGCTTTCACCAAGTCGATGCTCTGTGTTCCCCACAAAGGCCTTTGCCGTCCGTCATGAGGAATGTTCTAACTTTTCAAATGGTGGCTTGTTCCCATCCTTTATGCCTCAGTTTGCTTGGCATTTCCTCACAGAAGCCTTCCCTGTTAATTCTGTCTGAAGTCAGCCACCTCAGAAAGCTTCACTCACCACTGAGTTTCCTTCACAGCACTCAACACAATCTGTATCTCTCTTGTTTATTGATTTTTAAAAAATTATTCATTCTATTTCTCTTCCTTTTGAATGAAGGGGCATGAAAAAGCAGGGGCCTTGTCTGTTTTGTTCACTGGTATATCCCTACCTCCTAGCAGCCCTGGCTGATACATAAAAGGTGCACAGAAAGTATTTATCTCTTGATGAATAAAAAGATAAATGAAAAAGAGATTAAATGAAATAGCAAAATAGAGAAGTCACTATTGTACCCACAGGGTATGTGCTTAGCCCTGTCTTGGAGACTTAGGAAAGGATACTTATGTACACTCGTGGCTGATTCATGTCAATGTATAGCAAAACGAATCAGTATTGTAAAGCAAAACAAACTAAAAAATAAAAATTAATTAAAAATAAATAAATTAATTAATTTAAAAAAAAGAGAGAGAGTTTTAGTTATAGATTGCAAACCCTGATTGAAAAAGAGTGGATTCCAATTTGGTTTATGTTTGTCTTCATTTAAGGACGTGTGAAAGCATTTTTTTTTTTTTCAGATGTAACATAAAGACTATCCTTTATTTAATTTTATACTCTAGTCTTCTTATTCTTGGGAAGGTCTAAGAGTTTCTGAGGCTTTCACTGTATTCCTTGTCTGTCCTGCCTCATATCAGTCTAGGCTTGCCTGCCATGTTGAATACTTACTGCTATTTATAAAAACTATCCGCTTATGCACTGGTCAAAAATCTTGCATGCCAAGTTCAAAAGTCCTTGCTTTTTCTCAATATCTCTTCAAGGCATTGGGTACCATATTATCCAGGGAATGGCTGGGACTGCTGCAGCTCCGTCCCATTCTACATTCTAATGGGGATGATTGTGCTAAGTCACTTCAACGTGTCTGACCCTGTGAGACCCTATGGACTGTGGCCTGCCGTGCTCCTCTGTCCATGGGATTTTCCAGGCAAGAACACTGGAATGGGTTGCCATGCCATTTTCCAGGAAATCTTCCCGACTCAGGGACTGAACTTGTGTATCTTATGTCTCCGGCATGGCAGGCAGGTTCATTACTGGGAGCACCACCTGGGAAGCCCAGTATGAGTGATTACTTTCCCCAAATCTCTGTGCCCAGAGTCACACCACTGGAAGGGAGCAGATCTACCTGATATGATAACAGATACCTTTTCTCCCTTATACCATGCTTTGCAGTGAGATGCTATTTCCTGTCACTAACATTTTGTTGTCACTTTTTTTTTTTGAAGGGGAGGCTGTATGTGAATTTATTGAATAAACCCCCTTTAGTTGGGGCCAAAATATATTGATATAGTAAACATTTAATAATTCATTATCATATGACCCTTTACCTTCACTGATCCATAGTTAGATATTGCTGTTTCATTTTTCCATTGAAAAAGGTGAGAAGCTACATATCCAGGATAAAATCTCATAGCTATTAAGTCAGTAAAGGTGTATTTCAAACCTATGTTTGTCTAAGACCACAAAGTACATATTATGTTCTAATTACTCTATGACCATCACTAGTCTGAGTGAAATGGCTAAACAGTGAAAACAAATCTTGCCAAAATTCTAGTGCCTGTTCTCATCTTTTGATACTTTGTCCAGTAAAACAATTCCCTTTTATAATTTCATCATCTTTATCATTTGCCCTTTGAAAAATTAAGTATGATGTATGATTTTCATCTAGATGTGTTTAAGATATAACTAATCCCATTTCATTTGTTAAACATTTATTAAGGATTAATTATGTGCCAAGCAAAGCATCAGGTAGTGAGTAGAGATATTTAGATGATGAGACATGTTTCTTCCTCTGGAAAAGATCATACTGAAAGAGACAGCCATTAAAGCAATAACTTACAATGGTCCCCATGCAATAATTTAAATAAAGACATCCCAGTGTAGGAGAATGGAGAAGAGTTAATTATTCTAGGAGGATCTGGGAAAACCTTGATGGAGCAGGTGATATTTGAATGTCCATTTAGGGATAAGTAGGAGTTATCTACCAAGTGACTTTACAGCAGCAAGCTGTGACTATATGAAGTGTTAGCAGTATTTAGGGATGGTCACTGGCCCCACAGTGATCAAATTGTCTGTGTATGAGCAAATAGTAGTGAAAGAGATTAATGATACTGACAGTTTCAGGGTGTAGTCTACACTAGCACTTTAAGTTTAACTAAAGAAGTTTAGGCTTCACTAACCATAATAAAATATTACCTCCCACCTGTTAGAATGGCTATTATCAATAATAATAATAAGATAAGTATTGGTGAGGATGTGGAGATAAGAGAATACTTTTACACTGTTGATAGGAATATAATTACAATTTATATTGGTACAACTTAAAAAGGTATGCTGCTGCTAAGTCATTTCAGTCGTGTCTGACTCTATGCGACCCCATAATGGCAGCCCACCAGGCTCCCTCGTCCCTGGGATTCTCCAGGCAAGAACACTGGAGTGGATTGCCATTTCCTTCTCCAATGCATGAAAGTGAAAAGTGAAAGTAAAGTCGCTCAGTTGTGTCCGACTCTTAGTGAACCCATGGACTTCAGCCTACCAGGCTCCTCAGCCCATGGGATTTTCCAGGCAAGAGTGCTGGAGTGGGGTGCCATTGCTTTCTCCAAAAAAGGTATGAGGTTCCTCCAATATTTAAAAGTGGGACTACCATGTGATTCAGCTACACCTCTTCTACGTATATATCCCAAGAAAGTGAAATCATTATCTCAAAGAGATCTGAATTCTCATGTTCATTGCAGTAAGGTGTCATTCATTCCCAATAGTCAAGTTATGGAACAACCTAAACAACTTAAATGTCCATTGATAGATGAATGGAGACAAAAATTGTGATACACACACACATATATACAGTGGGAAATTATTCAATGCCTCACTGTTCTCGTCTACAAAATGAGAATCATAATAACATCTACAACAGTGTTGTGAAAATTAAAGGAGTTATTACATGTAAAATAGTCTGAACAGTATCCATCACCAAGTAAATGCTCAGTGTATATTTATTATTATTATGGTATCTAAAATTGATAATGAATTAAAAAATGCCAAGCTATTGTAATTCTTACTGGGAAGATCCATGTAAGAAAAATTGATGAGTATGAAATATGGCTCTTAAACTGAGGCCATTGCTTAAGCTACTTCCTCAATGAAGGAAAATTAATAACATTTTGGGAGCACTTATTGTTATGTCAGTGCATTTACATGTGTTATAGAATTTATAATCACAACCACACAGTGATTGGGCCATATAGACATGCATGCATACATGTGTGTGTGTGTGTGTGTGTGTGTATGCCATATTATCTATTGTTTCCCCATCTATTTATTTGCCATGAAGTGATGGGACCAGATTCTATGATTTTAGTTTTTTGAATGTTGAGTTTTAAGCCAGGTTTTTCACTCTCCTCTTCACTTTCATCAAGAGACTCTTTAGTTCCTCTTTGCTTTCTGCCATAAGGGTGGTGTCATCTGTATATCTGAGGTTACTGATATCATCTATATCAAATATATAGATGAGGAAACAATGTAAACAGTGATAGACTTTATTTTCTTGGGCTTCAAAATCACTGAAGATGGTGACTGCAGCCGTGAAATCAATAGACACTTGCTCCTTGGCAGAAAAGCCATGACAAACCTAGACAGCATATTAAAAAGCAGAGACATTACTTTACCAACAAAGGTCTGTTGAGTCAAAGCTATTTTCCAGTATCATGCATGGATGTGTGAGTTGAACCATAAAGATAGATGTACCAAAGAATTGATGTTTTTGCACTCCGGTGTTGGAGAAGACTCTTGAGAGTCTCATGGACTGCAAGGAGATCAAACCAGTCCATCTTAAAGGAAATCAGTCCTGAATATATATTGGAAGGACTGATGCTGAAATTGAAACTCCAATACTTTGGGCACCTGATGCAAAGAACTGACTCATTGGAAAAGACCCTGATGCTAAGAAAGATTGAAGGCAAGAGGAGAAGTGGATAACAGAGGATGAGATGATTGGATGGCACCACCGACTCAACAGACATGAGTTTGAGCAAGCTCCTGGGGTTGGTGATGGACAGGGAAGACTGGCTTGCTGCAATCCATGGGATTGCAAAGAGTCAGAATAACTGAGTTACTGAACTAAACTGAACTGAATGCCATATAATCTAAAAGGGAAATGAGGCATAAAATAGTTAAGCCATTTGTACAAGGTCACACAAGTAGGAAGTGTTGAAACAAGGATTACAAATAGATTAGACTGAATGCAAATTTATTTTCTTTACTATGAGATCCTATGTTTCAAGTTAGATCAAATAACTATTTTTATCTTCTATGGTTAAAAATATTATGGAGCTAATACAAAAGAAAAAAAATCTGCTTTGTATTGTTGCTATGATTATCTGTGATCCTTATGTTTGTAAAGCAGGTTTTTCTCCTAAATTATTTCATCTTCCTACCCTAAATACTTCCCATAGCAACATGTATTATATATTACTACTGTGTTTTTATACATGGCAACACTAAGGAACCAAAAGATAACTCCTTTCTTTGCCATGATTTGTTCCAAACCGAGTCTTCTGGGCAAGTCTTAGGCCTTGCAAAGCCTTTTTTGATGATGGGCCTTCCTTTACCACTAATATAGGCTCTCTACTTCCTTGGTATTTTATGACAATCTTCTACATTCATATATTGTTGTTTGCCAGGGGCTCTAGACTTCATAGCAGAAAGATCTGAGTATCAGCATGAACTTGAGTAGTACCTGTGAACTTGATATAAAAGTGATTGAAAGATTCTCTGGATCAAACTCATCAAGAGCCCATATGAGAGTCAATAGGCATAGGCTGACATTTTCATTTCATAACCTCATGATATAGGCTTGAGATGTGACCCAATGCATTTAATAGACTGGTAATAAAGGATAATCCAGTTTCACCTTATAGGTAATTATCAAAGACTTCAAACCTATGCCGTCAAGTTCTAAATGCTTGCCTTGGGAGAGAGGGGTGTGCATTTAGCAATATCATCTAAGTCTTTCAATATTATTTTATCTACTAGTCAATGTCACATAATTTGATTTTCTAGAGCACTATGAAATTCACCTTTTATGACATGCATTAAGGAAAAGAAAAGAAAATCATTTGGGCTATAGAAAGAAACATTGATTAGATTAAGAAAGACACATTAAATATCTGACTCTCATTCTTCTCCCATGCCAGTCATACCCATTTTGTATGGATAAATCAATGTAAAATCCAACTGTAGAGCATACACAATGTTCCTCTTGTGTGTGTCTACCAAATTGGTTGTCTCTTGTTATACACTTGAATCAAGCTTTCATATTTCTCTAAGATATTGTTATATGATAATGTGAGTATATGGCTTACATAGTATAAGCAAAATGATAAATATGTGTTGGATTTTACATAAGATGCAAACCAAAATGACTTTAATAAAAAGTATTTTAAATATTTATTTATTTTCCAATGAGATTTCTGTGAAATGAAGCTCTTGGTCACTCAATCATGTCTAACAATTTCCATGAAGTGAAGTGAAAGTGTTAGTTGCTCAATCACGTCTGACTCTTTTGCAACCCCATGAACTATAGTCCACCAGGCTCCTCTGCCCATGGAATTCTCCAAGCAAGAATACTACAGTGGGTTTCCATTCCCTTCTCCAGGGGAACTTCCCAGCCCATGGATTGAACCTGTGTCTCTGGCATTGCAGGCAGATTCTTTACCATCTGAACTACCAAAGAAGTCCTGTTAGACATATTTAAAGTATACAATTTATTACTTCATTCACCTAATGTGTAAATGTTTATTTACTAACTTCCTCTACAGAGTACCTAATTTATGCCACAATTTTTTAAATTTTGTTTGATTCTTAAAAAAATAAGGTAGACATTATGCTCACTTTGCAATTGCATAAACTGACTTCCAGTGAGGTTTATTTTTTCTTAATGTCTAATTGAAATTTGCTAGTGTCCAATTTATGATAGTAGTATTTAAAAAAGGAAAAACTGAGATGCAGCTCCTAACATGGACATTTTGTGTGAAATTTCTAATAATAAAGCAGCTGAAGACCTGAAAAAATAAAGCACTGGGATTAAAGGAAAGAGAGTAGGGCCAGAGAGGAACGGTTTAGGAATTTGGGATTAGTGGGATTCAAACAACTATATACAGAATGAATAGGCAACAAGGTCCTACTGTATAGCACAGGGAGCTATATTCAATACCCTGTGATAAATCAGAAAAGAACATGAAAAATAACACGAGGCTTCCCAGGTGGTGTGCTGGTAAAGAAACTGTCTGCCAATGCAGGAAACATGAGAGACATGGGTTCAATCACTCGGTCAGGAAGATCCCTTGCAGCAGGAAATGGCAACTCACTCCTGTATTTTTACCTGGAAGATTCCATGGACAGAGGAGCTTGGCAGGCTACAATCCAAGGAATTGCAGAGAGTTGGACATAACTTAGCACACACATGCACACAACACACACCCTGAAAATAAAACGGAATCACTTTGTTGTACATCAGAAACTAACACAACATTGTAAATCAACTATACTTCAATTTTTGAAAAAGGAGAGAAATAGCTTTCCATGACTAATCCTTGACATTTTTGAAATTTTTATTTAAGGTAGTTATGCAATTAGAATATGTTTTTTGGCAAAGGACATATGTCAAACACCTCTGCATTTAAACCCCCTATGATGAAAAGGACATCTTTTTCTGGTGTTAGTTCTAGAAAGTTTTGTAGGTCTTTATAAAACCATTCAACTTCATCTTTCTTGAATGCAGAAGCACCCATTTCACATGCTAGAAAGGTAATGCTCAAAATCCTTCAATCTAGGCTTCGGCAGTACATGAACCAAGAACTTCCAGATGTAGAAGCCAGAGGAACCAGAGATCAAATTGCCAGCATCCACTGGATTATGGAGAAAGCAAGGGAGTATCTACTTCTGCTTCATTAACTGTATTACAGCCTTTGACTATGTGGATCATAACAAACTGTGGCAAATTCTTAGAGATGGGAGTACCAAAACACCTCACCTGTCCCCTGAGAAATCTATGTACAGGTCAAGAAACAAGAGTTAGAACCAGATATGGAACAATGGACTGGTTCCAGATTGGGAAAGAATATGTCAAGGTTGTATATTGTCGCCCTGCTTATTTAACTTATGTGCAGAGTACATCACGAGAAGTGCCAGACTGGATGAAGCACAAGTTGGAATCAACATTGCAGGCAGAAATATCAATAATCTCAGATATGCAGATGATGCAACTCTAATGGCAGAAAGCAAAGAGGAACTAAAGAACCTCTTGATGAAAGAGGTGAAAGAGGAGAGTGAAAAAGCTGGCTTAAAACTCAACATTCAAAAGACAAAGATCATGGCATCTGATCCCATCACTTCATGATAAGTAGATGGGGGGAAAAGTGAGAATAGTGACAGATTGTATTTTCTTGGGCTCCAACATCACTGCAGATGGCCTGCTCCTTGGAAGGAAAGCTAGACCAACCTAGACAGTGTATTCAAAAGCAGAGACATCCCTTTGTCAATAAAGGTTTGTATAGTCAAAGCTATGGCTTTTCCAGTAATCAGTACACATGAGAGAGTTGGACCATAAAGAAGACCAGGCACCAAAGAATGGATGTTTTCGAATCATGGTGCTGGAGAAGACTGGGGAGTCCCTAGGAATGCAAGGAGATTAAACCAGTCAATCTTAAATGAAATCAACCCTGAATATTCATTGGAAGAATTGATGCTGAAGCTCCAATACTTTGGCGACCTGATGTGAAGAGCTGACTCATTGGAAAAGACCCTGACACTAAGAAAGGTTGAAGGCAAGAGGAGAAGGAGGTGACAGAGAATGAGATGGTTGGATGGCATCCCTGACTCAATGGACACGAGTTTGAGCACACTCCAGGAGATAGTGAAGGGCATGGAATTCTGGCTTGCTGTAGTCCTTTGGTTCAAAAAGAGTCAGACATGACTTAGCAACTGAACAGCAAACACTTCTAGGAGATGTTTGGAATATACCAGACATATATTAGAGCTTGAAAAAGTAGAAAAAATAAATGTGCTGTCCTTTTGGAGGGATATTACAGCAGAGGAACGCAGACAATAAACGTAATCTATAGGACATTGCCTAACATAGTAGAATGTTAAAGCAGATATAATAGAGTATAAGTGAGCACTTGATAGAATCACTATAGTTGCCTGAGACATGTTGGAAGGGATACTAACTGTGCATAGGATAGTCTGAGAGGTTCTCACTGGGAAAATGACATTTAAGCCCAAACTTTCAGGAGTAGAGAAGGTGGCATAGAAAGTAGTGAGGTCCACTGGGAGAAGGTTTTCCAGGCAGAGAGAAGGGGCATCATAAGGACTGTAAGTCAAGTCCATGCTCAGTATGCTCTGGTAAGCAAGGAGACCCCAGTGAATTAAAGGAGAACAGCAAACATAAAATCAGATTGGTACGTAGGGGCAAATTGAGAAGGTGCATATAGGGGAAGGTAAAAAAATAGGAAGCCCTGGAGAGTTGGGGCCAGATTTCATTTATGTGGGGGATTACTCTGGCTGCTCTTAAGACCAGAGTGCAAGTAGGCAAGAGTGGAGGCAGGGAGAGTACGGGTAGCAAAAGGCCAGAAATGAGGGAGTCTGGTGGCAGTGACAAAGGCTGTCAAATTCTGAATATGTTTGGAAATCAAGGTGATAAAATTACATGATTGGAAGTGGGATGTGACCAAAGTGAAGGAAGAAGGATCAATTTATTATTTTTGACCTGAGAAATTTGCCTAATCAAAAGCCTGAGTTCAGCCTGGGGCCCGCTTGCCTTAAGATGGCTATCTTAGAAGTGCAGGCATGGACTAGGTGGTTGGATGTATGAGCTTGGAGTTCAAGGAGCGGATTCTAAGATGACACAACACGTTGGAGAATTATCCCCATTGGGATGATGTTTAAAGCCATGAGCTTAGAGAAGATCACCAAGGAAAGAGGGCAGATGGAGAAGAAAACAAAGGACTAAGCCTTGAGATATTCTTGTTTTCTGAGATCAGAGAGAAGGAACAAAAGTAAGGTAGGAGACAAAACAAATGAGAAAGCATGGTTATTATGGATGAAGTGGTGATTAGCTGCTTCACATAGTGCTGATAGTTGATGGGAGACGGAAGAACTGAAACTGACCTTTGGATTTGACAGCAAGTAAGTCATAAGAGAAAGTGAAAGTGAAATCGCTCAGTCGTGTCCGACTCTTTGCGACCCCATGGACTGTAGCCCACCGGCTCCTCCATCCATGGCATTCTCCAGGCAAGAATACTGGAATGGATTGCCATTTTCTTCTCCAGGGGAACTTCCCAACCCATGGATGGAACCTGTGTCTCTGGCATTGCAAGCAGACACTTTAACCTCTGAGCCACCAGGGAAGCACAGATCATAAGTAGCTTTCATTTAAACACTTCTGGTGGCATGGTGAGGATAAAAATCATCTGGATTAGTTTAAAACTGAAGGAAAGTACTGGAGATAGGTACAGGTACAATATGCTAAATTATAAAGCAGTAAAAAGGAGAGTCATGGTTGAAGTGTGAAGATGGGTTACAAAGTTTTGTTTTTGTTTGTTTCATTATGAAAGAAATAAAAACAAGAAGTTATGCCAATGGAAGTAGGATAATACTTTTTAGAAAAAAGATTATATAAGAGTGATGATAATTGCTAGAATGGTGGAAAAATGAATGTATGAGGAATGGGTAAGTATGTCTGACAATTGCAAGAGCTAAGCTGAACTCATAATCATAATATAAAAGGAGAATAACCAGGGACTTCTCTGGTGGTCCAGAAGCTAAGACTCCATGCTTCCACGGCAGGGGCTTAGGTTCAATACCTGGTCAGGGAACTAGACCCCATGTGCCACAACAAACATCAAAGACTCTATGTGCTGCAACTAAGACCTGCTGCAGCCAAATACATGCATACATCTATAAAATATTATAAAATAATGAAAGACTGATCAGCCTGCTTTGTTTTTGTTTCTTCCTCCTAGCCACAGCCAACTGCCAGTTCCTGATATAGATTAAGTCCAGAATAGTATTTAACAATGGTTTGCTGAATGGATTTTGCAAACAATGAGAAGGATCTGAGAACTCAGGCAAAGAAGTGATTAAGTTGGAATTTAAGATGTGTAAGAAATGGCAACCCACTCCAGTACTCTTGCCTGCAGAATCCCAGGGACGGGGGAGACTGGTGGGCTGCCATCTATGGGGTTGCACAGAGTCGGACACGACTGAAGCAACTTAGCAGCAGAAGAAAGGATAGAGGGCTTAAAATGGTCAAGGACAGAGATGAAGTGATTAGGGAAAGGGATAATAAGTCCTGGTGAGGTGAAAGGATTATTGGGACTATTATAGGAAGTAACCTGGAAATGATATTAGGAAATGGTGTTAAGGGGTAGGGGCAATGAAATTATAGTAAATAGGATTTATGGAGATCCAGGGAGGGAGTGGCTAAGGTAGAGTGGAGGAGGAGAGTATGTTTAGGGGAGAAGGTTCAGGTCACAGAGCTGAGAGGAGATTAGAGTGTTAAAACTTTGTCGATATATGTGTATATTAAAGTACTCAAGTGATAAGACAGAGTGGTACTGGAGAGAATGACAATGAATGAGAAAGGAAAGTGGTAGGATCTCAAGTTGAAGGTTTTCAGGGAATATGACAGTGTTGTGCCCATAAAGGTATAACACCAGGTCTTTGGAAATTAAGGACAATATCCTGAATTTTTAGTGTATGCCAATTTTCATGATAAAAATTACATCGTGGTGTCTTCAAGCTGCTAAGAGACTATTACCAAAGGCAGAGCTGGGTAGAAACATGCACAGTTGACTCCCATGAGTAGGTGCAAGTCTGCTCCAGCACACCACTGCAGTGTGATATGAGAACAGTCTGAAAATGAGCACCTGGGAGGCACTGACCCCAGCCTTTAGTTCAGTGGTGTCGGGTCTACGTGTGAATAAGAAGATCCCCACATGTGAGGGCTGGATGAGAAGCAGAGGCCTTGGAAAGGGGAAAGTCAGTTTTCTGAAAGAGCAAAAAGTTAAAAAAAAAAAAATACAGAGAAAAGTTTGAAGATATAGGAAAGTTTGCTGATGACAACTTACCCCTAATAATAGAAACTGCTGAATTCCAGACGGTTCAGTGAAGAGAAGCTAAAAAGCCTCTTGTTGAAAGTGAAAGAAGAAAGTGAAAAAGTTGGCTTAAAATTCAACATTCAGAAAACGAAGATCCTGGCATCAGGTCCCATCACTTCATGGGAAATAGATGGGGAAACAGTAGAAACAGTGTCAGACTTTATTTTTTTGGGCTCCAAAATCACTGCAGATGGTGACTGTAGCCATGAAATTAAATGATGCTTACTCCTTGGAAGAAAAGTTATGACCAACCTAGATAATATATCCAAAAGCAGAGACATTACTGTGCCGACTAAGGTCCGTCTAGTCAAGGCTATGGTTTTTCCTGTGACCATGTATGGATGTGAGAGTTGGACTGTGAAGAAGCCTGAGCACGGAAGAATTGATGCTTTTGAACTGTGGTGTTGGAGAAGACTCTTGAGATCCCTTGGACTGCAAGGAGATCCAACCAGTCCATTCTGAAGGAGATCAACCCTGGAATTTCTTTGGAAGGAATGATGCTAAAACTGAAGCTCCAGTACTTTGGGCACCTCATGCGAAGAGTTGACTCATTGGAAAAGACCCTGATGCTGGGAGGGATTGGGGGCAGGAGGAGAAGGGGGCGACCAAGCATGAGATGGGTGGATGGCATCACGGACTCAATGGACGTGAATCTGAGTGAACTCCGGGAGTTGGTGATGGACAGGGAAGCCTGGCGTGCTGTGATTCATGGGGTCGCAAAGAGTCGGACACGACTGAGCGACTGAACGGAACGGAATGGAACAGTGGAAGGAATTAAAGGCAAGAAAGGAATGGAGCAAGACATTCTGCTTTATGGAGATAAGAGTGTGTCAAAGGAGCAGTGATCTATGCATCTAGGGTGTCTTGAATTGGAAGATGAAAGTAGCATTGGAAGATATTAGGGGATAAGTTGTCTTATTTGATAAAATTTTCTTATCACATCTATAGTGGCAGCAGGGGTATGTTAGTGAACCTTCAGTTCAGTTCAGTCCCTCAGTTGTGTCCAACTCTCTGCGACCCCATGGACTGCAGTACACCAGGTTTCCCTGTCCATCACCAACTTCTGAAGCCTGCTCAAACTCATGCCCATCAAGTCAGTGATGTCATCCAACTGTCTCATCCTCTGTTGTCCCCTTCTCCTCCTGCCTTCAAACTTTCCCAGCATCAGGGTCTTTTCCAATGGAGTCAGTTCTTTACATCAGGTGGCCAAAGTATTGGAGCTTCAGCTTCAACATCAGTCCATCCAGTGAATATTCAGTTTTTATATCCTTTAGGATGGACTGGTTGGATCTCCTTGCAGTCCAAGGGAATCTCAAGAGTCTTCTCCAACACCACAGTTCAAAAATATCAATTCTTCAGTGCTCAGCTTTCTTTATAGTCCAAATATCACATCTATACATGACTACAAGAAAAACCAAAGCTTTGACTAGATGGACCTTAGTCAGAAAGTAACATCTCTGCTTTTTAATATCCTGTCTAGGTTGGTCATAGCTGTTCTTCTAAGAAGCAAGTGTCTTTTAATTTCATGGGTGCAGTCACCATCTGCAGTGATTTTGGAGACCCCAAAATAAAGTCTATCACTGTTTGCATTGTTTCCCCATCTATTTGCCATGAAGTGATGGGACTGGATGCCATGATCTTCATTGTTTGAATGCTGAGTTTTAAGACAGCTTTTTCACTCTCTTCTTTCACCTCTATCATCCAGGTGCTCTTCAGTTTCTCTTTGCTTTCTTCCATAAGGGTGGTGTCATCTGCATATCTGAGATTATTGATATTTCTCCTTGAGATACTGATTCCAGTTTATGCTTCATCCAGCCCAGCATTTCTTATGATGTACTCTGCATAAAAGTTAAATAAGCACAGTGACAATATATAGCCTTGATGTACTCCTTTCCCAATTTGGAACCAGTCCATTGTTCCATGTTTGGTTCTAACTGTTGCTTCTTGATATGCATAGAGATTTCTCAGGAGACAGGTAAGCTGCTCTGATAGTTCCATCTCTTTAAGAATTTTCCACAGTTTGTTGTGATCCACACAGTCAAAGGCTTTAGTGTAGTCAATGAAGCAGAAGTAGATATTCTTCTGAAATTCTCTCGCTTTTTTGATGATCCAACAGATATTAACAATTTTGTCTCTAATTCCTCTGCCTTTTCTAAATCCAGCTTGAATATCCAAAAGTTCTCAATTCACATACTGTTGAAGCCTGGCTTGGAGAATTTTGAGCATTACTTTGCTAGCATGTGAGAATAGTGCAATTGTGCAGTAGTTTGAACATTCTTTGGCATATTCTTTCTTTGGAACTGGAATGAAAACTGACCTTTTCCAGTCCTGTGGTCACTGCTGAGTTTTCCAAATTTGTTGGCATATTGAGTGCAGCACTTTCACAGCATCATCTCTTAGGATTTGAAATAGCTCAACTGGAAGTCTATCACCTCCACTAGCTTTGTTCATAATGACACTTCCTAAGCCTGCTTGACTTCACACTCCAGGATGTCTGGCTCTAGGTGAGTGATCACACCATCATGGTTATCTCAGTCATTACGATCTTTTTAGTTCTTCTATGTATTCTTGCCACCTCTTCTTAATATCTTCTGCTTCTGTTATTTCCACCATTTCTCTCCTTTACTGTGCCCATTTTACATGAAATGTTCCCTTGTTATCTCTGATTTCCTTGAAGAGATTTTAGTTTTTCCCATTCTATTGTTTTCCTCTATTTCTTTGCATTGATCATTTAGGAAGGCTTTCTTATCTGTCCTTGCTATTCTTTGGAACTCTGCATGTGGGTGGATATATCTTTCCTTTTCTCTTTTGCCTTTCGTTTCTCTTATTTTCTCACCTATTCATAAGGTCTCCTCAGACAACCATTTTGCCTTTTTTGCATTTCTTTTAAGTGAACCTTAGGGATATGTGACTAGGGTGTCTCTTGACCCTTTTGAGGGATGATATATCTTCATTCTCAGTAAGTGGGTGTCCTTTTGACTCCCATTGATCAAGCTGAGGATATGTGAAGAGGTCAAAGTTACTCACATTGTGTGGGTAGCCTCTCTTTCTTAACTCATCTGGTTGGGTGATTTTTCATCTTCTGTGCTCCTCTACCCCCTATATATTGCTAGCTGGCCTCAACTCACCCTTTAAATTTATCTTGCTCTTGTTCCAACATGACTGAAAGCCATAGGGACAAAAATCCCTTTGGTCATCTCTAATTTCTAGTTCTACGCCATTCCTAACACAAGTCTAGGACATAGCTTTCAGGGGACATTAAGGTGAATCACCACTGTAATAAGATTTATCATTTATCGTTTACTGTAATAAGATTTTAGTATGTGTTCAGTACTACACTAAGGACTTTATAAACCTCATCATGTAATCCTCACAAACAAGTCTATTTTATCCCCCATTTTACAGAGGCCAAAACTGCAGCTCAGCAGATTAAGTGATTTGACCAAAGTCAAAACCTTAATAAATTCTAGAACCAAGTCTTTTTGATTCAGAGTATGTATTTAACTTTTTTTTTTTTTTTACCAGTTCTGGAGGAAGCTAACTATGTCCATATGCAAATAAAAAAATAAGAGTATTAGCACTTCTCAAATATATAATGAATTTAGTAGCTCTGATTATACTCTGAAATTCTCAAGCAGGATTAAATTTAGCATTTGTAATCTTAAAGGCACCTGGTTCAGATGGAACCAGGAGCATTCAAATGGAGAGGGGCTGCCAGCTGTTTCCTACACATCTGGTAGGGAAGCAATCTGATAAATTAGCTTACAGATAAGCCAGATATTAGACTAAATCAAGTAAAGTGACAGACACTTAGCAGTTGGAAAAAATACATTGTCAGTATCCAAATGCTAATGCATCGTTGAGAAGTGTTCATTGTAGATTTTTTTCTATTAAGTCCACAACAAAACATCACATCACTCTAGTTGAACAGGACAATTGAGTACCTACTGTGTGATGTGCCAAATATAAAAATATATGTATATATTTTAAAAGCTGTAGTTTCTGCCCTTGTGAAGGTTAGAGTTTAGAAGAGATGAGCATGTGATAACTATAGCATGGGGTATGAATTGTTTAACTGGTGGGGACATCAGTGTGGATACTGATGACACACACTGGTAACAACTGGTACTACTGAGGGTTTACCAAGTAAGATAAGATTTTATCTAAGTCTTGAAATAAAAATCAGAGGTTATGAGTACAAAATCTAAGAGGTATCTTCCTGGTAAAACAAATTCTGCACATCAAGGCAACTGGCATGAAAGGCAGAGTATCCAGGAGCTCTTCACCCTTTTGCTTCTAGAACCCTGACTGTGAGAATGGTGATCATACCCCTACAAAGGCAGCCAGATCTTTGCATGCTGAGATGAGAATTTGGACAGAGTTTAAGTTTAAATCTTAAACTCTGTCATCTAGGTACTCATTGAACCCCTAAGCACTGCTTAGGTATGGGGGAATATTCAGTTGGATAGGAAATGACACATCTCTCTCTGCAGTGAGCTCAGGTACAGCTTGGGAGAAAAAAATAAGATGCAGAATACTTAGAGAAAAAAATGGATTATTACAAAGTATTTGCTATTCAGTAGGAGCTCCAAAAGAGATAAATTATTCTGCCTTGGAGTCATGAAGGATAGCTTCAAAAAGAGCAGAGTTTTGAGATGGAACTCCAAGATAGGTAGAATTTAAATAACTGTATTTATGGTTAACGTTTGCATCATGTTTCCAGTTGATGACCTCAGCATGTTCCATTTTACTTCCTTGTCCTTACGCTTTTGTGATAGACATAAAACAAAGATCAATGCCACGATGTCACATATGCAGAAGCTCACAAAGGCTCAGTGACCATCATCAAACAGTCAGAGGGCAACAGGGATGGGATCTCAGTGCAGATATGTCTAATTCTATGGTCAGGCAACTGATTCCTGTTAACTGGGAAATTCTCAAAAAAATTGATTGGAGCAGAGTGAGGAAAATACCTCTTTCCCCAGGAGAAGAGACCAAGTTTGTATCAAAGTGTCAATATGTGGGTGAGGATGAGCAAACCTTCTTCACTGAGAGAAGCCCTAGGACTCAGGGTGACTCAGAATGCCTGCAGGCATGGCTGGATGTCAACCAACTGCCCTGAGGGAATAAAGTTAAGGATATTGAATCAGCTTTTAAAAAAAAAAAGAAGAAAAAAACTTATTTTGTATTGGAGTATAGCAAGTTAACAATGTTATAATAGTTTTAGGTGAACTGTGAAGGGACTCAGCCAACCATACACATGTAACCATTCTCCCCCAAACACCCCTCCTACCCAGGCTACCACATAACATTGAGCAGAGTTCTCTGTTCTATACAGTAGGTCCTTGTTGGTTGTCCATTTTAAATACAGCAGTGTGTACATGCTTTATCTGCTCTCTCAGTACCCTCTTGCAGCAACAAAGCACAGTAGCAGATTTGGCCAAGGCTGCAGCCAGCAGGAGGCTGGCCTCTGGTGGCTCAGCTGGTAAAATATCTGCCTGCAATGCCAGAGATCCAGGTTCAATCCCTGGGTAGGAAGATCCCCTGGAGAAGGGAATGGCTACTCACTCCAGTACTCTTGCCTGGAAAATCTCATGGACGGAGGAGCCTGGTGGGGTTGCAGAGTCAGACATGACTGAGCAACTTTCACCTCACTTAGTTTTTTTGGAAAACCTCAAAAGATCTGGGGACTTTCTAATCCTTGTGATGTATCCCTCACTGTAATCAGCATTGGCTTGAACTGACCTTCTCACAGCCTATATTTCTTATTAGCTAATTGCTTCTGGGCTACAATCTACGAATCATTTTCTAATGAAAATGAGAGAGGAAGCACACACTGTGCACAGGGGCTTGCTGGATATGGTGTATATCATCTCCATTGTAGTCCTGGAAGCACTGTGTGTTTATTTCTCCAGCCTATTGCATGACCCTTCTTGATTTTGGACTATCTTTGGAAATGGGAAAGTAAGCCTGTGCAGAGGGCTAGTATATTTTAATAATCCATGATGATCTGAGACCTTTACCTGCCTTATCCAGTTTAATGCCCAGAATAACCCTGAGAAGCAGGTGCTCTAATTATCCCTATTTGCACAGATGAGAAAATTAAAGTTCAAAATTTAAATAACTTTCCAATGGTCATTATGACCAGTAAGTGGTAGAGCTTGAATGGAACCCAAGGGAACTGGTTCTTACTCCATCAGATCACAACACACCTTTTCTCATAATTCAAAAAGAAAGACAAATGCCTTTTGGAGGAAGACACTTAGAAACTGAAACCCAGGCCAGCATGCTTTGGTTAAATGATGCTAAAATGGAGAATTCACTCCCTTGCTATCAAGATAACCACATGCTTTTTTATTCCTGGGTTAAAGAAGTAGCCAGTTAGTCTCTTCAATATCTCTTGTTCCCATTGGCTCTGTAATAAGCCATGTCCAGCTACTAGGGTAGGATATGCTATCTCTTAAAAAAAACATGTTTACACATAAATTTGTACATAGATATATAAATATAGATATGACTATGTTATAAGTATATATTTTAAATTATTCTAAGTATCATATATTCTAAGTATATATATATGTATATGAAAGTGAAAGAAAGTGAAGTCACTCAGTCGTGTCCGACTCTTTGCGACCCCGTGGACTGTAGCCCACCAGGCTTCTCTGTCCACGGGATTCTCCAGGCAAGAATACTGGAGTGGGTTGCCATTTCCTTCTCCAGGGGATCTTCCCAACCCAGGGATCGAACCCAGGTCTCCCACATTGCAGGCAGATGCTTTAACCTCTGAGCCACCAGGGAAGCCCATATATGTATATAATTAAGATTTTTTTTTAACAGGATATTGTGTCAAACAGACTCAAAGACATTGATTAGATAGCTCATTTGGCTCTCATTTTGAAGATGCCCCTTAGTCTGATTCTTCAAAGGAAAAGAAACTATGCTGACAGTATTGTGCCTGAGTGCAAAGGATTTGTTGAGAAGGGGGCATTTTGTAAATTCTTGGGATTTCTCATTCTTACAAACATTTCAGAGAATTAGATGATCATAACATAATGCGCCAGACAGACCTGTGGTCCAGTCTGGTTTCAGCTGTTTGTTAGCCTCAGGATTCATGACCTCTTCTTTGTAAAATTATAATAACTACCCCTCATGGTTGTTATGTGAATTAAATGAGAAACTTTCCACAAGACCTCATAAAGTATCTAGCCCATTTGGTCATTTAAGTATATTTTGATTGTTGTTTTCAGTTTGAACCTGGAAATGTCTACAATATTTCTAAAAAGATACCTGAGTATGGATATATATATTATTGAGCATTTCCATGTGCCAGACATTTTGCAGACTCCTAGCTTGTCACCAAAATGAAGATAGATGGGGCCCTGCATCCATAGTGTAGAAAAGGCAAATATAATAACAAAGATCAATCCTAAATTGTAGATAACCTTTTCAACTCAGGAGTAGGATAGAATCATCTAAGTCTTCTCTGGAGAAAAGTAAACAGGAAAGGAAAATGAGAATACCAGAACATAGGGCCTTCTAGGCAATGCTAAAACGTGCATGCACATGCTTTATCAGCAATGGTGGAATGTTTCTGATCCTCAGTAATCCAACTTAAAGAGTTTGAGATAAATTTGCACCCCTTATTCCTGGCTGTACTCTCATCTCTTATTATCTTCCTTCTTTCTAAGCCACATGAATATATGATGGAAAGCCTCAAATACAAGTGGCTAAATATAGTAGACATTTTTTTTTCTCTCTTATTCACAAAGCTTTCTGGACATATGTTGTTCAAAATAGCAATAACCTTCAATTTTGTCTTCTGCAACACACAGTCTTTTATCCCATGGTGTCCCATTATGCAATATGGTGTCCGTGGCCCCAGTCATCACTCCCCCATTCCAGCCAGAAGAAAGGAAAAACGGGTTGTGAAGGACATCTCACCCTCATTTCAAAAGACAGTTTTCAGAAATAACACATCTACGTACAAGGAGGATGATAAATGCAGTATATATTCCAAATGCCCCCATATGTTTTAGATGGAGAACCTGAGGAGCAAAGAAGTTAAATAATATAACCAAAGTCAAATAAACAACAAATGGCAGGGCTCACATTCAAATCCAAACAATCTAGCTACAAATCACACTTTCTTAGGCACTAGTTCGACATGCTTTTTCTCTGTATCTCTAAAAATGGTTAAATTTATGTTAAATTTTGAAGTTTATAATGAATAAGGAACTGATCAGTACAAAAAAAAAAAAAAACATTGGAGAAAAGAGCACCTCTGAGCAGGAAGGATATTAAGTATGAAAGAAAGAGTGCAAGACTCGATGTGCTCATCTATAAATAGGAACAGTTCACAGAACTGTTCTAAAGAATCAGTGAGAGCAACAGTGTAATAGCACATGTCCCAGAGCCTAGCTTGCTGAGACCACTCAATAAAATTGTGTTTAGATCTCAATCATGTCTACAAAAGGTTACACAAGAGCCTTGTAGGATCAGCTAACCTTCCGTTAGGGGACAGCATAATTAAGGTTGTGCTAATGATGTAAATGTTGATTTTACCAAAGCATCAGATGTGGTCTTTTGTAAAAATTCAATTCAGACTAAATTCCAATTGTCTTGTAATTGGGTTGAGAGGTGGCCGGAGGAGAGCAATATAGGGAAACTCACACCAGCAATGTATTTTGTAGAAAGGTGTTTGAATGGAGGGCAATGATTCTGAACTGTGTCATTACATTAAAAAATCTGTATGGATGGCTTAATATATTTTCGATCACTTAAAACCACCAAGCCTATATTAAGTATGCTAGCAAGACTTCCCTTGTCACCACCTCTATCTAACATTAACACACTTGAGCAAATTTATCGTATTTATCCTCGGCTTCAGATCCTTTCCTTTTTCTGCAGTTGTCCAAGGCATACATTGGAGCATAGAATCTCAGAAGTTTAATCTCTCTTAGAGATCAATGTGATCAGCTCAATTATTAAAGGTGACCTTACATGAGTTCCAGAAAGAGTAACCAACTTCCTAAACATCACTCAAAATCATTGAGGTTGAGACAACAGATCAGTCTTTGGATCTTTGAATTATAGGTGACTCAAAAAGTCAGTATTGAAAGTGGTTATTTTTGCCATAGTTCAGGGCTCTTGCAATGTTCCAACATTAAAGAACCCAAAGAACTTCAAAGACATGAAATCATGAACACCAAGCAGAAAATAATTTTGAGGAATGTATAGTTAAGTTGTCTTCATCTATATCCCTATAACATTTTAACTACCCCCTTACTTTCCACTTAGCCCAATGCAGTAATGTTACCTCCATATTCATGCTGATAACCCTTCCCCTTTGTCCTGGTTATCTTTCATTTGCCTCTGTAGATCTGCTTTCACTGTCTGCCTTTTTCTGTCCTGCTCTGGCAAACTTTTCCTTTGACCTCTGACTTTAAGTTGGGTTCAGCCAATGGAAGGCACTGGGAGTAGTGGAAGGGCACATAGAAGGTGAATTCACATCATCATGGTTACTGCATCCCTCTACTGAAGGCCACACGTCTGTCAGGCTTTTCCCTCCTTACAGCCACACTCTTCAGGTTTCACTTGTGCTTCTTCCATTTGTCTGTTCATAGCAGCAAAAACTCCTCCGGGTTACTAGCCTTGGTACAATGCACTGTGCCTATTTGGCTTCCTTGAATTCAGTCAGTTGTCCTTTCCTTGAAAGTGAAAGTGAAGTCGTTCAGTCATGTCAGACTCTTTGTGACCCCGTGGACTCTAGCCCACCAGGCTCCTCCATCCCGCCCATGGGATTCTCCAGGCAAGAATACTGGAGTGGGTTGCCATTTCCTTCTCCAGGGGATCTTCCCAACCCAGGGATCGAACTCAGGTCTCCCACATTGCAGGCAGACGCTTTAACCTCTGAGCCACCAGGGAAGCCCATGTTATTCCTTCAGGACCTTGGCTGACACAGGTTATAACCTACATTATTTCTTCAAACAATGTGATGTGCCATTTAATGTAAGGCATAAATAAAATCTTCAAGTATATTTAAGATTATTTCTCTACATGTAGATTATTTTTTAACAAGTAAAATCTCAGTGTATTTATTTGCAGTTTCTGCAAATTGGGGTACATACTGGTACCCCATACTATTCCCTAAGTTAAAATTTGTATATTCTATTAAATTAACCTACATTTTGTTCAGATCTCTTGAACTTGAAACTATGTGAAGATGCTGCACTCAATATGCCAGCAAATCTGGAAAACTCAGCAGTGGCCACAGGACTGGAAAAGGTCAGTATTCATTCCAATTCCAAAGAAAGGCAATGCCAAAGAATGCTCAAACTACCGCACAATTGCACTCATCTCACATGCTAGTAAAGTAATGCTCAAAATTCTCCAAGCCAGACTTCAGGAATACATGAACCGTGAACTTCCTGATGTTCAAGCTGGTTTTAGAAAAGGCAGAGGAAGCAGAGATCAACTTGCCAACATCCGCTGGATCATGGAAAAAGCAAAAGAGTTCCAGAAAAACATCTATTTCTGCTTTATTGACTATGCCAAAGCCTTTGACTGTGTGGATCACAATAAACTGTGGAAAATTCTGAAAGAGATGGGAATACCAGACCACCTGACCTGCCTCTTGAGAAATCTGTATGCAGGTCAGGAAGCAACAGTTAGAACTGGACATGGAAGCATCGGACCTTGCTTCCATCACCAGTCACATCCACAACAGGGTTTGTTTTTGCTTTGGCTTCATCCCTTATTCTTTCTAGAGTTATTTATCCACTGACTTCCAGTAGCATGTTGGGCACCTACTGACCTGGGGAGTTCCTCTTTCAGTATCCTATCATTTTGCCTTTTCATACTGTTCATTGGGTGCTCAAGGCAAGAATACTGAAGTGGTTTGCCATTCCCTTCTCCAGTGGACCACATTCTGTCAGACCACCTCTCCACCATTACCCACCCGTCTTGGGTGGCCCCACAGGGCATGGCTTAGTTTCAAGCAAGAGAGTTCCAGAAAAACATCTATCTGCTCTATTGACTATGCCAAAGCCCTTGACTGTGTGGATCACAATAAACTGTGGAAAATTCTGACAGAGATGGGAATACCAGACCACCTGACCTGCCTCTTGAGAAATCTGTATGCAGGTCAGGAAGCAACAGTTAGAACTGGACATGGAACAACAGATTGGTTCCAAATAGGAAAAGGAGTACGTCAAGGCTGTATATTGTCACCCTGCTTATTTAACTTCTATGCAGAGTACATCATCAGAAACGCTGGACTGGAAGAAGCACAAGCTGGAATCAAGATTGCTGGGAGAAATATCAATAACCTCAGATATGCAGATGACACCACCCTTATGGCAGAAAGTGAAGAGGAGCTAAAAAGCCTGTTGTTGAAAGTGAAAGAGGAGAGTGAAAAAGTTGGCTTAAAGCTCAACATTCAGAAGACGAACATCATGGCATCTGGTCCCATCACTTCATGGGAAATAGATGGGGAAACAGTGGAAACAGTGTCAGACTTTATTTTTGGGGCTCCAAAATCACTGCAGATGGTGATTGCAGCCATGAAATTAAAAGATGCTTCCTCCTTGGAAGAAAAGTTATGACCAACCTAGATAGTATATTCAAAAGCAGAGACATTACTTTGCCGACTAAGGTCCATTTAGTCAAGGCTATGGTTTTTCCAGTAGTCATGTATGGATGTGAGAGTGGGACTGTGAAGAAAGCTGAGCACAGAAAAATTGATGCTTTTGAACTGTGGCGTTGGAGAAGACTCTTGAGAGTCCCTTGGACTGCAAAGAGATCCAACCAGTCCATTCTGAAGGAGATCAGCCCTGGGATTTCTTTGGAAGGAATGATGCTAAAGCTGAAACTCCAGTACTTTGGCCACCTCATGCGAAGAGTTGACTCATTGGAAAAGACTCTGATGCTGGGAGAGATTGGGGGCAGGAGGAGAAGGGGACGACCGAGGATGAGATGGCTGGATGGCATCACGGACTCAATGGACGTGAGTCTGAGTGAACTCCGGGAGTTGGTGATGGACAGGGAGGCCTGGCGTGCTGCGATTCATGGGGTCGCAAAGAGTTGGACACGACTGAGCGACTGAACTGAACTGTGGTCCTAGTGTGATCAGATTGACTAGTTTGACTGGACTAGACTGTCAACTAGATTGTCCAGTTCTAACTGTTTTCTGTGATTATGGTTTGAATGTGTCTGCCCTCTGATGCCCTCTTGCAACACCTACTGTGTTACTTGGGTTTCTCTTCACGGCTGCTCCAGCAAAGCGCAGCTGCTGCTCCTTACCTTGGACGAGGGGTATCTCCTCACCGCCGCCCCTCCTGACCTTGAAGGTGGAGTAGCTGAAGCTTCATTCTTTTCTCGATAGTGGCTACACCAAACTTATATTCACACATAATTGTTTATCATTACTAATTTGATAGCTGAAAAATGTTAATTTATTGATTAGGTTTAATATTTTTCATATGCTTATTTTTTAATTAGTATTTCCATCTTGGTGAATTGTTGGTTCATATCTTTGTTACACTTTTATCCTAGGGTGTCAGTGTTTTCTGTTATATTTTTATGAGAGTTTTGTCTATTAAATATTAACTGAGTGGCCTCTCTTGTTTTAAATATCCATCCCAATTTGTCATTGGTCCATATTTATTTTGAATAGAGAGGTTTTCAAAACTATGTTTTCTTATAAAGTGCTTATGATAATAAATGTGTTCTGTAAAAGCAGTGCTTGTTCAATAGAGCTTTTGGTGACGATGGAAATATGTAAAAACATGTGCATTATCTGGTATGGCAATCAATAGCTCCATGATGCTGTTGAGCACTTGAAATGTGGCTAGTGTGACTAAGAAACTGAATTCTTAAGTTTATTTACTTTTACTTAATTTAGATGTAAATAACTACATGTTACAGGTGGCTACTACACTGAGGAATTGAAAAGTACAACTCTAAAGAATTTATCATTGTAATCTTAGGTTGTTGGTGTTTTTTTTTGTTTGTTTTTTTCCTGATAGTTATTTTGAGAGTGCTTTTTACTTATAAGTTCTAGTTTTGGTGGATTATAATGAAGAAATGAAAATATGGCTTTTGTAATTTATATTTTATAAACTTTATTGATGTCCTTTATGCCTTGGCATGTACTGAATTTTAAAAAATCATCAATGGGATTTAAAAGAAAGTCTATGGCATAAAATTTTGCTCCATCTACTAATTCACTTTTTTTCTAATTTACATTATTTAAACAAGATATATCCTCTTATTTTTATCAACTTGCTCTGTCATAAATGATATTGGTATTTTAGTATCTCTCTGTAGACTGTAGTTTTATTTCTGTCTCTTCTTAAATATCAAATAATTTTTTGCTATAGTAAATGTTTTCCCTTTATTTTGTTTGCTTTTTATCATCTTTTAGTTTTCTTGCTATTCAGATTTTGATGTTATCTTAATCAGTTCATAAATGCTCAAGACTATTTCATAATTAGGATTTCACCTTGTTTCAAAATAAAAGGGTCCTGAAAGAGTCCTTTATGTTTCATAGAATCCTTGTTGCTTTGAAGTTTCCTTTGATAGTATCAGGGCTGCCTCTGCTTATTTCTGTTTCGCTGATATATTTTACTCTATCTTCTTAATCTTATTCTTTCTATGTAATTTGATTTTGGTCTCACTATTATAAGAAACATGCAGTTGGATGCTCTCTTCTTTAACTCAATCCAAGTTTCTGCCTTTTATTTAGGTGTGGAGCAAAACTATTTTTATTTCTTTTTAATACTGACGAGTTCAGTCCTTTTCCTATCATTTCTTCTCACATTTTGACAGGCTGTCTTTGTTAACCATACTGGTTTATGTCTTTTGCTATATATTTTGTTCTTTTCATCTATAGTAATTTGAAAGGTATATTCCCCCCTACTCTGATGTATATCATGGAATTTAAAATGTCTGTAGTTCTCCCTGTCTTCTCCAGTCCCACAATTATACATTTAATTAGGACTTTCATTATTTTTAAAAAGTGTTTGTTTATTTTTGGTGGTGCTGGGCCTTTGCTGCTTTAAACAGGCTTTCTCTAGTTGCGGCGAGTGGGGGCTACTCTTCGTAGTCACGTACAGGCTTCTGTTTGTGGTGGCTTCTCTTGTTGCAGAGCAGAGTCTATAGGCTCAGGGGCTTCAGTAGTGTGGCTTGCTGGTTCTAGAGCCTGGGCTCAGTAGTTGCGGTGTACAGGCTTTAGTTGCCTGCAGCATGTGGCATCTTCCCAGATCAGGGATCGAACCTGTGTCCCCTGCCATTGGTAGGCAGATTCTTTTCCACTCTACTAGCAGGGAAGTCCTACTTAGGAATTTTAGACTCAGTTTATAGAGCCTCACCCCTCTTTCTATTTTCCCCAAATAAATTTTTAAGAGCTGTTTTGGCTTTATCCTCAATTCTTATTTTATTTCTCTCTGGATTTTTCATAAATGTCTATATTGACTACTAATTCTTTTATATGATTACTTTCTTACTGTCAAATTCTTAAGCTAAAAAATCCTGGAGGGAAAGTGAGAGAAGGGAAGTATTTCAGAAAATAGTTCTAAAGTAATGGAGGAAATCTGATTTCTGTATTCTACTAGGAAAAGAAAGAGGTGAGAGCTGACTGGACTCTTTTTACATTTTTAAAATATTTATTCTGCTTTTCCCAAGTCATATTGTCTTTCTGCTCTCCTAGGATCCTGTACTCCATAAGTATTCTAAGATTTTGCATGTGAACTTAACTTTAGATTTCTTCCTAGTACCAGTTGCTTTTGTTACTTTTGTTTGCATTTTATACGGGAAGTGTCTTTCATTATTTATTGAATGGGAAGTTAGGCTAGGAGGCTGCTAATGTGCTGCCATTTCAACCTAGACACATGCATTTCAATTTCTAGGAAGCACAACATTTTAAAAGTTCGTAAAGATATCTGTCTGTCTGTGTGGCCTACCACTGCATTCCAGAAAGGTTTGAGGACACATACAGTGGTGCGTTCAATTCAGTCAGATAACACATGAAAAAAGTAAAGATACTGAAGCAAAGAGGGAAAAGAGGATGCTTTAATATGTCAAGTGCAAGCCCTAATTTTTAGAGGAAAATTGAGCAAAATTAAGCTTTCTAGTTGTTGTTTTGTCTGACTCTTTTAGACCCCATGGACTGCAGTACACCAGGCTTCCCTGTCCTTCACCATCTCCCAGAGCTTGCTCAAACTCACGTCCATTGAGTCAATGAGTCAATCTCATCCTCTATTGTTCCCTCCTCCTCCCATCCTCAGTCTTTGCCAGCATCAGGGTCTTTTCCAATGAACTGACTCTTCACATCACGTGGCCAAAATATTGGCGCTTCAGCTTCAGCATCAGTCCTTCCAGTGAATATTCAGAGTTGACTTCCTTTAGGGTTGACTGGTTTGATCTTAGTCACAGTACAAAAGAAAGCATGATCAGTGCCACAGTTTCATGATTCATGGTGACCTTAACATAAGACAAGTTGTTGCCCAGGAGCAGAAATAGCCTTTCTTGATAATGAGACTTGGGGAATTTTTCTTTCCTTGTTCTCCCAAAGTGAGTGCTGTCTAAACACATGGGCCATATTCTCCATATCATGTAGGCACTGAATAGTCTGTTTGACACAGCCATTTCTTAGAATGTCCTGCGATGCAGCCTATATAAAATTGTTTGAGAGGCCCTATCTAAATAGGCAGAGAGGCACTATAACATAATGATTATTAACTATGTAAGGCTGCTGTCCAAATTCCTGAGTTCAAGCCCTGGTCCAGCATTAGCGTGGAGTCTGACCTTAGGTAACTCACTCAAGTCCCTGTTTCTTCCACTGTCAGGCTCAGCCATGGAGGGACTGATGGAAATGTCCTTTTACATACCGGAGAGTCGGGTAGAGGTGTAGGGTTGTGATTAATCACGTTGTAATGAATGAGGTCTCCAACCTCAAGTCTCCAACTCCCTGTGGTGGGTCTTGGTGGAGAATTAATAATCAACTGGTGGAAAACTGAAGGAAAAAGAAAGTATTCCATCAATTCTGAGAGACACATTTTTAAAAATATTTTAAAAATCAGGGCACATTTTAAAATTGATGGCATGCCATAGCTGAATTGGCAGCATTGTTTTTCTTTCTTGGTGGAATATAAAATGATGGTGTATGTTATAATTTATAACACCTTAGATTCAATAAAATATGATGGTGATAATTATTGCAAAAGAGCAGCTTTTCATCAGGGACAGCTAAGGTCTGTTTGTGGAGGTAGGATGGATTCCTCTAAACTTCTGGCAATCCAAGAGGGTGATGGCTGTCCAGTTAGGGCTCTGTCAAAGAAGGTGGTCAGCAGAAGTATGGCTCTCCCATTTAGAAAAGAAGTCCGACTAAGGCTAACCTTGCATTAGCCATCTTTCCCAGGTCCCTTATAATGAGAGGAAAGAACTGCATGTACAAGGAAATTCCTTTTGTCAACAGAGAAAAGAGTTAAACTACCAAAAAGCATAAGAATACACAGTTAGAAAAAGGCAGAGTAAGTGGACAGCCTGCCAGGAGCCCCTTCCATACCACTTCTTTATGTGGTTGTTGTTCAGTTGTGTCTGACTCTTTGTAACCTCATGGACTACAGCATGCCAAGCTTCCCTGTCCTTCACTATCTTCCAGAGTTTGTGCTAAACTCATGTCCATTGAGTCGATGATGCCATCCAACCATCTCGTCCTCTGTCGTCCCCTTCTCTTCCTGCCCTCAATCTTTGCTAGTATCAGGGTCTTTTCCAGTGAGTCATTTCTTCACATAAGGTAGCCAAAGTACGGAGCTTTAGCTTCAGCATCAGACTTTCCAATGACTATTCAGGGATGATTTCCTTTAGGATTGACTGGTTTGATTTCCTTGCAGTCCAAGGGACTCTCAAGAGTCTTCTCCAGCACCACAGTTAGAAAACATCAATTCTTTGGCTGTCAGCCTTCTTGTGGTTAGGTATTATTTCACAAGTCAGTCAGGACTGTTGAGAGACCATTGTCAGTGAACTGTTCTTCTGACTTTAAGCCACCAGGAAGAATATCAGAGACTGCTATGTTTGAACACTCAGAAACTCACATCAGCACAGGAAGGGCCAACTGGGATGCTAACTACACCAGCCCAGTTTGGGAAGAAACTACATCTCCCTTCAGGGGAAGTTTACTCCCTGTTCCCTCCAGAACTGTCTACATAAAGTACCTGCCAAATGATAAATGCTCCATAAGCATTAGCTAGTTTTATAAATACTTTTGGCCACACATTGTTGGAAAATATGAAAGATCTATTAGGGAAAAAACAGAAATGCTACTGTGATTCATGGTACCTAGGAGTGCTGAAGTGGGGAAGGACCTAAAAATTCCCTTATTGATTGAATGATCATGCATCCTGGTGTTCTTGGCACTGTCCTGTTTATGCCCATAGCCCCAGCAAAATTCCTAACAGGACTCCGTTTTCATTCTCAAAAGCATCCTAATGTAGATAATAATTGATACACTCATTCTATGTACAGGTCATGAGCAGTCAGTCCTTCCGTTTCTATGTGGACAATGTGAGAAATAAAATAATGTAAATACAGAAAGATAAAAATTCAATTAGTGAGATATAGAAAAGCCTAAGAACAAGATCTGAAAAACCAAGAAATCAAGAATAAATAAAAACTAAAACAAAAATAATTCCATCGTTAAAAGCCTACATCTTGGACTCATTAACTGAAAAACATTTGAGAAGGTGAAACAACTATTTTAAACTAAAAGCTCAGACTAAATGTTCTAGAAATGTTACATTAGAATGTGTAATAATACATTTTAAAATACAAACAGAGAACACAGAGACTAAATAAATTGTAAAATGGGATAAAAATATAAACAGAACAATACAAATAGAGTAAGGAAAAACTCACTAAAATAAAAAAAACTCACTAAAAATATACACATCTTCGTATATAACACACACAGATAGGCTTGTATTTATAGAATAATTTATATATACACAATGTTTAATTCTTTAACAAAACTAGCCAAAAACTGAAAGAGGAATGAGGGGAAAAATGAAATCTGGGCTGTGACTAAAAGCCATTGAACACCAACAACACCTAGAATTCTGTACTCAGCTTTCTCTCAGGGCAGGACCCAAGCAGAGTCCCTGTGGGTAAGGGAGGTGTCAGGGCACCCAGAGAATGGCCTGACCCTGTTCTCCCAAAGCACATCAAACCCTCTACACAAAGACTTCTCACTCAGTGTTGGTGAAATGGTGAGATGTTGCATTTTTGCCATTCAGATCTCCAAGTGCATAAATTTCACATACTAATAATCATTTTCATACTTTTTGGAGATGTGGTCACATGTGTAAAAATTCTTCCCTAGAGTACCTGATTAATGAAAACACCCCAATCCCAAACTGTACTGATAGCCAAGGGTGTCGTTTAGAGAGATGGTGAAATCAACACATAAATGACAGCTCCTCAGTATAATAATCAGCGGAGCACCAGACAGAATTTGCAGTATCACTACTTTTAGAAAGCATATGCAGCAAGTTTTGCTGAACAAGAACTATGAAAGATGTGAGCAATTTGATCTACTAATTAGAAAGCCTCCATGCAATCAAAGTGGCTCAGCTAAGGTCACATACTTCTTGCTTGCATTTAAGAAGGAGAAGGGTCTGCAGTTTTATATTTTCTCTTATTTATTAACATGAGAAAAGCTCCAGGTTTTTTTATTAACCTGGGCAGTTGTTGGCATGGGAGATTAGCTCAGCAATTTGATGAGGTGAATTCACAGCATGTTAAATTAGAATCCCAGACAATAAAGCCCCCAATCTAATTTTCACCTGAGTTTATAAGTTCTCTTGAAAATTATATTATCTTAATGCATACCTCTAATTCTCTAACTCCTATAAGAAATAGTGCTTCCTACCAATTGTGAAGTCAAAAGTATTCTCAATTGCCACTGTAGAATATTTAAATTCTTTATTTCTTGGATCATAGAGCTTAGGTATAGAGATCCAATCTGTTCTTCCCAAAATGGAAGTACTTGTAAATTATAGCAGAATTCCTGATCTAACTATGAATTCTGCCAAATAAAGATTTGGAGGGCGGAGGCACTAATTTTACCTAAGTAATAACTCCACTTGCTTGTTTGGGAGGCAGGTCCTTAAAAACCCAATCAATACTGATTCAGAAAGCTTTGCAAACAAAGGAAAAACAGAAAAGGCAAGGAAGTTTAAGGTGAAAGACAGTTTTTGGTTCTGATGCACATACGAAGTTAAGCTACTGATGAGAACGTATGAACTTGATGTAACCCTATCTCGGACACTCTTCCCCAGATAACCACCTGGCTTGCTCCCCTCACCTTTCCAGGTCTCTGTTCTTACATCACTGCCTTAGGTCTTTCTTATCATCCTATGTAAAATCTGTCTAAAGCCCCCGTCCCCTCTGCCCAGCCCTTACACCCTTTCCCTGCTTCATTTATCTCTCTAGCACTCTCACCATTGATTTTCACTATTTATCTTATTTACCACATATTTCTCCTTATTAAAGTGCAAGCCCAGGAGGCAGAAATAACCATAATTCTCAGTTTTCAGCTTGCCATTCCCTTGTTGTTGTTGTTTAATGGCGCCTATTGTTTGTGGTTGCTGAGTTTTGACCTGTATGAAAATGTTTGTCGCCATCTGAGATTTGCTTTTCTCATTCAACGATAGATCTTTGAGATTCATCTTTGTGGACAGGTAGAGCTGTATTTCATTCATTCATTACTTTTCCATTTGTTCATTCTCTTGTCAATGACAGTTTTGGTCTTTTTTCATTTATTTTTGCTCCACAAAGTAAGCAGCACTATTGTGAAGTCTTGGATTTGTTGGCTGGTGACGTGTACAAGAGTTTCTCCTTGGGGAGAGCAAGGAGTGGAATTGCTTGTCCCAAGACAGACATGTTTTCAGCTTTAAAAGGTATCATCAATTCTTTTTCGAGTCTGCTGTGCCAATTTATACTCCACAACACTGCGTAAAAAGTTCCTGCTGATATACTTCTTGTCCATGCTTGCCATTTTCTGACTTCAGTGTTGGCCAATCTGATGACTATAGCATGATATATCACTCTGCTTTTAGGATGTATTGCTTTAATTATTAATGAGTTTGAGCATCCTTTCATGGTTAGCGGCCACTGGATGTTATTTATTCTGTGAAATACTGCTCATGTCTTTTTGCCTGTTGTTCTGTTCTGTGTCTATTCTTTATTAATTTTAGGAGTTTTTTTTTTTTTTTTTTACAAATGCTGGATATTAATTCTTTGTTATATATATATCTGATAGAGGAGGTATATATATGTGACAATATTGTTCTCCTGGTTCATAGGTTAATATTTCTCCTTTCCTCTTTCTTCCCTTCCTTGTTACACTTTTCCCCAGAATATCTATGGATTTAGAACAGGAAGGGGAGCCATCATGTAGCTTAACCCATCACATTATATGAAATTCCCAATAGACTCTTCCTCTTAAACTTTCCCATTCCTAATATTTTGGGCAATTTTTCTATATGATGTTTTGGAAAGATAGACAACTCTTTTCACATGTGAGTTAGTCATTTATATTTTTAAATTGTGAAAGTATAATAACAGTTTTTTGTTTCTCTGAGCATGATTTGGAGTCGAATCAATTTCTAATATTCCTTCATAACCTTAACCAACTGAACACATAATTTATGATTTAATCACATAATTATGGGTAATTTGACTGCTGCTAAAATGCTTAGCAAATTTTAACTTGTTGGAATTATTTGCATAAACAGCATTTGGAGAACCAAAGTTTTCATTTTGTTATTTTTACCTTATCCAAAGCTCTTAATTCTGCATGAAATTGAACATAAATTTACAAAGATTCTTGTTCTCAGGTAGATCTAGCCTCTCAGTTGAGTATAGGTTCTGTAAAGATAGGGCTTCTATTGATTTTGCTCACCTGTATATTCCTAGTGGTAGAGCACGGTACCTGGCACATTACATTAGCAGCTTGTTCAAAAAATACTTGCCTAATGAATTATGTGATTTATAGAGCCACTAAAACTGGGCCATATGGCTTTAAGAATCTAGAAATGTTCACAGCCTATGGACCAATAGATCTAGCCTGAGGTATGTACTATAAGAAAGAAATCTGATCAGGGCAAACAGGTATATATACAAGAGTGTTATACAATCACTATTTATAATAAAGTTTAGGAAACATTAAATATTATTGTTTACCATTAAACATTATTAATATTTAACATTATTGTTAAACAGTGTAATATTTATGTAATAGAATGACATGAAGTCATTAAAACTCACAATCTCAAGGAAGTTAAGAACTACAAACAAAATGGTGTTAATAAAACAGACATAAAACTGTATATTTAATGATCTAATTTTGGTATATGGTATCTGGGCATAGAAAAAATTAGAAATGTACCAGTATTTTTCAGTAGTTGTTTCTAGGTGATAGGGACCATCAGTAAGTATAATTACCACGTTGCACTGTAAGTGCCTTGAAATTAGTTCCAAGTTGTTCCAGGTTGGTATTTTTATAGTTCGGCACAGTACTTGTGAATTGTGATAGTCAATAATTAATTGGAATAATGCACTTTAAAATAGTGAGAATTCTTAATCCTTCATAGCCCATTACCAGTAACTTGTCACTGATTGTGTATTTTAAAGCTTCATTTATCAGCATATATTCCTGCTTGCAAAACAGGCAGTTGGCATGCCCCACCAGTAATATCTGCCAAGGGCAGTCTGGGTACTGGAAGTGGCAGAGGCAAATACAGGCCGCATTCGACACCAGCACCTTTGAATGCCCGCAGACTGTTCCCGTGACGTGTGTTTGTGTAATCTGTGCCTTAGCTATATGTGACATGGACTCAACCTGCAGTACCCACAGCAGAGGTGTACATCCTTGATTTGAAATAGATGTATTTTCATACACTCTTGGTGGGAGATTGTCAAGCACAAGGCACTAAGCGTGCTGAGCTCAGATAATTTGTGTCTTCCATAAACTGCCTACAGTGGTTATATTTTGGCTACTTAAGGATGATTCAGAGGTTTGAGACATATGTTTTCAGCATGAAATAATGCTGATTTTGTTACATCACCTGTTGACTGCCAAGATCTGACCCTATATCAAAATTGTGTGACTCCAGCGTTGGTTAATATTAAGCCTGGTCTTTCTGCCTTGCTGGGCTATTCAGTTATAGGATACCAAGTCCTTCTGGCATGAGAGCAGTCAAGGAGCTCCAGCAGGAATGACGAAGAGGGCTTTGGGAAAGTAAGAAAGTGTGTTCCGGTTTCTGCTGCAGAGAGGCTCTGAAAGCAGCGTGGTTGCTCTCATATAAGTTCTAAGATCAGCCAAAATTCCTATAGCCACTCAGGGAGGAGAAATCTTCCTTCAGGAACTAGAATCAAGCAGTGGATATGGATGCAACAGCAGATGCCAGGGCCCACCCTAGACCACACTGGGTACCAGTCGCACCATCCCCAGTCTGGGGGAAGAGGAGTCAGTGGGAGGGGTGGCTAAGTCCTCTTGTAAGCTGGAAGAATTCCAGGTAGGCACAAGGCTCTAAACCTTCTCTCTAAATGGACAGAGCTCTGAAGGCTCTTCCCAAGGCAGGAGCCACAAGATCTACAGTTGCACAGTGTTTCTCTGAGTACTGATCTGCCTCTGACTTTCCATTCTTCTTCTCCATTAAAAGCCTTTGCCTGTTCTAATTCCCCCTCCAGAGCCTCTGTGCTCCCACACCTGGGGTGAGCCAGGGAAACACTTAGAGTAACACAGACAAGGAGACACCAAGACAAGTGTTTCCAGGGCAGGCACTGGGGATGCAGGGTCACCAGGCTTCAGGGATCTCAACATCAAGAATGGTCAGAAATCAGAACCTCCCTCCCATTCATTTTCTAAACATTGCAGGAGCTCCTGGGTCTTTATTCAATGCCAGGGAGATGCGAGACCCATGGCAAAAACAGAATTTGGGACTCCCCGCTGAGCCTGGCAGGATGGGAGCTAGGAATCAGTTCTTTTAATTTCTTTATATCAATTATATGTGACATTCTTTTCACAATCCCACTTGTGATCTAAAATTCAAACCATTGCACTCAACGCCCCCTTGGATGGTGGGGAGTGTGGGTTTTGAGCACCAATAATAAGTTGGGCTTCCCAAAGACGTTAGGGAAAACACCCAAATCATATCAACAAATATTTGATCCTCATAAGACAAGGAGAGCCTTCTGTTGTCCAGCACATGACAGCTAAGTGCTAATCTTAGCATCAGTGAAATACCTTCTGTCACCATCAGCTGTCTCCATTTTCTGACACTCTTAATTGCCATTCGTGGTTATATATTCCACCAAGGCTGCCCCTCTTTGCATAATTAACAACCTTCTGCAGTGGTTAATAGATGAGGAAAAAACTCTAAGGAGTCGATCTTAATTCATCCCATGCCTCTTGAAGGAAGACACATGCTTCTGTACCCAGAGTAGACATGACATGATGGGGAATTTACACAAAGCCTTTCTGGAGTAATTCACTGGCAAACTGGGGTGTATATTATTGTGAACTGCTGCCTACCATGTGATTACAAGATTAAGGAAGAAGGAGTGAAAATTTCTAATCTTGTCAATCCAACTGTTTCCTTCCCTGATAACATTTGTGTTATTACACTTTGGGTGATGAAAGATTGTAATTGGCTGTTGACATTGATTGAAGGAAGGAGATGTGGGTTTTTTTGTTTTTAAGAGAATTAATTAGCTTGGTGACTGAGGGAGGTAGCACAATTCAAATCTGCGACTCTCACAGCTGCAAAACAGAAGTGAACTGTCAAAGAGTGTTTTCATCTCTTTCTTCCCCACCTGTTTTCCTCCTTTTGATGACATTTTTTCCTAGATTTAACACATTTGAAATGGGCCCACCAAAGAAAGAGAGTGGGGGCAGGGGGGCAGGGAGCCTTCAAAAGAGAAAGAAAAAAATGTCACTTTCAGGATTTTTTTTTTTACACCAGAAACACTGCAAACAGTTGTGTGTTTCATTTGCATGTATTTAAGTAGCATTTCAGGACGAGGCAGAGACAGACATATTAGGCTAGGCCAACTCCATGTCACTCAAGCTGTTCTAAACTAGAATGAACACCTGAGCCCTGAGTGCTTGTATGGGAGCCAGAAGAAAAAAAAAAAAAAAGGCTCTAGGTTTGCCTCATTCAATCTCAATGTGGCCTCATTAGGAGAGCAAATAAAATCTGCTGTCCAGCAAGTATCTGCTTAGACCAGTAACCAATACATTGTCCCTTTTCACTCAGAGAGGAAATGTGGGTCCAAGAATTAGGGGGGAGATGTGAAGTGGCTTCACACCATCAGCCCCAAGGCACTTGTAAAGCGTGTGTTGCTTGTTCTCACAACTTTAAGTGCTGTTGGTCTATAAGCTTTAGATCCCAAGGGAGGAATGCTGTTGCCAAGAGTGCAACAGATTCAGATGAGGAAGTTCAGACCGCCACCTGGTCACTTTTGGCTTCTGTCCCTGAAGCCATAGGTCAAGTAGGGGATTGTTATTATTGCTGGTAGGGGTGAGGGGGTGGAGATTGATCCTGATGATGACAGGGAAACAGAGGGCCTCCATATCATGGGAATAAGAAACGTCTGTGACTCAAGGCATCCTCTGGGGAACTTCCTTAGTTTCAATACTTACATGCCCAGGGGCAAAAGTTAATGGAAGACACCACCAGCGCAGGCAGCAACTGGCTCAGATCCTTCAGGAATGAAGGTCTGGGTCATTCCACAAGGTAAAGACACTTAAGCAAAGGGAACACAGCATAAGGAGCAGAATTAAAAGTTGTAAATATACCAATGATGGCCTCATAAACAGTAGCTAAAATGAGGACTAACAACAAGCCTGCATATTTTGCTTCTCGCATTGTTAGAAATACATTAGTGTATTAACATTAGCAAATTAGTTTTATTTTCACCTGCACTCCCCATCTTCTGACCTTTTTCATCTTATATAAGATATGTGGTGGTTAACTTTTACATTTTGGCTTCAGGTCACAGGATATCAAAGGGGAATTGTGATGGAACTAGAAATGGATCTGGGGACTTAAGGGCATAGAATGCAAGACATTCATCTGCGTGAGGGATGTCACATCTTCTTAGGCAGAAGCATGCTGCTTTACTTGAATGGTTAGTCTGGAAGTTATTATTGTTTAACAGTCCAGCCACAGGGCACAGTGTGCTTGCCAGGTGGTTTAGTCGCTAAGTTGTGTCCGCCTCTTGTGACCCAGGCTCCTCTGTTGGTGGTTTTTCCCAGGCAGGAATACTGGAGGGGGTTGCCATTTCCTTCGCCAGGGGATCTTCTTGACCCAGGGATCAAACCCAGGTCTCCTGCATTACAGGCCAATTCTTTACCAACTGAGCCACCAAGGAAGCTTGCCTCCTGGCAATTCAGCTGTTTCCCTAGCTAATCCCACTCTCTCCCCTCTTTGGAGGTCTTGGAGTCTACAGTCCCCAGAATCTTTGCCAGCAGTGTTCTGGGACAGGCTCCTCTAATGACACGCACTTGTGTGATATAGAAAGCAGAAATGAAACAGGAGCCATCTAGCTCCTCTTCTAGTGATCACAGGCAGAAGGGCGCTTTTGCAGACATGGATTTTGTGAAAGCTTCTCCTTGCTTTCCTGAGTGGCTGAACCAGCCCTGACCTGCCTTCAGTTCAGTTCAGTTGCTCAGTCGTGTCTGATGCCTTGTGTCCCCGTGAATCGCAGCACACCAGGCCTCCCTGTCCATCACCAACTCCCGAGTTCATTCAGACTCATGTCCATCGAGTCAGTGATGCCATCCAGCCACCTCATCCTCGGTCGTCCTCTTCTCCTCCTGCCCCCAATCCCTCCCAGCATCAGGGTCTTTTCCAATGAGTCAACTCTTCGCATGAGGTGGCCAAAGTACTGGAGTTTCAGCTTTAGCATCATTCCTTCCAAAGAAATCCCAGGGTTGATCTCCTTCAGAATGGACTGGTTGGATCTCCTTGCAGTCCAAGGGACTCTCAAGAGTCTTCTCCAACACCACAGTTCAAAAGCATCAATTCTTTGGTGCTCAGCCTTCTTCACAGTCCAACTCTCACATCCATACANTTTAGCATCATTCCTTCCAAAGAAATCCCAGGGTTGATCTCCTTCAGAATGGACTGGTTGGATCTCCTTGCAGTCCAAGGGACTCTCAAGAGTCTTCTCCAACACCACAGTTCAAAAGCATCAATTCTTTGGTGCTCAGCCTTCTTCACAGTCCAACTCTCACATCCATACATGACCACAGGAAAAACCATAGCCTTGACTAGACGGACCTTAGCCGGCAAAGTAATGTCTCTGCTTTTGAATATACTATCTAGGTTGGTCATAACTTTTCTTCCAAGGAGGAAGCGTCTTTTAATTTCATGGCTGCAGTCACCATCTGCAGTGATTTTGGAGCCCCCAAAAATAAAGTCTGACACTGTTTCCACTGTTTCTCCATCTATTTCCCATGAAGTGATGGGACCGGATGCCATGATCTTCGTTTTCTGAATGTTGAGCTTTAAGCCAGCTTCTTCACTCTCCTCTTTCACTTTTATCAAGAGGCTTTTTAGTTCCTCTTCACTTTCTGCCGTAATGGTGGTGCCTACTTCCTGTGAAAAACAAGCCATTAGGTTAAGTTACTATAGTTGGGGTCTCTATTACTTGTAGTTAAACCTCATTCTGATGAAATGTGTATAAAATGGATGATAGTTAAGTTTTTATTTTCTGACAAAATTACATATGCAAACACATCTGCAGAGACAAATGTTTTCCAGAACTAAAATCTGAAGAATACTATAACATTTATTCTTGTTTGAAAAGGGGATATTAGGCAATCCACTGGATAATGTATAATGCATTAAAATCTATTTGTGCCAAAGATACTGAATTGCTGAAAATGAAAACTCTAGTAATGATCCTTGTATAATGGTTGAAAGTTTATTATCAAAGTATAATTCAGGGCTGGCACTGATCTAGGTAGATGAGATAACATAATTTAAATGCTTTCTGAGACAGGACTTGGAGAAACTAAAAGAACGATTAATGTTACATTAAACATTCTGTGAATTACAGCTACTTAGGCAAATCACTAATAAAGGTTTTGTGATTTAATTACCTATGTTTCCATGCTGCACATTTGATAACGTTGATTAACCCAAAAGTCATAAATCAGGAGTAATGAGAATGTTGTGATGTGACATTTAAGAAGCAGAACTGTTTCAGAGTCCTATATTTACAGGTATTTATTTTCTTCTTTATTTTTTAAGATTCAAAAAATCAACTTTAGGTATACAAAATAGCACTTCTATGGCAAAAAGCCCAGAGGCTTCTTAATTGGACTAAATAGTTGATATAATATTGTTTAGCTTCAGGTGTATAGCTCAATGACTCAGTATTTTTGCAGATTAAATTCCACTATAGTTATTACAAGGTAATGGGTATAATTCCCGTCCTATAGGGTATATCCTTCTAGCTTATCTATTTTATATATAGTTCTTTGTATCTATTAATTCCATACCCATAATTTGTCCTTCTCAACTCCACTCTCCCCTTTGGTATCCACAGGTTTGTTTTCTACATCTATAAACCTATTTCTCTTTTGCATGTACATCCATTTGTATTATTTTTTATATTCCACATGTGATACCATATAGTATTTATCTTATTTCAATAAGGATAATGTTCTGTAGCTTCATCCACATTGCTGCAAATGGCAGAATTTCATTCTTTTTTACAGCTGAGTAATATTTCTCTGTGTGTTTCTGCATGTGTATCACATCTTCTTAATCCAATTGTCTATTGATGGGCATTTGGGTTGCTTCCATGGTGGCTCAGAAAGTAAAGAATCTGCCTGCAGTGTGCAAGACCCAGGTTCGATTCCTGGGTCATGAAGGTCCCCTGGAGAAAGGAATGCCAACCAACTCCAGTATTCTTGCCTGAAGAATTCCCTGGACAGAGGAGCCTAGCAGGTTATGGTCCATGGGGTCACAAAGAGTCAGACATGACTGAGCGACTACACTCATTTTTTCACTTTGGGTTGCTTGCATGTCTTGGCTGTTATAAGTGCTCTATGAACATTTAGGTGCATGTATATTTTTTAAATTAGTGCTTTCATATTTTCCAGATGTATACCTTGAAGTGGAATTGCTGGATCATTTGATAGTTCTATTTTCCATTTTTTAAAGAACTTCCATACTGTTTTTCCTAGTGGCTACACCAAATTTATATTCCTACCAAGTTTACAAGGGTGCCCTTTTCTCCACATCTCCAACATTTATAATTTGTAGGCTTTCCTATGATAATCATTCTGACAGGGGTGAGGTGATACCTCATTGTGGTGTATTTGCATTTTTCTAATAATTAGCTATGTTGAGCATCTTTTCAAATGCCTCTTAGCCATCTGTAGGGTTTCTCTGGAACACTGTGTATATAGTTATAGTTTGTATATTTGGGGGTATTAACCTCTTGTTGGTTGCATTTGAAAATATTTTATCCCATTTCACAGGTTGTCTTTTCATTCCGTTGATGGTTTCCTTGACTGTGCAAAACATTTAAATTTAATAATGTCTCATTTGTTTTGCTTTTATTTATTTTGCTTTGGAGTCTCATCCAAGAAAATACTGATGATTTATGTCAAGTGTTCTGCCTACATTCTCTTCCAGGACTTTTATGGCTCCAGGTCTTAGGTTTAGGTCTTTAAACCACGTTTAGTTTACTTTTGAATGTAGTGTGAATGTATATAGTGTATATTTGTATATAATATTCTGATCCTGCGGACCCCGGAACTGGGGTGCCTAGTCTGTGGCTTGGCCTGTTTACTCCCTATGATCTCCCTTTTCCTCTTAGCCTCCTCCCAGGAGTACAGGTCCCCACCTGCTGTTTTCTCCCTGTCCTTGCCAGTTCCATGAGAATCTCGCAGCCCTGGTTGCATAGGAGATGATCTGCCAGTTTCCAGTTGGCTTTCTGTAAGAGATTTCCCATGTGTAGATGTAATATTTTTTGATGTGCTTGTGGCAGGAGGTGAGCCCCACATCCTCCTCCTCTGCCATCCTGACCCCCCTCTTCTATGTTCCTCTTGTTTGTACCACTGTCATAAACTCTTGGAGGAAAAGTAGATTAATAAGCTGAATTCAAAGACATATGTTAACATAATGGTGAGAAAACAGATCACGACTAGTTGCTGACATAGAGATCAACACCAAACAGGGAGGCGTGGGCTAGAGGAAGCTCAGGCAGCCTCTTCCTGTGATTCAAGAGGTGGCATAGTATGGTGATGATGAGTGTGTAGGTGCTGGCCTCAGTCTTCATGGGTTCAAATCTCAACTCCAATCTCACATATGAGTGTCTGAGGCAATCTAGCTCCTCTGTGCCTAAAAAACTAGGGTAATTTTCTAAGTTTAGTGATTTGTCCAATTAATGTAAGCGGAGCAAGGTGCCTCACCCATGGTAAACACACATTTGCTACTGCTACTGTTTCATGGCATGTAATTGTTGGAATGAAACCCATCACTGTAACGGTGTTGAAGATTCTGGGAAATTGATACAGATGTGTGGCCTTCATGAAAGGAGGGTGTTCATGCAGTAAACATCATTCGAAGCTATTACAGGAAATAATAAACCTCCAATAATTGTCATCATATGCTCCCTCAGCTACAGAAGGCATCTGTGCACCACAGAGCCACATGCAATAATGAAGCCAGATGCTAAGTTCTTGAAGTGCTGATTAAGAGACAATCAAACGTGAACATAACTTAATTTTAATGATGGGATGATTTTATTAAGTTAATTTGCAGATAAAGAACATCACTGAAAATCTTTGACTATTAAATACTTCCATAGCCAGATGTGCTTTTTTTTTTCTTTTAACGAAAAGTTCTGACATTAATACACACTCCATTCATTCATCTGTGTTCATTTATGATAGGTGATTGAATGCTGAATGTAAGACGAGGACAAAGAAACGGGTTCTTTTCTGCCACCCACATAGGTGCTCGAGCCTTTATTAATGAGGAGTATTGAAGGCTGAGAAGTTGCTGCAGCATCTGTTCTTGTGCTTTGCTGCTGGCCCTGGAATCACAGCGTGCCCTACAGAAGACTGCTCCACTAAGGTTAACATTTTGCTGGGGAGTTCAACCATGATTGGGTCTTCCCTCATGGCTCAACTGGTAAAGAATCTGCCTGCAGTGCAGGAGACCTACGTTTGATCCCTGGGTTGGGAAGATCCCCTGGAGAAGGGAAAAACCATGGACTGTATACTTCATGGTGTCGCAAAGAGCTGGACACAACTGAGCAACTTTCACTTTAAAACCGTGATTTAGTCTCCCACAGTGTTACATGTTTTAGGCTTTATGGTTTGTAACTTTTTACAAATACCACTCTCTTTGCCTATAAGACTTGAAAGTAAAGGGGTTTCAGAAGCAGCTGAGACCATTCTGAACATCCAACTACAGGCTTAGTACTGTTTAAGAACACTGAGTCCTGTTCTTCTGATGAAGTTGGACTGTGATTTTTTTTTTTTAATTGTGTGACTTTTTTCTTGATTGTGTGGTTTTAAAAAATCTTTATTTTATATTGGAGTATAGTTGATTTACAATGTTTTATTAGTTTGACAGGTACAGCAAAGTGACTCAGATACACACACACACATATTTTTCAAATTCTTTCCATTAGGTTATTACAGAATATTGGGTAGCGTTCCCTGTGCTATACAGCAGACCCTTGTTGGTTATCTATTTTATACATAGTAGTGTGTATCTGTTAATCCCAAATTCCTAATTTACTCCTCCCTCCTTTCCCCTTCAGTAAACCTAAGTTTTCTAAGTTGGTGAGTCTGTTTTATAGATAAGTTCATTTGTATCTGTTTTTTAGATTCTACATATAAGCAATATTACATATTTTTCTTTCTCTGACTTCACTTAGTATGATATTCTGCAGGTCCATTCATGCTGCTGAAAATGGCATTATTCTTTTTAACGGCTGAGTAGTATTCCACTGTATATTTGTACATCCTCTATATCCACTCATCTGTCAGTGGACATTTAGGTTGCTTCCAATGCTTGACTGTTGTGAATAATGCTACAATGAATACTGGCAAGCATGTATGAACTGTGACTTTCTCTGGGAATAAGCCCATGGTGGGATTGCTGGATCCTGTAGTAGCTCTAGTTTTCGTTTTTAAGGAACCTCCATACTGTTCTCTATAGTGGCTCTACCAGTTCACATTCCCACCGACAGTGCAAGAGGGTTTCCTTTTCTCCACGCCCTCTCCAGCACTTATTGTTCCTAGGCATTTTGATGATGGCCATTCTGACTGATGTGAGGTGATATCGCATTGTAGTTTTGATTTGCATTGCTCTGATAATTAGCGATGTTGAGCATCTTTTCGTGAGCCTTTTGGTCATCATTATATCTTCTGTGGAGAAATGTCTACTTAGATCATCTGCCTATTCTTTTTACTGGATTGTTTCTTTGATCTTAAACTGCATTAGCTGTTTGTAAATTTTGGAGATTAATCCCTTGTCAGTCACACTGTTTGCAAATATTTTCTCTCATTCCATGGGCTGTCTTTTTTAAAGCTTTGTTTATAGTTATCTTTACTGTGCAAAAGCTTTTGAGTTTAATTAGGTCCCATTTATTTTTATTTCCATTAGTCTGAGAGACAGTTTGAAAGATATTGCTGTAATTTATGTCAAATAGTATTCTGCCTTTTTCCTCTCAAAGAGTTTTTATAGTATTTGGTCTTACATAGGTCTTTAATCCATTTTTATAGGTCTTTTATTCCATTTTTATTTTAAAAATCCAGTTTATTTCTGTGCATGGTGTTAAAGAATGTTCTAATTTCATTCTGCTACATGTGGCTGTCCAGTTTTCCCAGCATCACTTATTGACTGTCTTTTCTCCATTGTATATTCTTGCCTCCCTCCTTTGTGTTAAATTAATAGCCTTGAATAGTATAAGCATCTTGACAATACTGATTCTTCCAAGAACACGGTACATCTTTCCATTTGTTTGTGTTGTCTTCTATTTCTTTCATCAAAGTCTTATACAGAGTACAGGTGTTTTGTTTCCTTTGGTAGGCTTCAGTTCAGTTCAGTCACTCAGTTGTGTCCGACTCTTTGTGACCCCATGAATCGCAGCACGCCAGGCCTCCCTGTCCATCACCAACTCCCGGAGTTCACTCAGACTCACATCCATCGAGTCCGTGATGCCATCCAGCCATCTCATCCTCGGTCGTCCCCTTCTTTTCCTGCCCCCAANAGACATTACTCTGCCGACTAAGGTCCGTCTAGTCAAGGCTATGGTTTTTCCTGTGGTCATGTATGGATGTGAGAGTTGGACTGTGAAGAAGGCTGAGTGCCAAAGAATTGATGCTTTTGAACTGTGGTGTTGGAGAAGACTCTTGAGAGTCCCTTGGACTGCAAGGAGATCCAACCAGTCCATTCTGAAGGAGATCAACCCTGGGATTTCTTTGGAAGGAATGATGCTAAAACTGAAGCTCCAGTACTTTGGCCACCTTATGCGAAGAGTTGACTCATTGGAAATGACCCTGATGCTGGGAGGGATTGGGGGCAGGAAGAGAAGGGGATGACCGAGGATGAGATGGCTGGGTGGCATCAAGGACTCAATGGACATGAGTCTGAGTGAACTCCGGGAGTTGGTGATGGACAGGGAAGCCTGGCGTGCTGCGATTCATGGGGTCGCAAAGAGTCGGACACGACTGAGCGACTAAACGGAAGGGATTTTACACAATCTTTAAAACATTCCTGAAATAGATATTATACTCTCTGTTTTAGGAAACTAGGACTTTTCATAGGGAGGATAAGTGACTCTTCGAAGTGCATGGAACTAAGAAAAGTATCAACACCATGCCATTTAGCAAATATACAACCCACTGCAATGAGTCACAAAGAGTGACTAGCATTGTAGGACTTCCTCAGCAGTCTTGGAAAGGGTCCTTATTCTCTTCTCTGTGGGGAGAACTCTAAGGGGAATAGAAGGAGCAAAATGCATTCCCTCAATACGCATACACAAAATTCATATGAGCAAGCTTTCTTTAACTGCTTTGAATGGTATACAGCATTATCATTAGGAGAGGAGGAAAAGTTTCAAGCCATTCCATGCAGATTTTAGAGAGGTTGATGACTTAGAAAGAGTCTAGATTTGAGCTCAGGACACTTGCTACATGGATGCGTTGGGGATTCATTTACATACTTTTGGTTCCCAGTGTACCACCTCTGTATGAGATGTCTATGTTGCCTTCCATACTATTAACTCAAGGACAAGGTTTATATTGTATTACTCAATTTGAGTAAGTAGCACTCTATACATATAGAGCATAAGTAAGTACCATAAGTTTGGGGAGACAGCCAGCTAGCAGACAGGTGTATCTCGCAGACTATCTCAGATTAATTGCTCCAATTTAAAGATAAACTATCATAGGAAGAATAAACTTTAGGCCTGCTACTCAACTTTGTGATGGAATTTCCCTTTTTAAATAGTGTTCTTCGTCATTCAGTTGCCTCTGACTCTTTGCAACTCCATGGACTGTAGCTCACCAGGCTCCTCTGTCCATGGGGATTGTCCAAGCAAGAATACTGGAGTGGATTTCCCTGCCCTCTTCCAGGGGATCTTTCCAACCCAAGGACTGAACCCAGGTTTCCCACATGGCAGGCAAATTCATTGTCATCTGAGCCACCAGGGAAGCCCCTTTTAAAGTACAGACTGGGATAAAACTCATTAGCTATGGTATAAAAATAAACAACATGACTAATATTAAGTGGCATGCAGGTGTTTTAACTACTCAGCCACTTCAGACTAAGGTATTAGAAAAAAGGAAAATTAGATTCACTCTTTAAAAGGCAAGGAATAGATACTTTATGGGCAAGATTGTTGCTCAGTTCAGTTCAGTTCAGTCACTCAGTCGTGTCCAACTCTTTGTGACCCCATGAATCGCAGCACGCCAGGCCTCCCTGTCCATCACCAACTCCCGGAGTTCACTCAAACTCAGGTCCCTCGAGTCAGTGATGCCATCCAGCCATCTCATCCTCTGTTGTCCCCTTCCTCCTGCCCCCAATCCCTCCCAGCATCAGGGTCATTTCCAATGAGTCAACTCTTTGCATGAGGTGGCCAAAGTACTGGAGTTTCAGCGTTAGCATCAGTCTTTCCAAAGAACACCCAGGGCTGATCTCCTTTATGATGGACTGGTTGGATCTCCTTGCAGTCCAAGGGACTCTCAAGAATCTTGTTGCTAAATATGAATAAATCATACAGTCCTGAATTTAAATCTGATTGATTTTCAGAATATTCTAAACTTCTCTACCTCCACTCATTCCTCTCTCTCTCCCTCTCTTTCTCTCACTTTTCCTTTATTTAATTTTCAAAATGAGGATGATACTAACAATGTTCCTGTTCCTATAATATTGATTAAATGAGCTAATAAATGCAAAGTGTATAAAGTATGTGCTAAATAGGGGGTAAATAATATTTGTTTCTATTATCACTAAAGGCATCACCATTATCATCATTCAACAAAGCATTCAAGTATTAAAGTAGCTAGTATTTATTATTACTTTAGTATTAAAGTAACTATTACTTTAGTATTAAAGTAGTATTTACGAAGAATCTACCATACACTGGACCTCATCCTAGGTATTTTCTAGGTCACTGCATTAATGCTCAGATCAGCTGTGTAACAAAAGATGGTGTAATAAAGCCAGAGATCATGGCTTTACAGCCAGAAACATTTAGGTTCAGATATTAGATCTGCCACTTTTTCTCTGTGTGACTTTGGTAAGTTGCTTATCATGTTTTTCTGTTTCTGAATGCATTTGTAAAACTGAAACAACCATTATTAACTTGGGGTGATGATATGTAGGGCAATACGAGCATCTGTTAACATGTGCCTGTGGGGCTACATGTGTACAGTGTATGTATGTGTGTGTGTTTCGTTCAAGAGCTTAAATTATTCCTTAAACTTTAATTAATCATACTACTAGGACCTTTTTATAATCATAAATGAGATAACTAGACTTGGAGAAATTTCATGATATGCCTATGTTCACATCAAGTTGTAGAGCCAGCATTCAAGGTCTGCTGCTGCTGCTGCTAAGTCGCTTCAGTCGTGTCCGACTCTGTGCGACCCCAGAGACGGCAGCCCACCAGGCTCCCCGGTCCCTGGGATTCTCCAGGCAAGAACACTGGAGTGGGTTGCCATTTCCTTCTTCAATGCATGAAAATGAAAAATGAAAGTGAAGTCGTTCTAGTCGGGTCGGACTCCTAGCGACCCCATGGACTGCAGCCTACCAGGCTCCTCCGTCTATGTGATTTTCCAGGCAAGAGTACTGGAGTGGGGTACCATTGCCTTCTCCCACTCAAGGTCAAGTGAACTTAAATATCAAGGCTTTTGTTTTCTTCACTTCACAATAATGATTCAGACACTGTCTTTGTAGAGAATTCAATGAGAAATGAAGTTGAAGAAAATCAATGAATACTCTCTATTTTTTACAAACTTAAATTTCACAAGTTGCAGTCTGTCTTAAAATAAAATCACTTTATATTGGTTATTTTTTGCGGTCACCTACTGTCCTTGGTCCATCATTATTTTGTGGGACTTCCCTGGGCATAACCTACTTACTTCACCAAACGAACTGCTGTTTTTTGGTAAAGGCTAGCAGGCAACAGGATAGATCTACAAAGGGAAATTTATAAACAAATTAATACATAAATAAAATTCCACTCTTCCATTTTTAACCTAATTTCCGGGGGAAAAATCGGAAAAATCAGAGCAGAAGATTTCATAAAATTACAAAGGCCTAGGTTTTGCATTGATCTTAATATGTATTGATCCTGTATCAAGAACTTTACATATATTAATGTATTTAATCCTCACAAGAACCTAGAGATAGGTGTAATTCTCACTCCCATCTTCAGTTCAGTTCAGTCCTTCAGTTGTGTCCAACTCTTTGCGACCCCTTGGACTGCAGCATGCCAGGCCTCCCTGTCCATCACCAACTCTCGGAGTCTACTCAAATCCATGTCCATTGAGTCAGTGATGCCATCCAACTATCTCATCCTCTGTTATCCCCTTCTCCTCCTGCATCAGGGTCTTTTCAAATGAGTCAGCTCTTCACATGAGGTGGCCAAAGTATAGGAATTTCAGCTTCAACATCAGTCTTTCCAATGAACACCCAGGACTGATCTCCTTTAGGATGGACTGGTTGGATCTCCTTGCAGTCCAAGGGACTCTCAAGAGTCTTCTCCAACACCATAGTTCAAAAGCATCAATTCTTTGGCACTCAGCTTTCTTTATAGTCCAACTCTCACATTCATACATGACTACTGGAAAAACCATAGCCTTGACTAGATGGACTTTTTTTGACAGAGTAATGTCTGTGCTTTTTAATATACTGTCTAGGTTGGTCATAACTTTCCTTCCAAAGAGTAAGCATCTTTCAATTTCATGGCTGCAATCACCATCTGCAGTGATTTTGGAGCCCAAAAACATAAGTCAGCCACTGTTGCCACTGTTTCCTCATCTATTTGCCATGAAGTGATGGGACCGATTGCCATGATCTTAGTTTTCTGAATGTTGAGCTTTAAGCCAACTTCTTCACTCTCTTCTTTCACTTTCATCAAGAGGCTGTTTAGTTCCTGTTCACTTTCTGCCATAAGGGTGGTGTCATCTGCATATATCAGGTTATTGATATTTCTCCTGGCAATCTTGATTCCAGCTTGTGCTTCCTCCAGCCCAGCATTTCTCATGATGTACTCTGCATATACGTTAAATAAGCAGGGTGACAATATACAGCCTTGATATACTCCTTTTCCTATTTGGAACCAGTCTGTGGGTCCATGTCCTGGTCTAACTGTTGCTTCCTGACCGGCATACAGGCTTCTCAAGAGGCAGGTCATGTGGTCTGGTATTCCTATCTCCTTCAGAATTTTTCACAGTTTATAGTGATCCACACAGTCAAAGGCTTTGGCATAGTCAATAAAGCAGAAATAGATGTTTTTCTGGAACTCTCTTGCTTTTTTGATGATCCAGCAGATGTTGGCATTCCCATGTTAGAGACAAGCCTATTGACATAGAGAGGTATCTTATTCAAGATCATAGATCATATAATGTTACCAAACCAAACTCTGTTTCATTTGCCCGAAGTGCAGCAAAGTCCGTCTACTGACAGTGGGTTGTGATGAAGGAAAGCGCTGCATTCATTTCCAGGGCACTAAGCAAGGAAATGCTTGGAGGGACTGGGGGCAGGAGGAGAAGGGGACGGCAGAGGATGAGATGGCTGGATGGCATCACCGACTCGATGGACATGAGTTTAAGTGAACTCTGAGAGTTAGTGATGGACAGGGAGACCTGGCATGCTGAGATTCATGGGGGTGCAAAGAGTCAGACACGACTGAGCAACTGAGCTGAACTGAACTGAAGAAAAGAGAATGGACAGCTAGCACTCAAATGATCTAACCCTTCTCAGTAACTTTTGGGCAAGCATTTTTAAGTGATAACACTGGGATTGAGGGGCCAGGGTGCATGATCAGCTCATAGATTTTTGTTGTTGTTTTGATTGCTTGTTGGTGAGGTAACAAGCTAATGTTTCAGTCATCAGTCTTCTGATTCCAACCAGTCTGAGGTCTTCATGCTTGTGATCAGCAAGTAGTCACCATCTTCCACTGGGTGGGCTGGGGGAGGGAGGCCTTGGTTTCTGCAAAGCAACTCAGTGATGCATCAGATTGTTACCTACATTCCTTGAAGAGGGACTAGGAATCCTGCGACTATTGTTCAAGCTATTATTGCTTTTCTTGCTTGAAACTGCTTTTCCTTTGTTTATTCATTTTCTCACTTGTCTACTCATCAGCTGTTTTAGTCTCCACTTTGAAACTTAGGGGAGGCCTGGGAGACTAAATTGTTTCTTCTTACAAACAAGAATCTGGGGACTCCAAGATGTCTGTCATCAGGAAGGCCCTGCAGTATACAGATCTGTTTGAATAGCTGGTAAATGGCAATGCTAGAACCTAAACCTAGGCATTTATGATCTCTATATACTAGCCGTTGGGGTAAATTAAGAAAAATAAGTTTATGCACTTTTTATTTCTAACATACTCTTTGCATAATTATAGCTGTCATTATTTCAACTCTGTTTGACTACTATTTGATAGGCACTTGCTAGAAGCAAAGCACAACTTCACACACCAGAATAGGGAAAATAAAACAGTACTGCTTAAGAATTGGGTAGAGATGGACATATAAACAAAGCAATGCAATTCAGAAGGATCAAAATTCTCAATCCCAGGCTTTTCTCATCTTATATACTTTGTACCATTGGAAAAAAAAAATTCTAGTTTAAAAGCTATATTGCTTTCAACTAAAGCAAAAATTGATTGGGAGATTTCTTTCTTTTTTATTTTGGTAAGACAAGTTTGAGTCAAAATCAATATCCAAAAGAGCTCCAAAGAGAAAGAGATGTTCTCTGAGTACAAAATCTGTGAAAGGAGAATTCATTTCAGTGAGAATGGAGTCATTTCTGAGTGCAGCTTTAAGCAATTAAATTGTAGTTAAGCCTATTCAAAAGAGTTTCAGGAGAACCCAGGAGAGGAGAAAAAAGTCAACATGAGTCAGTCTTCTCATGGCCAGATTCTCAATCCCTTTTCCCCACCAGAGCTGAAATCAGTTGATTTCCAAACTGCAAGATACAAATAATTTCTCCACTCACACTCTCATAGCCTCACTCTTGGCAGCTGGGACTTAATTAGGTTGTATTCTAACACAAGGACTCAAACACACATACACACACACACACACACCCTAGCCTTTCTTCTTTTTTTTAATTTATTTGGTTGTACAGGTTCCCAACTGCAGCGCTAGGGGTCCTCAATCCTTGGGGCAACATGCAGCATCCCCAGTTAAGGCACATGGTCTCTTCACTTTCTGTATGCGGGGAGCGCATGGAATCTTTAATTGTGGCATGCAGGATCTTCAGTTGTGGCATGCAGATTCTTAGTTACAACATGTGGGATTTAGTTCCCCAACCAGAAATAAAACCTGGGCCTCTTGCTTTGAGAGCATGGAGTCTAGACTTCGCCTGGACCACCGGGAAAGCCCCTAAAGATCCTGGCTTTTGCTTCTCATGAGCTTTACTCCTCTTTTTGCATCCCCCAGTTCTGATACCTGATTAATGTCTGATACATTTTTGTCAGTCACTTAATATCTTTATCATTCTGGAGTAGTGCTAGATAATACTCCTAATGGTATATCCTCGCAAGTACCACTGTCTTGGTTATTCATTCTGGGATTAATTTGTCTATTCATCATCCATTTGATTAAACTGCAGGAATGAAATAAAATATAGACCCATTCTCCTAAGAGCTCAAAGTCATGTTGGCAAGATAGACCAGTACCAGGAGCAATTTGAGGATTTCATAGTTACATGATAGAGGGGTGTGTAGAGAGCCAGAGGATCATAGAGCAGGGATGCCTGATTCTGTCCTGGGGTTTAGAGAAGACATGTTGTAGAGGGGGGCTCTTGGGCTAGATTTTGGAAAAATGGTGGAAATCTCACGAGCAAGAGAGGAACAAAGCAAATTTCATGTGGAGCGACAGTGTATGGAAAGTGTGTTAGCCGCTCAGTTGTGTCAAAATCTTTGTAGCCCCATGGATTACGCAGTCTACCAGGCTCCTTTGCCCATGGGATTCTCCAGGCAAGAATACTGGAATGAGTTGTCATTCCACTCTCCAGGGGATCTTCCTAACCTAGGGATTGAAGCTGCATCTCCTTTATTACAGGCAAATTATTTACCGTCTGAACCACCAGGCAAGGAAGCTCTAGTGTATGGAAAAGCATGGAAACGGTAAGAAATTTGACATGCTCAAGGCAAATAGACTTCTGTTGTGGACTAAAAGAAACTTTAAGAGGAGAGGCTAATATAAATCTTTAGAAAGGAGACTAGATTTAGTCAGGGACCAAATTCTGGAGGACTCCATCTTGAGATATGAATTTTGGAAACTTATCTCAAAGTCACAGGACAAATTTAGCTGAGGAACACATGGTCATAGCTTGTATCAGGATTCTGCTTCTCCATATCCCACTGTCATGACAAGAGACCTCTGAGTACACAGTAAGAATTAGGCAGAAGTGACCTTTAGTATTGGCTGTCTCTTTCATTAACTATGCAAGCTTAACCCACTGTCTTAGCCTTTTAAGACCCAGTTTCATCAGTTGTAAAATTTGAAAATCTTCAGCCTCCCAGGCTTGCTATTGTAAAGTTAGTTAGTGTTAGTGTGAGTTGCTCAGTTGTGTTCGACTCTCCACGAAATAGTAGAAGAGAGTCTACTGCTTCATGTAGCCTGCCGGGCTCCTCTGTGCATGGAATTCTTCAGGCAAGAATACTGGAGTGGGTTGCCATTCCCTTCTCCAAAGGATCTTTTGGCTCAGAGATCCTGACCTCCTGCACTGCAGGCAAATTCTTTACTGTCTGAGCCACCAAAGTAGTAAACTTAATTATTTTAGAATTTGAATTCTCAATGCCTTATATTGATCTGTTTATTCAGTTAAATAATATAGTAAGGACCTGTGATGATTACTTTTGTATGTAACTGGACTCAGCGAAGGGATGTCTAGATAGCTGATACAACATTATTTCTGAGTGTGTCTGAGGGTGTTTCTGGAAGGGACTAACATGTGAATCAGTAGACTGAGTAAAGAAGATTGCCTTCACCAATGTGGGTGGGCATCAACCAATCCACTGAAGAAGTGGATATTAATAGAACAAATTAATAGAACAAAAAGGTGAAAGAAGGGCACATTGTCTCTCTGAGCTGAGACATCAATTATTTTTCTACCCTTGGATATCTGTGTTCCTGGTTCTCAGGCTTTAGGGCTTAGACTTGATTATACTAGTCTTTCCTGATTCTTCAGTTTGCAGATGGCAGATTGTGGGGCTTCTTAGCCCTCATGACTACCAGGCAAGTCCTGTCGTGTGTGTGTGTGTGTGTGTGTGTGTGTGTGTGTTTGTGTATGACTTCCCAGCTGACACAGTGGTAAAGAAACTTCGTGCCAGTGCAGGAGATGCGGGAGACGTGGTTTTAATGCCCAGGTCGGGAAGATCCCCTGGAGCAGGAAATAGCAACCCACTCCAGTATACTTGCCTGGAAAGTTCCATGCACAGAGGAGCCTGGCGGGCCATAAGTCCATGGGGTCTCAAAGAGTCAGACATGACTGAGTGAATGTGCATGCACATATTAATATATGATATTATTAATGTTTTAATATATGATATCATAGATATGATATTAATGTTTTAATATATAATATTTTAATATATCATTCTTAATATATGCTATTATTATGTTGGTTCTATTTCTCTGGAGAACCCTGACTAATCTAGCATCTACCCTGTGCCAGCTACTATTCTAGAGGATACAGCAGGGAACAATAAAAAGTCTCTGTCCTCGTGGGCTGTTATTCCTGATGTTACTAGCACATAGCAGGTACCCAAGAAATATGTGACAAATTAATGAATATGCATTTTCAAGTTCCTTCATCATCCAGATTCATAAGTATCCCTTTGTCCATATAAAATAAGAACAGAGTGGCTCCCTTTAGCAGTTTGCTCGATCTTAGCATTATGTCTAGCTTTGACGAGGGAGGGACCCACGCACATGCTCTGATATCATGAGCTACCTTTGCACTCTTGCTTTGAAATAGGCAGGGTAGTCTGAAGGCTTTGCAAACATTTTCAGAGAGCTAGTTTTAACTGTTATTCAACCTTCTTTAATGTTTTCTAGTGTTGTAATTCTTTAAAATCATTGCAGGTTTTTTTTTTTTTGCTTACCTTTTAACCACTTGTCTTTTCCACTGAAAGTTTTCATGAAAGCAGGTATGATGTCTGTCTTATTATCCATTGTATTCCTAGCACAGTGTCTGCCTTATGATAGTTTCTCAGCACATACTTTCTGAATGTAAGTACTTGTTGCCCCTGCTCCCAGGTACAAGTCAGCAGAAAGCTGCTGTTATATAAGACATTTAAGCAGCAGATACGTGATAGGATTAGATGGCTTTAAAACTCCCTTCCCACCATGAATGCTCTGATTTTAAATTGTCAGCCTCTAAAAAGACTTCTTTACCTTTGAGAGCAATGCCATTGTTCTAGATAGTTAGGAGATGGGGTGCAATTCCCCATAGTCATTTGCCTACATAAAGTGTATTTTGGACAAGGGAAAAAGCAATGGTTAGGTGGTAAATAGCAATATTAGTAATGCCAAGCCACCTTCTAGGTTCCTGCATTAAATCAAATTGGTATAGTTTATATGGAAAGTCTATCTACTATGCTTAACTACTTGTAAGCTGTTAATATTTGCATATCACCATTGAATATAGACTCTAGCAAGGTCGTTTAACAGTTACAGGGCAGAAAGTTTCCATTTTGCTAATCACTTACAACTCTAATTTCACACTACATAAGTCCTTTTACCCTGGTCCACAGCCCTTCAAAATTCCATTCTGAAAATCCACAGGAAAACATCTGTTCACAATGGGCTACAAAGAACAGCCACTGACTCTGCTAAAGTCAGAAAGTTAAGGGCCAACATAAAACTTTGCACCATTTTTCTAATTCTCACCTCTATCTACCAGGACTGACTGTTCTTTCCCTCCTCAGCCATCTATATGCTCAATCACTCAGTCCTGTCTGATGCTTTGTGACCCTGTGGACTGTAGCTCACCAGGCTCCTCTGTCCATGAGGTTCTCCAGACAAGAATACCAAAGTGGATTACCATGCCCTTCTCCAGGGTATCTCCATGACCCCGGGATCAAACCCCGGTATCCTATGTCTTCTGCATCGGCGGGCGGGTTCTTTACTGCTAGTGCCACCTATCAGCTATCTGCTACTTGCCAGTTCCAAGTTTTCTTTCATTCTGCCTTTTGATGACTTCTTCACTGCTAATATGTCTCAGTCTTTTTCTTTTTGTTCTTGATTGTGCCTATCAACTCCAGCTCCAGGGCTCCCCACAGCCCCTGCTGCAAGTAGTCAGTTGGAAACAAGTCTCTAGTTATAACACTCACTACCACCACCACCACTTAAATTCCTCCAGTTCAAACCAAGAATAAGAATCTTCACAGACTTCCAACCAATTTAATGCCTGATGGTCTTCCCCATAGAGAGAAAAACCACAGAAAAGGAGAGATCCAGAGGGCATTGGCTTCTTTATGACACTGTGTCCATTTCACAGATAAAAGCAAGTTGAGTCTCCTTTCCAAACACTTAAAGGTCTCATAAATTATGCAAACTCTCCCCTCAGCCTTAGCCAAAGAATTTGAATGCTGCCTGTTTCCTAGATGGGAAGCTTTGATACCATTTCCTTTTATAGAAGATGTGATGACATGGCAAAGAAAAAGCTAAGTCAAGGAAATCAGACCAGTAAATCTGACCATAAAGTCAATAAGCATCCCATTTTCATAGCATTAAAACAAAATAAAACAGCCTTGCACCCTGCTCGCACTCTGACATTCTGCCTCACTGATTTCATTTTCTTGGTTTTATTCACTGTCCTAAGCCAGGGTCAGGGAAAGATGGTTCATCTGTTTCCTATTAAAGTACATTTGTTTGTAGCTGCATCATGCTTCTGATTCCACAGTGATATTCTAATGTAATCTGATTATCAAATATATATGAATATTTTCAGTTACCAATGAAATATGGATTATGAGCAGGCCATCACACTAAGGCAAAGAGTCTCATTCTTTCTTTCCTTTTCCCCTATGAATTTTTGAAGTTTTTATACACTTTTGGCATGTGGGCTAATTTCCTCCAGATCGCAACATTGGTTGTTGGTATCAGAGCATTAGCTGAATTTTAAGCTCATGCTGGTACTTAAGAGGGTCCCTTTAATCAGAAATGGACGCCAGACATAGAAGGGGTTTCACGACGAAGATCATGACACTGACCATTAGATGGAAATACAAAAAGCAATAGGAAAAGCAGTTTTCTGGTAGTTTTCAAAACATGGCTGTGATAATCGTTCTGCTTCCTAGACACGGATTCATGGCCACCTGTGACAAATATTTACTACTCCCTTCTCAGTCTAACTTCAAAAATCTCCTTCATCAAAAGCAGGTATCCTGTCTATAATTCCATATAAAATCTCTCCTTTTCTTCATTCATTTGATTAAACCCTTGTTTTTAAACACATTCATTACGTAGGAGCCTCTCATTCACAAGAATAAACTTCTCAGAAACTTCCTTCATCTCTCTCAATTCACTGCCCACCTATTTCCATGGTCTTTGGCTTGCGATTGGATTTCATCCCCAGGGTACAGCAACCAGGCACTGAAGGAAGGAGAGGGAGTTTGCTGCTGCCTGTGGGGCTGCTGACAGCTGTCTGATTACTTCAGCTCAGCTTCTGTTGGCAGCTCTCTCCCTACAGCCCTTTCCTCACCTGGTTCTGTAAGAGATGACACACTGTTCATCCTTCAGTGCAGAGTGGTAATTGGTCCTACTGTTTTCAGCCCTGGGTACTTCCTTATCCCTTGTAATTTTCTTATACCTGTTAGGTACTTAGAATAGGAAAAAGGAGTCCAGAATGGCGATAGTTAAAAGATACAGAAGGGAAAAGCCCGCGAAAATAGAACAAAGGTAGGTCCATGGACAAGAGTGAGGACCTCAGGTAAAACAAACAGCACCCTGGCTAGCCCAATTTACATAGGGCAGGCCCAGGGGGAGGAGAAAAAACCTATAAAAAGAGCCAAAACTGGGCTGGGGCCTCTCTTCACTTCGCGTCTTTTGGGTTGGCATGACCTCACGCCTCGAGAATGTGTTTTCCTTTACTTTCTAAATAAAAATGAGCTGTAAAACAGAACTGTAACACTGGTCCATCTGAAGGGTGTGACACTGGTTCTTCCGAGGGCTATAACACTGGTCTGTCGCTTCAAATTTTTGTTGCAACAAGACAGAACTGAGGAAATTACAAACTTGCCCAACATAACCCTTCCTCTGCCTTTATACCCATATTTCTTTGTTAAACCCTTTTCACATAACCTTCATGTATGTCATACATTTCCTCGTTGATCATGGTTGATATAGTTCTTCTTTGAATTCAGGATCCTATAACCTTATTAATAGTCCTTCTGCCTCAACTTCCATATTCTTGCACCCCTTTCATTCCAACCACCTTACTTGACATTCCCTTCTGGTCTGCCAGTTAGGACTCAGCACTCCCAAACACCCCAGTTCATCAAAGATCATAGATACTTTAGGTATTTCCAACACCTACCCATTACTCAACCACCCCAAATCCCTAACTTGCTCTACATTATTTTTCTTTTTAATCTGTAGCACTTGCTATGTTCTGACATACTATATAATTTAATTATTTATAACTATGATTTCTTTCCTGTATCCAAACACTAAGCACTCAACTCTACAGGGTATGGATCTTTGTCATCTGATCACAGATCTATCTCAAATTGTACCTGGCATATTGTAAGTGTTCACTGTATTGAACAAATAAGGTTCAGTTCAGGAATATTTACTTCAGGTCTTCCTAAATCCTTCTCCTTTACTTATTCTCTGCTCTCCTCCATCCAAGCTAAATGAGCTCCCCATGAACTTGCTTAAGCATCATGTACTTCTGCCATCATAAAATGTACCAGACTCTATTGCACTTGCCTATTTATTTCTCACATGAGATTGTAAGATCTGTGAAGCAGAAATCATGTGTCTTTTTCACAAAGCCTAACTTAAGTCCTCAATGTATTTTTGATGAATAATAGGTGGATGAATAAACAAGTGAAAGGCTGAATAATACTCACACTCTACTCTTATAGCAAATAATGTCAATAATCCAATTAACTAACTGTTCTGGTTAGAGTGCTGTGGGAAATACAAAGAGTGTCCCCACTTTGGTTTTCTAAAGCAGAGGGATTAACAGTGGTGTTCAAAGAAGTTTTATCAAAGGAGGTAATACTTAAGCAGACACTGGAGGACAGTCAGGACTTATGAAGGCAAGTTTGAGGTTAGGGAGAGAGAGTCCCAGAGAGTGGCAAAAGCCCTTGCAAATTGAGTGGCACTCAGATAAGAGAAGCAATGTGCCAATGGGGTGCAGGGGCATCCCAGCCAGAAACAGAGGTGAGGCTGCAGAGGTAGAATGGTAGCAGTTTACAGAAGGCTCTACAGGCTTTTAGACTTTATCTTAAAAGTTAAAAGGAGAATGGGAGATTTAAATTTTAAAAAACAATAATCTTTACTGTCAAAATAAATCATAACCTCCTTAATTTTCATAATTCACAAAGGATTTCTTGTTTCATAATCCTACAGAAATTTGGCTTTTACTCACTTGTGCCCCCCAAAAAAAGAAAAAAAAGAATGATGTCAATTAAACCAATTATGATAACCATTTCACACACATATAAATATGAAAATCAAACCATTGTACTATGTGCTTTAAACTTATATAGTGATCCATGCTAATTATTTCTTAATAAAACTGGGACAATGATAAATTGTTCACTAATTTAAAAAAAGATAAATACTGTCCCTATATGCAGGAAACTTCTTTGCTTCTCTCTGATACAGACACTGCTTTTGTCAGTCTGAGAGGTTTTATGTTTTGCTTTCTCTTTATGCTCTTCTTATCAGCGTCTTTTTTTTTCTTCTTCATTTGTACATCCCCACACGCATGCCTCTCATCATTCTATTTCCCCTGCCTGGAATTCTGTGTCTTCAAGGATTTTTCTCACAGCAAGTCTTTGCTCACTTATCATGACTGAATCCTTTTGCACAGTCTTCCCCACATCTGAAGGACACCATCAGCTGCACTGTCTTCTGTGTTCTGGCAGCATATTTCTGTCATAGCTAAGGATGATAGAACAGAAGTTATATGGACACATATCGGTAGGCTTAAGTGAAGACTAATACCACCCTGGGATATTCAGCATGCTCATCACATGGTTCAGTTCAGTCAGTCACTCAGTCGTGTCCGACTCTTCGCGACGCCATGAATCACAGTGTGCCAGGCCTCCCTGTCCATCACCAACTCCCGCAGTTCACCCAAACTCACGTCCATGGAGTCAGTGATGCCATCCAGCCATCTCTTCTTCTGTCATCCCCTTCTCCTCCTGCCCCCAATCCCTTCCAGCATCAGAGTCTTTTCCAGTGAGTCAACTCTTCATATAAGGTGGCCAAAGTACTGGAGTTTCAGCTTTAGCATCATTCCTTCCAAAGTACACCCAGGACTGATCTCCTTTACAATGGACTGGTTGGATCTCCTTGCAGTCCAAGGGACTCTCAAGAGTCTTCTCCAACACCATGGTTCAAAAGCATCAATTCTTTGGTGCTCAGCTTTCTTCACAGTCCAACTCTCACATCCATATGTGACTACTGGAAAAACCATAACCTTGACTAGATGGACCTTTGTTGGCAAAATAGTGTCTCTGTTTGCTTAATATGCTGTCTAGGTTGTTCATAACTTTCCTTCCAAGGAGTAAGCGTCTTTTAACTTCATGGCTGCAATCACCATCTACAATGATTTTGGAGCCCAAGAAATAAAGTCTGACACTGTTTCTACTGTGTCACATGGTAGATGGTAAATAAAAGAGTAAAACATGAGATACACAAGGTGTGATTGGGGAAGACAGTGAAAGTGAATGTCTGAGATAAGGTCAGTACTCACAGTCATCAGGAGATTCAGACAGCCCGGAAATCACTTAGGATGTGTTGATGAAGAAGTGAACAGTAAGCTTCTCTTTCATTTCAGGTTGACAATTTTCTCACCTAATACATGGGCAGAGGTAGAGTCTGGAAGCAGGAAAGACAGTTGGGAACCCTATTTAATCTTTATTTTATTTTGAAAAATGCCTTTAAGATCTCTTAAGACTACACAATTTTAAATAAAATCAATACAGAAATCAAAAGAACATTGAGCAATAGAAGCGATAGTCAAAGAAGTACATATTGAGTAGGGTATGAGAAAATTAAGATGTGGAAAAATATATGTATGCAAGTTTCATCCAATATGAAGATCCTAGGAGAAAAATAAATGAAAGACAAATTCTCTCACAAAGACTCCACAGGGTGGCTAATGCATTTGAGCTTTGGGGATGACTATGTCTCTTGGGGGAAGAAAGTGTAAAGAAGAAAAAGGGAAAGAAAAACACATATATTTGACTTCCCCTTCTCTTGCTGACTCAGTTTTCTGTCATTGTTACCTTAAAACACCATTTTCTTGATTGCAGTTTAATGGAGAAAGAGAACATTTAGATTCCAAAACATTTACTGAATGTGGGTGCACCAAGCCTCATGCTGAGGGCTTTCTAATTCATTATAATCTAATCTGTTCAATGGCACAGTATGCATGTTTGTGGGGGGAGGCGGGGTGCTGGATATTATCAGCTCTATTATTCCTGTAAGGGAACCTTCAGTTCAGTTTCTCAGTTGTGGCTGACTCTTTGTGACCCCATGGGCTGCAGCATGCCAAGCTTCCCTGTCCATCACCTACTCGCGGAGCTTGCTCAAACTCATGTCCATCAAGTCGGTGATGCTGTCCAACTATCTCATTCTGTCGTCCCCTTCTCCTCCTGCCTGCAATCTTTCTCAGCATCAGGGTCTTTTCTGATGAGTCAGTTCTTCGCATCAGGTGGCCAAAATATTAGAGATTATGTAGAAAGAATTGGAATTTGGTGGCTCAGACGGTAAAGCATCTGCATACAATGCAGGAGACCTGGGTTCAATCCCTGGGTTGGGAAGATCTCCTGGAGAAGGAAATGGCAACCCATCCAGTATTCTTGCCTGGAAAATTCCATGGACAGAGGAGCCTGGTAGTCTACAGTCCATGGGGTCGCACAGAGTCGGACACGAATGAGCGACTTCACTTTTCACTTACTTCAGAGTCTGTGCTCTTAGCAGTTTTATTGTTTCTTGGTATTTTATGTGATTTGACATGCAGAGTTTTCATGGGGAGAAGGGATTAACATAGTTTTTGGCAAGTAATTAATAAATAGCTGTTATTAGTATTACTGTTTTCATATTTCTATTGACTTTATATATACACACACTCACATATATATGTATGTATACACATATATATATTAATATGTACACACGCATATATATGTATGTATGCACGTATCTATGATATTACACAAAAGCTAGAGGGAACTTTCTGGCCAACCCAATATAATGTGTAAGAAAGCCTAGGATAGTGTATTATTTTTGTTACTTTTACTTTTAAAATTATTATTACAATTGCTTCCAGAATGTCTTCAGTAGAACATTCATCTCTTCAGGCCCAAAAATTAAAAAAAAATGTTTCATGATATGCACTTTAGCATATTCAGTTCTATGAAGTCCTGCAGGAAGAAAAGCCATTTAATTATTCAGCCTAGGATTTTGTGTGAAGTCTTCAGCCTGACAGCTGCTGATAACCTGAATATTATCAGTTCCTCCCATCCTCAATCTGCTGAGGCTTATCTGCATGCAGGGCACTGCTGTGTTTTTCACTGAGTGTAACGTGGAGACTAAAGGCCAGTCCTGAAATCTGTGTTTCTCTTTCTGGGATATATACTTTGAAAGTATGTTGTATATCAGGTGGTTTCTCGAAGAGCAGTTAGGTAGGGTAAAGGCAATGGCATTGGCTCTCCTGTAGAATATCTGGCTTCTACTCTGCTGGCTTTGAGAAGGGACAGTTCTCTGTAGGGAAGGAGTGCTTGGCCTCTACCCTGGGTCTTGTCATTATTATCTCTGTGACCTGTGGTGACATACTCAACCTCTTTGAACCAAATCCTGACAAGATGCAGATTGTTAGAGGGATTAATCAGGATAGTGAAAAATGTTCTTAGCACATGTTGCATGTAAGGCAGCTATGCAGATAATTTTAGACTCCTTCCCCTCCCTACTGAAGGATATTTCTGAACAAGCTACAAGAACAAGTAGATAGAGGCAGAAAGACTTGTCACCTACCTCATACATGTATGAAAACAGAGGTCAAATTTTCAAATGTTTGAATTTCCATCTGGCTCTGTCATAATGGTCAACATTATGATACATCCTGATCTGATGACTGAACTAAGCAATTGCAAAGAAACCAGGTCTTCTAAAGGAAGAAAGTAAAACCATGCCTAAGAAACACAGCACTCGATCTAAAATTTATATTTACATATGTCTTTCTGTTTACCTCTTGATTCCACTAGTGACCTAATCTCCACCCCAACTTTGGATTGCTTTTAAATTAACTGTTTGCTTCTGAGTTAATTGAATAATATCATCACTCATGTGTCAAGTGGTTACACACAGAAATCTAAAGTCCTGGCAGAGCCGTGAACTACTTCTTATGCATTTGAACAATAGTCACCTCTTGTGAGCACCTACTATGTGCCACCACTAAAGTAGGACCTTTAAGTGAAATTGATCATCACATCCTCATAATTGCCTTTGTAGATGATGAAACTAAAACTGAGAAAGGTCAAGTAGCTTGGCAAAGAATATACAGGCTTAAGTTTAATTTTAGGTGGTGTTATTTTCAAACTTTGAAAACAAAAGATGATGGTGAAGATACAGGCTATGTCTCTGTCACTAGAATGGATGTGCCCTTTAAAGGCGGAGGTTTCATCCTAATCATTTTTCAACATCCATTGCTTATTATTAAACTTAACACAGAGTTCAGTTCAGTCACTCAGTTGTGTCTGACTCTTTGCAACCCCATGAATCGCAGCACACCAGGCCTCCCTGTCCATCACCAACTCCCAGAATTCATTCAGACTCACGTCCATTGAGTCCGTGATGCCATCCAGCCATCTCATCCTCGGTCGTCCCCTTCTCCTCTGCCCCCAATCCCTCCCAGCATCAGGGTCTTTTCCAATGAGTCAACTCTTCACATGAGGTGGCCAAAGTACTGGAGCTTCAGCTTTAGCATCATTCCTTCGAAAGAAATCCCAGGGTTGATCTCCTTCAGAATGGACCGGTTGGATCTCCTTGCAGTCCAAGGGACTCTCAAGAGTCTTCTCCAACACCACAGTTCAAAAGCATCAATTCTTCAGCGCTCAGCCTTCTTCACAGTCCAACTCTCACATCCATACATGACCATGGGAAAAACCAGTAGGTATCATTAAATACATGGTAGGCAGCTTGGACAGCAACTGGATGACAATGTCTCAGGGTAAATATTAGCACTATTCCTACCTGCTCTTACTTAGGACTAAAAAGAATAATGCACTTCAGAAATACGATATATATAACAAATAAGGTGGGGGAGGGGGAGCAGCAGCATGTTCGTAGCAATATACAGACCCTGAACTCTCACCTCCAAATCAACGAATTCAGTTCTCATTCTAAAATTTCAGTTTGCTTTGACTTGTCTGTCAGAGACAATATTCACAGACTACCATCAGGAATCGCTAAAAGTATTTTCTTGCCCTCTTTCCCACCCATATATTTAGAGTTGTATATCCACCACTGACAAACAGTTGACTTTACCCAATATGGTCATGGAGGAAGGTATTTCCTCCTTGACCTTTACTTCTTTCTGAAGTTAACTTATCATCTTGTAACCCTTCCTTTAGGAACCAGGAAAGAGCACAAAAATATTCATGAACTCAGAGGAAGGCAATGGGGGAGTTCAGAGAGAGCCTTTAAACTACAGCAAGATCTTTGGGTTTCACACTGAGCAATGAAAAGAAATTGGAGGGGTCTGAATAAGGGTATGGCATGGCATGGCTTACCTTTCACAAGGACTATAGAGTCGCATTATGGAAGATGGACTTTAGAGCAACAGGAATAGTAGGGTATTCCATGGAAAGCTACTACAAAGCTCGGCAAGAGACAGTGCTGGCTCACCAGATTCCAAGTGGTAGAAGCAGAGGTCAGGGGATGGGGCCCTTTCCACTCTTCTCTACGCTTTAGGACTTTGGAAAGGTACATGTAACCCCTTCCTTCTTATAGCCTTGCTATAGGGTTCTGTAGGGGCAATAAACCCCAAATGTACTTAAACTTTTAAATTGAGGGTAGGTAGGAAAAGTGGAAAATCATTAAAAAACCTAGTATTTGGAAATGATTTGCCCACTACAATAGTATGATCACTGAAAGCAGATAACTTGTTTGTTGTGTTTTTATTGTTTCTCCAGAGCTTGGCATGAGGTAGACATTCAACAGATACTTGCTAAATGAAGGGCACAATGACTCAGAATGTCACGAAGAAACAAACAGTTTATCAACAGAAAACATATATAGTCTAAATTAACTTCAACTCTCTTGGCTTCTGGCTGGAGCAAACCCATGGATTGTAGCCCACCAGGCTCCTCTGTCCATGAAACTTTCCAGGCAAGAACACTGGGATGGGTTGCCATTTCCTACTCTAGGGCTATGCAGTGGGTTCTCATTGCTGTTGTTCCATACTGTTATACAGCTCATTCAGTCGTATCAAAGGTCAGATTAAATAGGTTGTGAATAAGAAAGAAATTTCTGAAATTCATGGGTCTAGGATGTCTGATTATTTAAGAAACATGGCAAAGCGGAGTCGTGGCCATCTGGTATCCTGCTGAAATGCCCTTTCAATTCATCTTGCCATTATCATGGTTGGAGTTTAAATTTTAAGGCAAAAGTACTAAGTATCATAATGCATTGTTTATTTTTCTGGGGTAATTCAATGACTAAATAAAGGGAAATCCCTTTGTTATTAGTTTACTTCCTTCTTAGGTTATTCGCAGCATTTGGGATTCTAGATAGAGAAAATATTGGTGCTTAAGATACCTTTTTGATGAAGTCTAGTGTTTTTCACACTTCATGAAATAACTCAAAAATGAAAGTTAAAGACAATGTGGAAAGATAATTGGATATAAAGATTTATTAAGCAATTTCATTATTTATGGAACTGCATAAATTTTTACAACTTAAATAGAGATCACTGTTGTCCTTTTTATTCTGTCTCCAATTTATGATGTGCTGATTCCTCTCCATGTGAGAATGTTAATGTGATTGTAACTTAAAATCTTGGGAGAATATTTCTATTTTATTGATCTCTGCTTTAAAATGATTTCATGATTTATACTCTCTTTCGGGAAATGACCCGTGAGGATTAGATATCATTGGCACACTTTATGTTTATTTTCTGACTTGATCGCACATTCTAATTAATTCAAGGCTATTTATGCTTTTAAAATAACTCATCATGGAAAGCAGTGACCCAAATCGAACACAGGTTTTCAATTCAGTGACCTAAGATAAAGTCCCAACCCTTCCATTTACTAACTAGATGACCTTGAACAAGCCATTTTCCATCGGAGTTTCTCAGTCTGTTAAAAGGAGAAAATAAAGCCTACGATGCAAGATATTTTTAAGGAATAAATGAGACCGCAGCACATAGTAGGCACAAAATAAGTTCTCACCCTTCTCCCATAGAGCTATCCCACAAAGGGTACATATGGCCTCCGGTCATTTTTATAACTTTTGAATAAGCAATTAATGGCCAAAGACCACTAACTCGGTTTGCTTTCCTGGTAATAAAAATTATTTAAACAAGGAGGGAGAAAAAAAGTCCTGCTTGTGACAGTGTGAAAGGATCAGGCCATGTTAACATGAAATCAGAGCAAAGCGTCCTCATTTGGTCATTAATCCATGAAGTCCTTGAGCCAGAAAAATGCTTAGCACTAGGTCTCAAAAATGTATGTAATAGTTACTGCAAGCTCTCAGCTTGATCATGCAGGATTCTTCATTAAAATGGAGAATTCCATTCTCTTTGGTTTAGTTCAAAAGCCTGAGTGCTTATTCCACACCAGTGAGACCCTGGGCATGGCTCTAGTCCTGCAGACTATTTTCTGCCTCTAAGAAGCCCCCCAATGTAATTGTGAGCGGACTGAGAGTGAAACCCTCTGTGGTTCAGATACATATCCAAGTCCGCCAGTCTAGAGAGTCACAGCATTTAGAATCGCCCTCCTCTTCAAGGAGGGGTTGGGTAGGCTAGCAGTGACCAGAAGACAGCAGCAGCAAACGGCGGCCCATATGAAGACATTCATCTCATAAACAAGTCCCTGTGCAGCTTGAGGAACTGCTGCTTTAAGTGGCCATGCCTCCCTTCCCGAGTTCCCGCAGAGAAGCTCAGCATTGTCTTTTCTCATTTAGCCCTTCCTCCCTGACTTTCCTTTTCTTTTTTTTTTTAATCTTCCAAAGTTATTTTTAATCTATTTGTATTTTTTTAATTGGAGTATAGTTGCTTTCCAACGTACAGCAAAGTGTATCAGCTACCGATATACATGTATCCCCTCTTTTGTGGATTTCCTTCACATTTAGGTCACCATAGAGTTCTGAGCAGAGTTCCCTGTGTTACATACTTCATGCGTGCTCAGTTGTGTCCGACTCTTTGTGATCCCATGGACTGTAGCCCACTAGGTTCCTCTGTCCATGAAATTTTCCAGGCAAAAACACTGGAATGGATTGCCATTTCCTACTCCATACCTATGTATACAGTGGGCTCTCATGAATACCTATTTTATACATAATATCTATAGTGTGTGTACATATATACCTATCACCCCATTCACCCCATGTCTTCCTTTCCCCTTGGGGTCTATATATTTGTCCTCTATGTTTAAGTCTCTAGATTCCCTGAGTTGGGATTTGGAATCTGCACCCGTGCGTGTTCTGACTTCTCCTTTTGCCTGTTCATGGCCCTGGAGCTCATCACATTTAGCAGAGAATCATTGGATGGTATTTCAGGATCTCGCCACCTGTTTATATAAAAATCTATACTGGAAGGCATCCTCCAGGGCTTGATGTCCTCTCATACGGGCCCACATTTTGAGACATATGACAAGTTATCATTTTTGAATCTATGATTTGACATTTCATTGTTTCCCTATTTTATTGAAAGTAATGTTGCTGAATTTTCCTCTGTAGTTTGTCCTTTTGATGTTCTCAGGTGTTTCAATGGAGGATAGTAGAGACAAAACACCTTCATGCCACCATCGGATAAACTTGAATTTCAATTCTGGCTTTACTCTGTATTATCTGCATTTGCACTGGCATAAATCATAAGATCTGAATCTCAGTTTTCTCATCTGTATTCTGAAAGTAACCACATGCATTTTAGGCTTCAATGAAAAGTACAGATGCGGTGCACATAGGCACACATAGCATTGCTCATTTACTTCAATAAACAATGTAGCAATTTCTCTGAAGCAGAATGAACTAAATGTTACCACAGAGGTAAAACTTCCCCTTCATCAGAAATAGCAATTGCAAAGACTTGAGTGGTCTTTGATCTCATCTGTATAAGGCTGGCTTCTAAAAGAACCTTATTTTTTGTGTTTTTGTTTTTATAAAAAGCAAATTTTTCCCTAGCATAGCACCATACAGAAAGAGTTTTCATTATATTAATTCATTTAACACCTGGAAAAATGTTCTTGGGGAGATTTATGCTCCATTTTGCAGGTGAGAAAACTGAGGTATAGACAGTTTTAGTCAGATCAGTCACTTAATAAATGTCAGGGAACTCGAAGAGGAATTTTGAATTTCTCTAATATGATTGGGCCACAACTAGATTCACAGCTGGGATTTCACTAAAGCCCTTGGAGGATTTCCTCATGAGAAAATATAAAGAACTCTAGGGCTAAGAAATGCTTTTTCACAAAAAAATATTAGGCATTTTGATTATTTTGGTCACATAAGCCTGCCAACCCTTGTAAGAAATCATTTCCCGCAATCCTCTATCTCTCCCATGACCTCTGTAACTACAAGACCAAGGAAGGTTCAGGAGAAATATCCTGAAATGCTGATTTTCAGTTTAATTATGCTTTTGGTAGTGTGAAATTTGGACTATTTTCCTGCTCAGCCAGTTGTGAGCATTTGCTGTCAAGTTTAGAAATTTGAATGAGCTTAGATGATGGTTCTATAATTTAAGCTCCTGTTCACAATCTCGATTCATTAGTGTTCAGTCAGTGTGAATATTTATCGTGGTGCCAGGTACAATGTACATTATCAATCAAACACAGGAGGAAAACAGGGATTACAATGTGCAAGAAAAAACCAGAGCCCTCAGGAGATTCACAGAATCCTTTCTTATTACATGCTACTTTCTCGAGCCCAACTAGAATACACAAACCGCTTTTCTTCCTCTCTTCCCAGTTCAAGCATGGTATAAGAAAAACAAACTCGTAAAACTATTCAACCTCTAGGAAAACTTTCTTGTCAGCTCAGGTTTACTACTTTATAACATATTTTATTTCCAGTTCATATAAATCAGTGCTATATTTACAACCAGTAGTTTTGAACTCACAAAAAGAAACAGATAATAACTACTGTTTACCTACAGGCATGTGCGTGCTAAGTTGCTTCATTCATATTCCACTCTTTGCATCCCTATGGACTGTAGCCAGCCAGGCTCCCCTGTCCACAGAATTCTCAGGGCAAGAGTACTGGAGTGGGTTGCTGTGTCCTCCTCCAAGGGATCTTCCTGACCCAGGGATCAACCCAAAACTCGTATGTCTCCTAAATTGATAGGTGGGTTCTTTACCAGTAGTGCCACTGGGAAGCCCCACTATTTACCTAGCATTTTAATATTTATTAAGACTCTGCAAATATTTTGTTCTTTTGATTCAAAAAAATTCATGTGAAATGGATGTTATTAAAATTCCAGTGTAAGGTGATTGAAGGCAGGGCTTATTTGGCTCAAGGTCAAACAAGAAGTGAGAAATTTGAAGCCATCTGATGGCTGTATTCTCTGTTTTCCTATACCATATATCTCAGTCTAGGCCTTTTCCCACTAAACAAGTATTTCCTGATTCTGTTCTTCATTGGGTTTCCATCTGGAATCTGAGATCTGTAAATGAATGAAACAAATTTAAATTGCTCTTTTTCTTTATTTGGTTTATATTTAAGAAATAGTTTTAAAATCCCATGTAACATGCAATCCTTTGGGTGTAATCTGTCATTATCTACATTATATAGTTGACGAAAATAGGCTGCAAAAGTCCACATGCCCTAACCCTATAGCAAGGGAATCAGTTCGGTTCAGTGATCCCCTGGACTGCAGCATGCCAGGCGTCCCTGTCCATCATCAGCTCCCAGAGCCTGTTCAAACTCATGTCCATCCCCTTGGTGATGCCAGGCAAGTGAATGGTTAGACATGAATACACACACAGGCAGCTGGCCTCCTGTGTCCCAAGCGCCCCTGTCCCCAGTCTCCCCACTGCCACCTGCTCACTCCACGTGTGCTTTCATCACACCAGACTTTTTCATCACCAGGAAGATGAAGAAAAAGCAAACCCCTCTGACAATGAGGGGATCAGAGTCCAGTGTAAATCCTTAAGATTTTCATATTTCATGTATAGGGCCACCATTTGGTCTGTTAAAGTACCAAACTTCCTGAATCTGAGACAAAAGTGAGAAAAAAAATACCTGCTTCCAGCAAAACATTATAATTGTTCCCATATTGAGTCATGCATTAAAATTACATGGGTGCTTTTTACAGTACCCCTCAGTAGGTTTTTTTCTGACCTAAAACTCTGGATGTGAGGTTTGGGAATTTTGATGTTTAAAATGCTGCACAAATAATTTTCCTATAGGGTGACCAAATTTTTAGAAAGCTAACGCAGGATATAGTCATACCAAAAATAAATAATAATAGTAAACATACTGTTCATACTGTTCATGGAGTTCTCAAGGCAAGAATACTGAAGTTGCCATTCCCTTCTCCAGAGGACCACATTCTGTCAGACCTCTCCACCATAACCCGCCCGTTTTCGGTTGCCCCATGGGCATGGCTTGCTTTCATTGAGTTAGACAAGGCTGTGGTCCTAGTGTGATTAGATTGACTAGTTTTCTGTGAGTATGATTTTAGTGTGTCTGCCCTCTGATGCCCTCTTGCCACAGGTACCATCTTAGGTGGGTTTCTCTTACCTTGGGCATGGGATATCTCTTCACGGCTGCTCCAGCAAAGTGCAGCTGCTGCTCCTTACCTTGGATGAGGGTTATCTCCACACCACCACCTTCCTGATCTTCAGCATGGGATAGCTCTTCTAGGCCCTCCTGAGCCCGCTCAGCCATAGCTCCTTGGACATTGGGTGGCTCCTCCCGGCCGCCGCCCCAGGGATCAGGCGCGGGGTGGCTCATCCCGGCTGTCGCCCGTGGCCTCGGACGCAGCGTGGCTCCTCCCGGCCACCGCCCCTAACCTCGGAGGACGTGGAATGGCTCCCCCTTGCCGCCACCTCCGACCTCGGACGTGGGATGGCTCCCCTCAGCTGCCGGCACTTAAGTGTGTGGCTTGCGGCAGCCGCCTAAGAAAAGGCAAAATGATAGGATACTGAAAGAGGAACTCCCCAGGTCAGTAGGTGCCCAATATGCTACTGGAGATCAGTGGAGTAATAACTCCAGAAAGAATGAAGGGATGGAGCCAAAGAAAAAACAAAACCCAGCTGTGGATGTGACTGGTGATAGAAGCAAGGTCCGATGCTGTAAAGAGCAATATTGCATAGGAACCTGGAATGTCAGGTCCATGAATCAAGGCAAATTAGAAGTGGTCAAACAAGAGATGGCAAGAGTGAACGTTGACATTCTAAGAATCAGCCAACTAAAATGGACTGGAATGGGTGAATTTAACTCAGATGATCATTATATCTACTACTGTGAGCAGGAATCACTCAGAAGAAATGGCGTAGCCATCATGGTCAACAAAAGAGTCCGAAATGCAGTACCGGATGCAATCTCAAAAATGACAGAATGATCTCTGTTCGTTTCCAAGGCAAACCATTCAATTTCACGGTAACCCAAGTCTATGCCCCAACCAGTAACGCTGAAGTAGCTGAAGTTGAACGGTTCTATGAAGACCTACAAGAACTCTTAGAACTAACACCCAAAAAAGATTTCATTATAGGGGACTGGAATGCAAAAGTAGGAAGTCAAGAAACACCTGGAGTAACAAGCAAATTGGGCTTGGAATGCGGAATGAAGCAGGGCAAAGACTAACAGAGTTTTGCCAAGAAAATGCACTGGTCACAGCAAACACCCTCTTCCAACAACACAAGAGAAGACTCTATACATGGACATCATCAGATGGTCAACACCGAAATCAGATTGATTATATTCTTTGCAGCCAAAGATGGAGAAGCTCTATACAGTCAACAAAGACAAGACCAGGAGCTGACTGTGGATCAGATCATGAGCTCCTTATTGCCAAATTCAAACTGAAATTGAAGAAAGTAGGGAAAACCACTACACCATTCAGGTATGACCTAAATCAAATCCCTTATGATTATACAGTAGAAGTGAGAAATAGATTTAAGGGTCTAGATATGATAGATAGAGTGATTGATGAACTATGGAATGAGGTGTGTGACACTGTACAGGAGACAGGGATCAAGACCA